>JAYKAV010003227.1:174663-250474 GCA_035582835.1 Phoebastria nigripes
CTCGCCTGGACAAGGACTGAAAACTTTTCGTGTATCTTGCAGCTCACTCAGAGATAGGGATCGGGTGGTTACCATCTCATTTACGGGTTCTGCCTCTTCCTCCTCCTGTTCTTGTGATGGCCCTGGTTCATTTTCATCCCTTACTAAACGAGCTGATTTTCTTTTTTGTATAGGGRCAACTGATACTGGCACAGGTTGGTTCTCTGTTGCAGGGGGTAGAGTAGCCGCCGTGCCTGCCGTGGGGGTTGGGGTAGCCACCGTGCCTGTTGTTTTGTCTTGCCTGTTGTTTTGTCATCAGATCCAGAGACCTTTTGTTCCCCTTGAGGGTTCTGAGTAGTGTTAAACAGGGCTCSGTARGCAYRGGCCAGGCCCCAGYACRTTGCAGTGATTTGTGTCTCCCTAGAATTGCCAGGGTGACAGCATACTTTTTCCAAATATTCTACTAATTTTTCAGGATTCTGCACTTGTTCAGGGGTGAAGTTCCAAAACACTGGGGGTGCCCACTGTCCTAGGCATTTGCCCATGCTATCCCACACACCCTGCCACTCATAACTATCCAGCCTTGGGGCAGATCTCTGGATGATATTCTTAAATTGCTTATTAACCTTAGACAAAACCGAAACAATATTCCCAAGAAATAACCACTAGATGTATCTTAACTACCCAGGGATGTTCAAGGTACTGACAAGTTGTTGTAACAAAGGAGAAAACATCATGGAGGAAAGTAGTGAAGGTGCCATTCTGTATTTCCTCCGTAAAAAATCTCTCAGTGGAAGAGGTATAATTGCTAATTGTCTCCAAGAGGTGGTACCTGAAGTACAGTAACGGCTTCAGTACAACACCCAGATACCAAATAATGCCCAATGCCAGTGTTTTAATAACAAACCTCCCAGGCAAAACATCACTAATCACTGCAGAGCACAGCAGACCTCAGAAACCAACACCAATCTTTAACATGTACAGCAAAAACAAGAGCATGATGCAGATCAGATAAACTAATATCGAGAACAGATGAATCAATATTGTGACCAACAACTGTTAACAGGTATAAATTCCTTAATACACGCTAGTTAAGCTGTTGTTATCTCAACCCTTCGTGCCCCACGTTGGGCGCCAAAAAGGACTGTCGTGGTTTAACCCCAGCCAGCAACTAAACACCACGCAGCCGCTTGCTCACCCCCCACCTCTGGTGGGATGGGGGAGAGAATCGGGAGGGCACAAGTAGGGAAACTCGCGCATTGAGATAAAAACTGTTTAATAATTGAAATAAAACAAAGTAGAACAGTAGTAATAACAATGATAACAACAACAATAATAGAATATACAAAGCAGGTGATGCACAATGCAACTGCTCACCACCCGCCAAACGACGCCCAGGCTGATGCGCGAGAGCCCGTCCCGTGATGCCAGAGGCCTCCCCCGCCCCCCCGCAATTTTATACCAAGCATGACATCACATGGTATGGAATACCCCATTGGCCAGCTGGGTCGACCGCCCCGGCTATGGTGCAGTTTCCCATGCACCTGGCAGGGCATGGGAGGCTGAGAAGTCCCTGGTGCAAGCACCACCCAGCAACAACCAAAACATCAATGGGCCATCAACGCTCCTATTATACCAAACCCAAAACACAGCACAGAGCCCCCCAGCTACTGGGAAGAAAGTTAACTCTGTTCCAGCCAGAACCAGAACACGCATTTAAGTCAAAGGCAACCAAGTTTCTAACACCTCTTGCAGTCCCTGTCTTGGAAGAGGAATTGCCGTAAGAGGTACTATTAAAGACTGCCCGACAAGGGATTTCTGGAGATCATTTTTGTACACTGGGTGTATCTTTTAAAAGGGTTTTTTAAATTGTTAGGAAGAGCCTTAGAAGACATTGGGATCTGCATACACACGTATGTCTCTAATACCACTTAATTCCTCCAGTGCTTTTTACCCAGAAGGATTTATCTCGTAGGCTCTGAAATAGACCTAGCGAGCAGGGAAGTCTGTTGGCTCAATAATAGCGATAAAAGTCAGATATCATAATGCTTCCATTTCATTAGGAAGCTATCGGTCTCCTGGTTGCGGCTGGTTATGACCCAGGAAAAAGTGGATACATGGCTTGATACAGCATAGAAAACATAAGCTATATATTAATGATCAGGTGCTGTTTCTATCTCAAAAGGACAGTTCTCTTGGTTCTAGTTGTACATTGTTTGATTTTGCGGTAGGAGGAAAGTGAATAGATGATTCAGTTCCTGTAATTTGTAAAAAGCATCAACAATTTTAACCTGCATTTTCCCCTCAGTCGTACTTTCATCTCAGTTAAAGCTTCTTGTTTGATGTTTTCCTCCACTGACTATGACCATCCTTTAAAACACTGGAGATGATGAAGTCAGGTAGATCAAATAGAATATGGTATCATCTGTGTACGCTCTAACAGTGTTAACATACATCAGTGAAGGGAATGGATTACTTCCCCATTCAACCTAAAATCATTTTTGTCCTCAAGTGCCATACACGTATGGCAGACTAAGGACAAAGAGGATCAAGTAACATTAATTGCACAGTTTGGGGTACCATTTAGACTAGCCATAGCAGATAATTAGACAAGTACAGTGTATCACCTGCTCTAACTGGGTCTCCCCRGTATCATTCTGGTGGTGGTGGGGATGACAACTGCAGTGTTTTACCTGAAGTTCTAGGTTGAGAACCATACTTTGATAAGACATTAAAGCTCTTCCTGCAAAGCCCTGCTACTTTTTCCATATATAGAAGCTATATTAGTGTTCAGTCATATTGCTCAAGAAGAAAACAATACATCTAGCTAATCCCACATATTCACTTTGCATTATACCTTGCTTCCCATTTATTATAAACTTTTCTCCCTCTGCAATAAATTGATCCTTTTTTTTTTTTTTCTCCTTTTCAGTTTTCCTGATTCCAAACCTCTCACTAAACTTGATTTGCTGCTTCTGCTGGGCCACCTAAACTATGCCATGTGTATTATACCTCAGGGTACATCATTAATTCCTACYTCTTTGATTTAGCTGCAGTCTCAGTCAGATTCCTGCATCATTTTATCTCCCTCGATTTTTTTCTGCCAGTTTGAAACTCAGCTTTGGTTCTGCCTCCTTAAACATTAGAAGAAAGTACATTTCTTTTACTTTGACCTCATTTTCTCACCTGACAACACTTGGCTTTTTTACTGATGTCTCCCCAAATCATGTTTTTTCCATTTAGTACTAAGGATAGCGTTTCCGTGTTTCAGCAAAAGCAGCTATTTGCGTTCCTATCATGTTCACAGTCATCCTATGCGTCTGCCTGTGCAATTCAGAGTTCAGTGCCAAAACAATTTGGGAATTTGTATTAGAGCTAGGAAGCCTTTTTACTATCTTGATAGCTTAGCTGTATTTGGTGTCACAGTATTAATACGGGCCAGTCAATTCTGCATTCCTCAGTACATTTCTGTGTTCTCTTTTGTGCTCTGGATCACTGTTTGCCACTGGTTTTTGATCAAACATGTTCATATGCAATGATACATTCATCAAATAGGTGGTAAAATTTCTGATACTATGCAAAAATTCAGATCTCTAACTTCCAGGCTAAACCTACAGTTCAACCACTTTCATATTTAATTCAATACTAACTTCCTTCACATTTTACTCATTTAATCCGAGTTCACATTTGTACTCTCCTCAGAGTCACGTCCAATACTCTACAACATTAGCAGTCCTTTCAGCAAAGTTAGGGTAATGTATCTTTCTTTTATCAAATACTGCCACCAAAGCTTAATTGTTAATGCTCTTCAGCTTAGGTGGTCCACAATTGCTTGTCTCAGTAGATTTAGCTCAGTGTAATGCTCATCAACCCACCACATCCACTGCAGATTCATCAAAAAAATCATCTGATTTAACAAAAGCCGAAGCTGGCCTGGCAACCCTGGAGATCAAAGTACACTAATGTGTTTACAGGAGCTGAACTGTACAATCTTCTACCATATTTAACTGTAACGTGTATCACTTTTTATTCTGGGAGGCCACCTTTACAGGTCGGYCCTTCAGTTCCAGTACCCATTTAGACCTTCCGAGTCTAGAAAGCAGGTGACATGCTAGCTATGGTTACGATTTTGTTTTGTTTTGTACATGTCTATTCATCTTCAACTCTTATCAAGGCACCCAAACCACTTCAAATTGTATCAATCTTCAATTACTACTAAGTGGAGCCACCACAATACTGATCTCCTCCACAACCACCATCTATTTTTTAAATGAATATATAGATCAGGATCATTTTCTCTAATAAAAAGCCACGCCTGTGTCTACTACATAGCAGGGATGACTTAGGAGCTCATTTTCACAGAAGCACTTTGCAGCCCTCATCACTATGCGCTGTAGAGATTTGTGCCTGGGAAGATTTTGTTCTCCTTGAAGAGTTTGCCTTCTGAATATGGCTTCAGTGCACAGACAAAACAGACCGCGATAGGGGACCAGAGGTGATAAAACCAAAAGGCTTTAGTAGGAAAGCGTAAGTCTCAACTTGTCATTTGGTCTAACCAAAGCTAAAGAGGAGCAGTTCAAAAGCTTTATGACAGAGGATTTTTAGACAGAAAGGTACAGGAAAATGAAACGCCATTTCGTTGTTTTGATTGGGTGAGATGGTATTTGCCAGAGCAGACAATAAGCAGGTTATCATGGATGTCATTCCCAGCACGGAGCAGATAGGAGTTATTAGTTTGTGGCGTGTGTAGTTCTGACAGATGGGGTGACACCATCCTCTGGCCTGTAGGAAACTTCTCCTATTCTGCCTCCCTTTCCATCCCTGACACTTCTTCCTCAGTGTGCTCGGTCGTGCCGTGATCGTCAGCGCTCACAACCTCAGCCAAACAGGCATTCTGGCTCATGGGAGAACCTGTATTATCTTGTGCTTTGCATTAGCGTAATGCACTTAGAGCTTTTATTTTATTTATTTTGGCTGGATAGTGGGTGTGGATTAACAGCACCTAATACTGCTTTACTCCAAGGCTGTTTTGTGATCTCTTGCTTTACAATCCAGCCACTGGTTGGAATTTCCCAAAGGCCTTGCACCCCCCTGCAGCTGGGACTATATTTTCAGAAGATTTCTGCTCCCATGTAAGCACCTAAATAAATGTCAAGATTTTGCAGGGGCCCTGCATGTTGACTGCTGCGTGGACTGGCGCTATGGGATTGGCTCTTGAAAATTAAGCCCTGTGAAGTGGGGATCGTGCTATTTACTATTTGCAATGCTTTTTCAAATGAGACTTAAAATCATTCCCAGTATTTTCAGTCATTAGAGATCATAAAGAGCTATGTGCCACATAAATAATTACATCTCTGCCTGCCCCTCTCTCTCTGCAACTCTCTGTAGAGAAGATACTTCTTTCCTAACAGAGACTGGCCCACTCATCTGTGACGCTGAATCCCTATGGTTCATAAATGGCTCACCAGAGGCAGTGCGGAAGACTGGATCTGTAATATAGCTGGCACAGGTGCCTGAAGTAGTGGCTTCATTTCCATTTCTATGGAAAGATGTTTTACTTTGGGATCCATGCTAGTGAAGGATGCTGGGTTTGTATAGGTTATTATTTATGCCATTATGTCAGTTGTATTGTTCAAATAGATTCAAATAAATTAGTCTTTCTAAGACTTGAACCAATTCCTGAATTACTACATAAATTATTAAGTAGTCTGCATTCAAACTTTTTACAGTATTGCCTGGTTTATAGTTTGGTAGGAAGGATTTAGATGTAGGAATGCCACATTAATTTTATATTTAATAGTGATATTTCATTGCTTCTAAAACTTTTCACACACTGTCATTTCTTGTAGCCACCCCTAAGTCATGTTTTCATCTGCCAAGATGACATGTTCAAAGAGCTTTGGCAAAGCTTGTACGAAAAACTTGTATGAAAAATAGGATGTTGAGTAGCACTTCCCAAATGTGAAAGAGATACAGCAGAGTGTTTTAGAGGCCAATTAATTATGGAATAATTCCTGCAAACTGTGGCAGTAATTAATGAGCGAGTAACATGCAGTATTTAGAAGTGAACAGCAGTTAGCAAACACTATGCATTGTTTTGTGACTGTAATACAAGAAACAGTCCTGTACCCATTTATTGATTACAGGTATTAACAGATTCCCCTAGTTACTGATGTGTCTTTGTGCTTATATCATCTAGCTCTAATCTGAAATGTGACCATGTAAAAAAAAAATGGCACTTTCTTTCTTGCATGCATTCACAGGAGAGAGAAGCAAGTTTCCACAAGAGTTTGCCTGGGTTGAGAAACCAGCTGTGATTAATTCAGGGAAGACAGTTGCAGGACCACACTGGCCCAGAAAAATTAAGACTTTACTGCACATCAGGAAGAATGCATGATACAACTGGAGGGCTCAGGTGGCTTTCCTCTAACCTATTCCCTGGGGGTAAGCAGGACTGCACCCTTACTCTAGCCTTATGATATACCCTTAAAGCTTTGTAAAGCAGTTCATACACAGCCCTGAGAACAGGATGAGTGCAACCTGTTCCCTTAGCATATCAYGAGGAAGATCTCCCTGGCTTCTGTACACATCTCTGATCTGGCGCTGAATAAACTTTTTCAATTTGTGCATTACCAATGAAATTTTATGGTAGTTTGTTCAATCGGCCCCACCAGCCGAAATCTACTGACAACATCACTGACCTGCAAGACCTGTTTTAGTACATCTCCATCAGCTCCTTCTGGTTTTAGATCATCAGGGAAGACCTTCAGGGAAGGGACCGTTTCTTCCACTATGTTTGTACAGCACTTAGGACAGGAGGCAACCAATATTAATTGGCAAATCTATGAAATACTTTACTTCATCTTTAAAAAAAAAAAAAAAGAAAAAAAAAAGATTAAAAAAAAAGATGGTGATGAAAAATAAAAAGAACAGAGATGCAACAGTCAGAGCTCAGCCAAATTTGGAGAACTGGACAAGGAAAAGTAGCATTTTAACTTCTAAATGGAAGAAAGCTGACTGTTTACATCACTAGCAACATATACAAGAAACCCAAAGAACATTTTTACATAGAGCGTCACTATGCTTTAAAACTCAAGGTTGTTTTAGCATTGCTCTTTAAAGATCCCAAAGAGAATCACCTTATTGAAACACGTTAAGACTGGTGGTTTTCCATTAACTACTTCCAATAGGATGAAAAAAGTAACTGAGAAAAGGAAGCCTTCTGTAAGGAAACTTACACCTGCTACCCAGGGTGTCTGCCCATCCACTGGAGAATGTTTAGGTATGTTCAAACTGGAAAAAGTTGAAAAACACTGCTAGGACAGTGGGTCTATTCACCCGAGAAAGGCATGCAGAGATCTTTAAATGCACTAAATATTCTTAATGCTTACTTTTTTAAGCCTTAAAGTGCTTAGAAAAATCATGAGCAAAACTTCTGGGTCCTGACTTCTGTGATTTGTCTTAGATACCCCATTTTCCAAATTGAGAACATCCAGAATTTGGCTAGCAGTAGTGAGGACTTCAGCTCATCTGATTGCTCTGGGGTAGGTAGTATCTTCTTCCTAATGGTCTTCCATAACATGTCCTGGGCTTGCTGTCCCGTCAAGAATGCAACCTTACTACAAAAATAATTTAAGACTTGAATGACTGACTCTTGAAGAAGGTGCTCAAGTCACAGCAGTCTTCCAGGCAACAAGTTCTCTTCCTGAGGGCACCTGTGTTTTGGTCTTGCTTCATGGTTACAGCCTAGTGGCCTTAGAACTGGATAGATAGCTCTTGGCACTCCACTCTACATTGAAAAGGGTCCGATTTTCAGATATGAAGGAACTGCAACAGTTCCACTGAAGTCAAATATGTGGGTACCTCCACTCTGGATTGGTATTTTTATGTGTCCGAATCTACAGTTAGTTGGACTTTTTAAGACTCATTAATCAAGTGCGTGTGCACACCATTCAAAGAAAAAGCATGCGATTCATGCAGTATTGTCAAAATACTTGCAAGACGACCACTAATGAATTTAAGCTCCCATGTGTGTGCTTTTTTTTTTTTTTCTTAGGCTTATTAACAGTCTTGGCAGGAGATGTCAACCTGAACCCAAAAGAAGGCTCATCTTTCCTCACAATTCCTTCTTAACTTAAATAGCGGAAGTATCAAATACGAATTATTGATAGGTTGAGATTGATCTGTCAGAAGGGCATTAAGAATTTATTGCTTATTTCTGGGGAAAAAAAAAAAAAAAAGGCTACTTTTATAGATGCCTAAACTGCTTTTATTTTGTCTTTTTTTTTTTTTTTTAAGAATTTTAAGAATAAGAAAAAAGACAAATGCTGAATGTACATAAAAACAGCCATGGGACTGCATTTCTTCTTCCTCACTTTCTTATGGAAAAGAGAGTGTTAAACTGCCATCCACTAAAAGCAGCGATATTATGCTGAGGTCTCCAAGTCAGTGAATTTACATTTAGTAAGAACACCCTGAGGGGCTTTCAGCTACTTTGCTTAAAAGGTAGACAGATACATTTACAGCAGCGCATGCAGAGCTCCATGTGCTAACATGGCCACATAGCTACAGATTTGCTTTCTGGCACATGTGTGCTAGGGGTGACTTAGTTCTAAGCAGGTAATGCATCAGGACACTTTTATGTGTTGGCTGGGAATACAGTTCAGTAAAGAATGTGACTGTAATTACCAGTAACGAGGATATAAATTTCTGATCCCTGCTTTGTTGGCTGAATTTTGCTAGTGTTTCTAAGCATTTACATTTTACAATTGCCTTATTTATAGCCTGAAATTTGGTACACTAGTTTTTCATGCATGTGAAATGCTTTTTATTGCATGTGGTAGGAAACTACTGCCTTCACAAACTAGCCTTTCATAGAAATATTATAACCAATTTACTTTAAAATATTTTAATGATATAATAATAGATTACTGGAGATTTTTAGTTGGAACACATTAATCCTATACATCTTCTTTTTCTTGACTAAATAAAAACCTTATATCATTGTGTTCAAATTCATACAGTTGCTACAGAGAAATCATTTGTAAATAAAAAAAAATTCTCTCCTATATTATCCCCCCCAAATTGGGTCATATCTGCTACATGGAATTACAATAGGAAATCTGGCATAATAGTTCACCCGTAGCTTCAACCGCCCAACGTGCAAGACAGCAGTTTTTCACTTCCATTCCAAAGCCATGCAAGCAACTTGCCTATGCAAATAGTTCCATCCACTTCATCACGCAGGTCGAGYGAACAGGTTTTGGGGACAGGCTGTCATTCAGACTGGGACATTTGGTAAGATGCCTTTCTTTGATGGTTGAGCTTTCCAAGACTAGACACTTGGAAGGTCTGCATGTTGCTAGGTTGGACATCTGGACACAGAATAAAGAACTCCTAAAAGTACTGTAATCGTGAACTAATGGCTGAAGTTTATATGGCTCCCCTGCACATGGAAAAGTATCTGGGACAAAACTTGTCCTAATTCTCTGTTTTTTTCAGCACTCATCATACTTGCATCACAGTCTGGGATTAGGCTGCCCAAGTCACTGCAGTAGTAATACATTCCAAAGCTGCTCCCTTCTGCAGGTAGAGCAATGCCTGTCTTCAACAATATTTCATATAATTTTAAGAACAGCTCAAGTTGACTGCAGTCAATGCTTTAGGGGGTCACCTTGCCTCACTAGTTGTCCTGGTTTCAGCTGGGATAGAGTTAATTTTTTTCCTAGTAGTTGGTATAGTGCTGTGTTTTGGATTTAGTATGAGAATAATGTTGATAACACACTGATGTTTTCAGTTGTTGCTAAGTAGTCTACTAGTCAAGGACTTTTCAGCTTCCCATGATCTGCCAGGTGCACAAGAAGCTGGGAGGGAGCACAGCCAGGACAGCTAACCCAACTGGCCAATGGGGTATTCCATACCATATGACGTCATGCTCAGCATATAAAGCTGGGGGAAGAAGAAAGAAGAGGGGGACATTTGGAGTGATGGCATTTGTCTTCCCAAGTAACCGTTAGGCGTGATGGGGCCCTGCTTTCCTGGAGATGGCTGAACACCTGCCTGCCGATGGGAAGTAGTGAATGAATTCCTTGTTTTGCTTTGCTTGCGTGCGCGGCTTTTGCTTTCCCTATTAAACTGTCTTTATCTCAACCCATGAGTTTTCTCACTTTTACCCTTCCGATTCTCTCCCCCATCCCACTGTGGGGGAGTGAGCGAGCGGCTGTGTGGTGCTTAGTTGCTGGCTGGGGTTAAACCACGACACTAGTCAAGTCCTAAATCAAATTAGCAAATTAATATGTACCTTTGGTGTTGACTTGGCTTTCCTCAACAACAAATTAGGCCCTTTGTTGACTCTTGTTTTCTGAGCCAGAAGATAAAATTTCCAGGCCTTATTTTGGTTTTACCTCTTGACTTCAGTAGAGTTGCACCAGATTTATACGCGTATCAGGGAGAGCAGACTTTGCCTCTTCATATTTTTCTTTGAAAACAACTTCAATGGAAATGTCTAAAGGTGAGTCTTTGATTCTGTGTTTAAGTGGTTTATCATGAAGATGTCAGTGATATCTGACTCTCTTGGAAATACTTCCTGCAGGATAGGCTGCGGTTGGCCATGAAGGGTCCTAAGGGAAGAAGGAGAGGAAAAAGCAGAGATCTCAGCTCCTGTATAAGCTGTCCATGGAGCAGCCTCTTACAACAGCAGAGCCCAAGAAGAGCCTGCTCGTCACTTCCCACCTGCTTTAAAAAACAAATAGCATGAAACAATGWGAGGAGGAAGTAGACCACAGTCCTGCTCCCCTCCACTTTGATACATAATGGAGTGAGAGTACAAGAGGGTGTTCCTAACCTGAAAATGTGGGTGAAAGCACAACTATGCATTGTTAATTATAACATTATTTTCGTTAGCATACTACACAACAACTCAAACATAGCAGCAGCCAGAACCTGGCATTGACTTTAACCCTCTCTTTCCTGTCTTCAAAATGAAGCTGACTTTTGGCTTTTACTACAAACACCACAATAGCAGCTACTCCTCATAGAAGAGCCTGCTCCATCTTCAAACTGTGGAGAAGAGCACGTGAGCACAAATTAAGATACTCCTTGGTAGGCATGATTTCTGCCTCTGCTCACCCAAACACATAAAACCTTCACCCTGATCACTAGTAAGGTCTGCATATAAACCGTGCATGACTGGATCTGGCATCTACTGGACTACAGCCTGTTTCATTTTGGTTTTACCTGATGGACAATGTACTTGAGAAATAATGTCAGGAATATAACAATTTCATTTCAGAGACAGGAGGGAAAGCCCAGTTTCAGAGCTGACTTTCATTCCAGTGTCAAATGGAGATGTTTTTAAAAGTGAAAAAGTTAAGAGGGACATCTGGGCATATCCACCACAGGACTGCTAATAGCCAGGCGGCCAACTTGCTTGCTTACAAGTGGAAAAGCTGAGTTTAAATTCATTGTCCGGCCTTTAACCTTACTGGGACTTTGGCCTCTGTYCCCTACGGTGGATACCAAGAATCTAACCACTGGCCTGCAGAGTAACTCTTTCAATCGGAGAATGGTGAACCATTCACACAACAAAACACCTTTGACAAGGCTGAGAGAAAGTGTGAGAGGCAGGTAGATACACAGACGTGTACTATAAATCATCTCTGCACCCAGGCTGGACAGTATATGGGGTCACCAGTGCCCCAGGTGGTCACACTATTTCCCAGGCAGTCATTCTCTCTTCTCTTTCTTTCCGAAAAATTCCAGCCTAGCCCTGAGAAATTTTCCCTGAGAAATTTTCATTGAAACCAACACACTTCTATGAAACATTTTATGTTTTTGTAAAATGCTGTATTTTGACAGAAGAATGTTTTCTGAAATTTTTTTTTTTCAAACAATTGTCATGACAAGCTCTAATGGATGCTAGGGGTGGTTTTGACAATCCAGATAACAGAGAGAAACATCAGCTCAAAAGCAACATCAAATCTTAGGGCCCGATTCTGGAAGACCCCATTGCTCATACTGACACTGTGACTGCCAGCCTCAGTACAACACCTCAGACCGTTACTCTGCCATTCTTACCATGTAATAACAGAGAGTTTGGGTTAAAACACACCACCCTTCTATGTCATCACAGTACCTTTAAAAGCCAAAACCTCATTCTCAAAATATTTCACCCAAGATACAATGTAAAATTGATATAAAGAATAGAGAGCTAATGTTCCTGACCACATGGACTACTCGGAGATACCACATCCTATTGATAATAGATTTCCGTGGTACCAGCAGCTGTGTTCCCCCGAAACCTAAGCCACAAGTCTGAAGAAGTTTAGAAGGGACAACCTTTCATGCAGTAAAGAACTTTTCAATGTAATAGTGGAAAGAGAAATCCTTTGTTTTCCTCAAATCTCAAGACAGCGGCTTTTCATCCTATGTTCAATCAGGGCTCAGCAGAAATATTTAAAAGGAGAGAAGAAAGGCTTTGTTTTTACATGGCCCTAAAGCTGCTTCTCCCTCCTCCTCCTCCCCTGTACTTCTGACAGACTTTTAGGCTCCATAACATCAAGCAAACTTTATTAGACTTGGATTCACCATGATTTTATAGGTAGGTGTCTACATTTAGAAAAACCTACTGTGTGCAACTTTGTACGTTTAAGTGGATGTGACCTTCTTGAAAAGTCAGATTATTGTCTTATGCTTGATTTCCATGTGGTTTACACCAGCAGAAGTGCGATCGAAGTGTAATTTGCAATATTCTGAGCAGTTTTTTAAAGGGGCAGAAACAGCTGTATATAGGCTTTCCTGGATTTCAAGTTGACTTTTGATTAGCTTTTTGTGCAGGTATTCTGGGTGTTGCCATTAGTTAGACATTTTGATTCTTGCTTTCTAATTATATAGTCCACAATTACTATCACCTTCCGTTTCATTTTTGACATGACATGATCTATTTGGAGATGTATTTTGGGTACTCCAGGAACTAGAGCTCCAGCTAGGTATGATGCGACACAAATTGCATGTTGCAAATTATATGTTCAGGTCTCAGGAGCACAGCTTCATTCGTCAGCCTCCCAGGGGGGCTGGGAAGTGTAACAGCGACAGTCACTTACCTGCTTGGTGAGAAAAAGGTATTGAGGCAGCTGGCTCTCCTCTGCAACCAAACAGAGGTGGAAGGATGCAGCCCACGATTCAATGGGCTGGCTGCTGCTGGGGAAGAAGGACACAAGGGGACTCCTTGAGAAGGCCCTTTAGCTGGAAAAAAAAAAAAAGCCAATTCTTCCAACCTCAGTGTTGAGCTGAGTAGTAGAAGACAACCAGGACCCTCATGAGTCAGTCTGGCTGCGGTGGTGGCAGGCTGGGGCAGGAGAACGGGCAGGCAATGGCATGGATACCTTGTCTACCTAGGGTTCCAGTGTGAGTCAGCCGCACAGAGAAGACTTGCAATGTCATTTCTACACAGACAACATTCAAAATACTTCCTCGGGAATCCTGACCAAACATAATATGCTCAAATCTCTGGGAATTTTGCTTGTTATCTTGGCCTCTAAATAGTATCGGTTCTTGAGGCAAAACGCTGCTATTGCTTACACAGGCCCCTAGCCACCTTCATAAAACCAAACTACCAATGAAGCAGCATGTCTTCCCATGTGGGAAAGAAACAGCAAGTGCTGCGTGAAAGTACAACCATGTAATGCTTGCACTTTAACATAAATACCAATATTTAGTACCCTGTAGGCACTAGAAAACACCTACACTGGGTGACAGAAAGACTTATTCACAGACAGCAAAATTAAAAACAACTGAAATCAAAATTTCTGTATTTCTTTTCCAGAATAAGTTGGAAGCAAGTCATGTCCTGAGATATACCAACATATTTAAATCTCTAATACTGTTCAGTGGTATTGCCACTAGAGAACATGACAAAGAGGATGAGCAATTTTTTTTTCCTCAAGTGACATCACATTTTACATTATTTATGCTTTTGCTGACTGCAAAAGCTTAGCTGGGAAAACAACTGTGTACAGTAGTACAACACCTTATTTCTATTTTGAAATAAAGTTGGAACAATTTGGAATTTAAATTGAGAAAGCCTTGGCTAGAGCTAAGCATGCTTTGCGCACAATGTATTGGTGATACATATTTCTGTTCTTCTCTCCCTTCCTTTTTGACTTCTAGAGCCCTCTAATAGAGCACGCCCATCCTAACAAATTGTTCTAAACCTCTTTAGGACATACTATGAGATTACCGTTTACCAGGACTCAAAACAGATGAAAGGACAGCTCTACACAGGTGAACATCTAGAGCCTGACTCCASAGTTTTCAAAATTTTCTTTATGGATGCTATTTAAAAGTGACAGACGTTTTGTAAGAGCACAGACCACTCTCTGTCCATCTATCCCATTCTGCTTTGCTGCAGACATTGCTGAGGTGCGTGGTGTTGGGTGTCCTCGGCAGAGCTGCACTAAGGAGCACGGCTGCAGAAAGGTTCTGGCTCAAGCCTCGCTGGCTTGCCTCGCCACTGTGGTTTGGTAGCCAGTGCCAAACGAGGGAGTACTGGTTTACTTCAGAGCCTTTTACCTGACAATCAAATACTCACTCAAAAACCAGAGCTGGCTTTCGGTCTGAGTCTAAGGTTGAGCTCAAACTTAGGCCTCTCCTTTTAAAACATCCTAACTGCAGGCTCTTTTGGGATCAGAAGTGAAGCTGGGAAGTGGAAGAAGAGGAGGATAAGAGGAGAAGCTCCATGGGCCACTCACTGCATCCTGTCTTGATCTTCACCGAATCCAACCCAGGCTATCCCCTTGGTTAACCCCCATATCTAAATGGTTGCTTAAGAGAAGCAGGCAGGAACACAGCTGCAGAGTCTTAGTCATGTTTCCAAAAGAGAATCTGGCCCATCTTGAAAAATGAAGCCTGGAATAAACTAGGTTGTAGCAGAATGATGTGGATTATACCTACACTGGAGATGTACTAAAAGGAATGTGTTGTGTGCAGCTTGACCAGGAAGGAGGTACGAAGTATAGTATATATGAAGCAAAACGTGTAAAAGACCATGGCAGCGACAGTGGGAGAGTTTAATTATCTAGACCTCAGAGTGGATTACATTAAGCGGAGGAAGCAAAGCTTGATCTGGTACAGGACTGCTTTCTAATTTAATGTGTACATAAACTGGCAAGGAAGGGAAGAATGCCAGATGATCTATAGAGCATCATAGAGAAAAAGATTTAAGATCTTAGGGTACAAAAAAAAAAAAAAAAAAAAAAAAAAAAGAAGTAGAAGGAGCAGTGACTGCTAAGCTAAACAGCTTCTGCAGCGACATTCTCTACTCCAGCTACAAGGTATACATATTCTCCAAAACGGAGAGCAGAGACACGAGCTGCTGTGCCTACACATCCCCACTGGAGCAATAGCTGGGCCCGCAAAACCTCTCACCCACTCCTACACAGCTCTGCTCCAGCGCAAAGTGCTGGTACAGGCGGTGTGCGTTCTGCAGCCAGCTGGCAAACCTGTGTATAGACCGCCTTTCAAACAGGCTACAGAGACCTCATAGATGGTAGTTTTATGTCACCTCTGCCCTCTCTTGATCTGCTTAATGATCTGCAAAAGCAGGCGAGCAACGCCTGCAGGCTTGGGGGCCTGTTTATGTTTTAGCTGCCTCTCGAAGGTGCTTTCCGGGTCACAGAGCTGTCAGGAGTCACCTCGCTTGCACACCAGAAACATCCCTCCCAAGACAACTCCCGCCATGCCCTCCCTGTATACGGAGAGCCTTGCAGCAGGTCTCTGAAGTGTAACATCTTCATGTGTAGAAGGAARAAGTTTATTAGCTGGGAACTCGAGCTCGTAACGACAGTGGGATGGAGCATGACACAGTAAATCAAATGCAGCCATGTAATCAAACACAAAAACGTACGGAGGTGCCACAAAAAATCTAACATAGACATACGGCAATAATAACCTTCTAGGAAGAAAAAGGGATTTATTTCAGAACCAGGTCAGATTTTTTTTTTTCCTGAGGAAATAGAAGCTTTCCTCCAAAAGGTGTTCTGGCAAGTTTCAGGTTTCCTTGTGAACGCCCTACAGAACATTGTTTAGRACTCTTAACACCAGGCAGCATCGCCGCTACGCCGTGCTAAAAAGCCTCAGGTAATTTATGAGCTATTTCACATACAAGGCCAGATTCTGGTCTCACACCACATGCTGTAAAATTAGAGCCACTTCCACTTCAATATATCCAGTTCCAGACAAGTTCGCCACTCGGGCCCCTCCCACGGTTTCAGTTTCCTCTATTGCGTTATTATTATATTACTTAGCAAGTCTGTCGATGACATTGCATTCGAAATGGAGCAATTATAAACACTGGCAGGAAACACTGGAGTAGCAAATGCTTTTTAAAAAATGGCAAGGATGTGAAGAAATTCAATGGAGATCTTTCATCCGATATATGAAAAGCAAAGGACCAGGGAACGAATCAGTGGGGCCACGAAAGGGAATGAGTGAGAAGTCATTGACAGATGAGCCTGAATTAATATCCTTTGCCTGAGTATTTACAGAAGAAGCTGAAGGTCACATCCCGGAAACAAGGATCCATTTTCTTGAGGGGGAAAAAATGAAATGTTAAAAGGCTTTATGATCCAATCTGGACAGGTAGTTAGTTAATTAGAACTATTAAAAGTTGACAGGACCCGAGACTTAGATTAACTGCATCTCCGAAGCTGGAAGGAAATCACAAGGGAAATTGGCAAACCTTTAGTAATACTGCTTGATAGCTTCCTGAGGAAGGTATATCTGGAGATGCCTAGAAGGTAGCTACTCCACCTATACTTTTTAAAAATAATAACATAAAAAAAAAAGAACCCAACTTTTTTTTTTTTYTTTTTTAAATCAAGGGAGGATTTAGGAATCCACTCACCAGTAATCCCAACTGCAGCCACAGAACGGATATTGGAAATGTTAATACGGGACGGGGTTATGCAACACGTAGAAACACCAGCCTGGGGAAGGAAAGGCAGCTGGATTCACGTCACGTCTGTCAAATGTGCTTTAAGTTCTTTCAGTACTTTCCTCAACAGAGAGGCAAAAACGAAACGATGGGCATAATTTATCCAGATGGAAGAGATTCATTTGGTGTCCCACCCCACAAAGAGATTGATCTGTAGAATCAGTAAAGCACGGTACAGAAAAAGCGCAATAGCAAATGGCTTCAAAATTATCTGTGGGACAAGAAGCAGGGCATCAGCAAAACGGCACGGTTCAGGGTGACTAGAGGGACAGGAACAAGGCAGTACTCCCAAATTTCAGCACCATACCCGCTTTTGTTCAACTTTTATATAAATGGCCTGCAGGGGATATAATTTTTAAAGTGGAATTTTTTGCTGATAGCACATAAGTGTAAAATGGTGCACAGAGCAAGCAAATTTAAAATGATTTGAATAAATTAGGCTTATGGACAGATAAAGGGCACATCCAGTTCAGTGCAGCAAAGACGTAATGACTGCAAGGCACCAAATACAATCATAGGCAGGAAAAAGGGAGAAGAAGAGGGAATACTGACCAGGGGAAAGGATATAAGGTAATTACGATAAAATACTAAATTAATGCTTAGAATAACCAGGAAAAACGAAGACAAACAAATTCTTCATACTACATGCTGAGTTGTCTCCTCAGTAAAGCTGAATTGAAACACCTTTTCCAGCACTCTAAAAATACTGAGATAAAAACCCAAGAGTTTGAAAGTAAAGAGCTGCATTGTCTCAAAAAAGACACAACACGACAGACTTTTAAAATATATTTTCCCCTCATTCCAGCAAACAAACACGCAAAATTACTTTCTTGCACTTTGAATGTTAATTTGGGGTCTATCTCTGTAAAAAAATTAAGCATAAATAAATTGAAAGGTAGTTATTACCGGTGAAAACAGCCTTTTTACTGCAAAGGTTATGACATTAACCCAGGGAAAAATTCATGAATATTCACAATCACCATTTGTCATTAAGAATCATAAAATGTGAAATGTTGAGTAGGGCTTTAGAAAACTCCTCCAGCCTACTAWATTCCCTCTTCACTACTTGCTATTATGCTAGCATACATACCACCATTTCTTTTGGCAGTGCATTTTACAAACCAAATTCCTGCAAGTTTTCCTTATCCATCTCTATGAGGAAAAGAGAACAAAGACAGGAATCACAAAGACCTGCAGAAACCTGCTAAAATATGAACGACTAAATTCAGCCAAGGACCTCTTCAGGTGTTTGTAATCAGAGCCAGGAATTTCCCCAAAGAAACACAAATATTAAAAAAGAGGACAAAGTTATTGGGTTTGCCCCTAAATATCTCAGAAACTATCTAGTTTTCACACTGGCACTTGTCGGATTTGTTYGTGCCACCAGGTGTACATAGTGTGTGTGCAAACACAGCGGAGAGCCTTTTGCAAGGGAATAAAAAGGCTGGAAGCCTGACCGGCGAAAAAAAATTAGGAGGCAGATGTTTCCCAACCAGAAGCAGCCACAGGCAGGTAGAAGGACTGAATACAAAGATGAAGCTAGGTGAGGCACTTCAACTACAGTCTCAATAGGCAAATGGCTTTGCCAATATTCTGCAAAGCAAAGAAATGGCACAGGCACGGAGCACAAAGCTGGGGGTCCACTTACTGAGCGAGAGCAAATTCTGCAGAAGGCAGCTTTAACACCAGAGGGRAGGGATGAAAAGCCACAGCAGTAAATGAAGAGCCATGGTTAAAGCAGAAATCATATGCATTCAGTGAGCAAAGCGGTCTCCCACATGGAGTGCAGCAGAAGTCCATGTCTCTGTCCATGCACAGACACACACAATAGCTTCTGAAATGTTAGGAAAGCTCAACTGTTTATCTACATATCCATTCACCCTCATACTATGAAAACCAGTGTATCAGTGGAGGCCTAGCTGTGAATCAGCAAGGAGAATAGCTGTCCCCAGCGCTAAAACATCACGGGCCATCTGCATGTTTACTGTGCTCAGGGATTAACACACCGCAAGGGTGGTGGGTCCAGTATAATCCACAGAAAGAGAACAGCTACACTGCAAGAGAAATGGGGAAAGGTACCCAGGCATTCAGATGAAGGACAGGAAAGGAGGAGTGCACTCCCATCTGTCCCTACTTTTTAGAAATAAGGGAAAGCACAAAGCAGGGAGTTTAAATCCTGGAAATCTGAGCTGTGTCATAAGGGCTGAGAACGGCTGGCTGGGCTCAGCACCTCCAGGAGCCACAGCAGCCCAGGTTTATTTAGCAGAGGCAGGGGGTAGCTCCCTGCTGTGGTGCCCTGGAGAGCAGCCAAAGCTTTTGGAGGCTTCCGGCTGAGGGCTGCTCTGTAACCCCAGGCAGTAAAGGCCACCCTGATGATATGCTCTAACATCTGTCCCCAGCTGCTGCACAGTCTCAGGACCACTGGGTATTTTTGCGATGTTAGCTGCACATTACCTGGTCCTACCACCACCGTCCCCTGCTCCKATCTCAGAGTACCTGGACTGTCCTTGAGAGGCACATTTCCAAAATGCCTGAACAGCCCTTTTTCCCCGGAGAGAGCGAGCAGTGCAATCAGATGTCAAATTCTCACCCTGCRTCCACATATTGCTGATGATAGAGCTCACCTCCGGTAGCTAGCGTTCCTGTTGCATTCATATCTTCCCTCTGGCCTATTAATACATACAGGCACTTGTGCCATTGGCATGGTGACTGTGCTTATGTCAGTCATGCTTCTTTGTATTCTCCCTGCTTAGCCACTCGCTGTTGTGCAAAGGATGTGTGCATCAGGCTCAACACCTGCTAGAAATCTCCGAGCTCTCTGTGCCTTTCCTCTCTTCCCAAGCACTCTGTCCTCACATCAAGTATTTTGTATTCTTTTTCCAATCTGACTCTCATTTTTATTACTTTTCCCACTCTTATTTTCCAGCTATCCAGCTTTCTTGGTATTTCTTCCCTTGTTATATTTGCTGTATCACTCAGGTTTTCTTGCATTTGAATTGCAGCCATTCAGAGCCACGTTAATGGACAAAAAATAAAACTAAAAAAATCCCAGCTCCCCTTCACTTTTCCTTACCTCCCCTCACCCCCCAGGGGAAAAAAAAAAAAGCTAACATCCTGCAAGAGCAAAAACTGAAAGACAAGCAAACTGAAATTGTTGTCTGGCCTGTCTGACTCATCAACACGATGAATCCTGAAAGCACTTACACGCAACGGTAACTGGACTCATAACTACACCATCACCTTATGCTGACAGGGTTCCTTGCTGCTGCCACCCAGGCAATAGCACCCTGCCCCCTCCAAGGTCTTTGTTCCCACTTGTCCTCTCCCGCTGGGAGCAGCACCACCTATTTTCAGCCTTATCCAATTCTTACCGTGGTCTAGACCTAACTACAAATGTGTCCTCAGTCATAGATAACCAAAATTCACTATGTCAGTAAAAGGATTTTGGCAAAGCCCTGACAAAGCTTAAAATGCTCTGCAGAGACATCCCAGATTTTGGCAGTGTTTAAGCTGGGAAGGTTTCTGGGGTTCAGGGCAGACCCTTGGGTTACTTAGAGGAAGACTCTAATTGAAAACCTAGCCCTTGCTGTGTAAAGCAGATGTTTTGATATGAAATAACATCAGGAAAACATTTGACTGCAGTAGGAAATTAAAATACATTTCAAACCCTTACTGCTTATTTTGACCCCTGAATTCTCTGTTCCCTTTTTTCTGTATTCATTTAGATCCTAAATGGCACAGTGCTACTGGTATGGTTTTATACAGTATATATTATTATAATATTTATTACTATTAATGTTTAAACATCTTATTAACTCTCAAAGCAGAATATGCCCTATTCCGCAGGATTCTTTTCTCACCACAAAAATAAGGAGTGCCTTGCAGATATATCCACGCAAAGCTTCCCCCTATGCTGCCCTTCCAAATTGTCTGGAGAACAACACAGAGCCACGAATTGCAGCCCAAGGTTCAAATCTTACTTTCAGGAATTCACTTTGCACTGCTCCTATCACCTTGAGGAGAACTGCACAGGGCCGCCCCCCACCCCCACCATTCATCATTTCCTCTTTCCTTAAAGATCTTTCTTTCCTCCGTTCACTTGCTGCATTATTTCCCGGAGGACTGCTGCTGGATTGACTGGGCTTTAATTGCTCGGCCTCGGCAGGCTCAGGGTGGAATTTCACCTTCGCTTCTCCAACCCCGCTCTCCAGAGCTGCCACAGCTCTCAGTGATTTCTGAGAAACAGCGATTAGCAATTCACTAAGTTTGTCACTTTATTGCTTTCATGTGGATATGCCTGATGTAGGCCAGCTGATTTGCATTTATTCCCACTGTCCCCTCTCTGCTTTCTAAGGGCTATCTTCCCAAGATCTGTATTACTTTCCAATTGTTCCTTATTTTAAAAGACGTTTACTCATCACTCCCTTCCTCCTCCTCCTCACTTATTAATGGACGTGCTCTTTGTAGCATCAGTCCTCCTGCTGATGCATTTGTAAGGTCGGTTCTCATTCCCCAGACCAGCTTTAGCCAACTTTGCTACTTCCCCCCCATCCCCACCACACAGCTTTTTCCAGGCCGTACTCTTTGCTTTCATCTGCCTGCTTCTCTGTTGACAAAAGGGTACCTTATGCCCTCATATATACAAGTCATCCTTCATGTGTCTACAACAGGTAGAAATTTGCTGCCATGTCAATCTCTGCCACAGAGCTGTCAGGAAAACAGGTAAGGTGAACGAGGAGTATCTGCGTTATCACAAGCCCTGATACCTCGGCAGCATCGGTCAGAAGTTGCCTGTATCCTTTGCTATTAATCATTCCTCAGACTCCTCACAACGAGACTGAGTTGGGGGGAAAGGCTCTGTAATGGGCAAGAAGGTGCTCATTGCGAAGAGGGGCTCAGCTACCTCGCTTCTGCCTCTCTGCTATCCTCTTAGAGCAGCTCAGCACTGCTAAGGGGCCAAAAACCTGGGCTAGGTTTCCTTGCACTTCCCTGTTTCTGACTGGTTCCAGTTATCACTCCTCACCTGTGCTCAGTGGGTATTCATTTTGCCTGTGCTCACCTGTCCACATGTCCTGGCCTGGACCCTCCTGCCCCAGGACACACACACTGCCCAGTCAGTCCCTTTTATTCTCCCAGTGCTACAGGCACAGCATCTCCAACACATGATCAAGTAGGTCTAAGTCAAAGGTAACCCAGCTTTATTTTAAGTTTTCACATGGTCTCAAACCACGCAGCCTCTAGCTGGAAGCACAACTTACAGTATAACTTTGGCAAGATCTTCTCAGAGGGGATTAGTTTCAGTGACTGTCTGCGAAAAAGTGAACCTCCCTTTACCAACTCTTGCCTCTTCCACTTAGTTTTCCTGGTTGCTTTATCCTCCCTGTGAAGGTATGTTGTGCCTGCTAAGTACATGGGAAAAACACAGGGATGAGCTACAAGAATGAGGGCACACCGAACATCAGCCTAACATATGAGAAGACCAGAGCACAGACTAATGCCTCATTTCCGAGTTTAACGAAGAACTTGTCATCTTTCTGCTCTTCTGTCCAAGCCTGCAAGCTCCCTTATGAAAGAGGGAGGAGGCTAGACACTCACCGCTCATCTCCAAGAGGTCTGTGCTCCAAGGCCTGCCTTGCGCAGAGCACCCTCACTTCCTCACGAGAACACAAGAGTCTTACAGTTGCATGTGAGAACTTCAGGATTGCAGCTGGATAGCCAAACCCTGGTGTTGTCACGTAAAGCTGCATCTGTTGCTTATGTTCAGTGGAGCAGGGGAAATAGCCAGTGAAGATAAGAAGTAAATAGGAAAGAAAGCCATCTGCATGAAAGCAAAATTCAGCTGAAAGACCTCCAGAAGGCAAAAAATACGGGCTTTGGCCTGCATAGCCTCTGCTGATGGGCTCACACAAAGGGCCTCAGTGTGCAGTAGGTATTCCAGCTCTGTCGTTGTGCAGGTAATTAAAAACAATAACGAAAGGGAGGTTTTTTTATCCTGCGCTCTAGCCACAGCCACAGCTCCTGAGCTGCAGAAGCTGAGTGGTCCCTCTGCAGCAACATTTGCATTATTGCTAATCTGTAATTGGGATCCCCACTTAGCTCTATGAGTCTCTCTGACCATTTCCAGACCTTTACCATTCAAGTCAAGAGTCTCCTTCCTCTAGAAATTATATTAAGATTTGAAAGCATGTTTTCTAATTTGTTTTAACAGGCTGCAATGATTTCTGTTCATATCTACATGAGTGCATTGTTTTCCCAGCATACAACTCGAAAATAAAACAAGGATCATATCCATTTCATAATTCCTTCTAAAATCAGGTATATAGGAATTAAAAAACATTGATATTGTTACATCTTACTCACCTAGCAACAGGAAATAATGATGAGGTCTTGCTTTCTCCCTCAGACACTAAGGACCAAATTCACATACAAATCTAAGTGAATCTGAAGTATTCCACCTAAAGCATGCTAGCCAGTATAAGTAAGCTACCACTTACTTTAATTTCTATCTTTTTACATCCTTCTGATTGCTGTCTTTCTTGCTACACATCTCTTTCAGCCCCTCATCATGTAAATTATTCCATGTCAGACTCCTTCAGATTCAGTTAGACCAAGAGGATTAATTTCAGAGCTGATGTGTAAGAAGGTGTAAATTCTACACTGGGGTGTGAGAAAGGACGAGATTTTCCCTGCAGGCTTTGGCTGTCCTCCTCCTGGATTTACATGGAAAGGAATCCAAATCCCTTTATCATTGTCAGGAAGAGGCTGAGGAATCTAGAAGTACACAACATAGCAGCTTAGATTTATTCAGACTCGTCTCTTAGTTTGGGCCTGATACGAGTATTGCGTAGACTTGTCCCTTGCAAATTTAAGGCCTTGTCTGGAAATGGTGAGAGAGGTTCCTTCTCAGGGAGATAATTCTGGAGTTAAACAAACAAACAAAAAGGATACATAAAGTTATACTGTCCCCAGTATAACGGAGGACATACTCAGATCTCTAAATGCAAGCCACATGAATATCCAGTGTCACCTAACTTCATTTTTATTCACTTAAATGGGAAGCTCAATGATCAGAGCTGCTGTGTGGCTATAGCTTTCGCTGAGCCCTGTCTGTTTACAGCACTCCTGGGAGGAGAAAAAATCAAGCCATTTATTTAGGTGACTTCCTATAGATGGAGGTTCATAATTTCAGTTTTGCAAGCCTGAATGTTTGCAGATTATATAAAAAGATGTGAAACAGGTATCGACTAAAATCACCTCAACATTTAGATAGTTCCTGAATGTAATAAAATGTCCCTGCCAGAATGATCGGTTTTCTGTCGGTCCAAATTCAGCCTGGAGATAAGCAGGCACAACTTCAGAGATGCCAGTGGAGTTAGCCCCAAGATAAATTTGGACCTGTAAATCCAGACAGAACACAGATCCCCACAAATATTTCAGACTTTCTCCAGCCTTGCTGAAAAGGCCATTCCTTCTGCTCTTACACTTCGCAAGGAAGCAAAAGATGGATTGCAAACCCTCAGCCCGCTGTCTCAAGTGAAAATTCTCACTGCAATATTTTTGAAATTCAGAAACTTTTCATCCATTTAATACGCTGGAACTTTTCCCCACTGGACAACTGAAAGTTATCACCACCTAATGATTATTCAGTGACATCTGCAAAATAAGTTTGATGTTTTTGAGCCAGTTTCTGTTGGACAGATGTCAGTATCATAAACTGTGCTATCGTTGGCACTAATTGGTATCATCCTTGTCAAACAATCTGCAGCACAGCAAAAAAAAACGAAGCAGCACTTACATTAAATTTCCCTTTTGCCTATGCAAGTTTTTCTTCATGTCATGGACACTTTCTCTTACCCCAATCGTTCCTGTACCTTCGAAAAACAGAGGACTCACCAAGGTAAAAGCTCAGGCTCTTCAAGCAGCATTAAACCCAGCGTTCTGTGTGTGGATCCCCACAGAGAAGACACAGACATTAAATCTCATTCTAAACTGTTTACTCTCAGTAAATATTTCTTCTTGCAAAAAGCATTGCCATGGCATTGTGCAAAGCTGTACAAACAGTTGTAATTTCTGTCCTACTTTTTGATCCTTGCAGCTTGCGTCCAGGTTTCTGAATTGTTCAGTTGTCAAGGGCAGGTTTAAAAATTTTATGCAGCGGCATGTGATGTAAGCTCTCATGCACCTGACATCTCACGCATGAATAAATCAGGCATGGCTGGTGATTCACTGTTGAATTTAAAGACAAATAAGAGTTGCTTTCTATGAGGATACAATGCAGTGAGCTCAATTTTGCAATTAGGAATTAAAAAATATTTTAAATCTCAAATTAGATTTTGTTTTAAAAATGTTCCCTGGCAAACTGTTTTCTGTAAATCACTGAAGCTGTGTAACTTTTTCTGTGCAAATATATGCACACTGGGTCCTTTGCCTGTCTTGGATGTGCTGTAATCTATTCCTGACTGACTTAGTTTTTGTTTGTCCCTATGCTAGTTACAGTGCTCCTTGTTCTTTCTGCGGTAGCCTCATACAATCCTCTTATATCACACACTAAAGTGCTGTCACTGCGATGAACTATGAGTTCTCTTAGGACTTAGGACCTTCTAGGTCTACACTGGGTATGGTACTGCAGGACAGGTTAGAAATCCAAAAGCACTGACCTTTTAGATCAGTCACAGTCAAACAATGCCTACTAGCTCTTAATGCATTCAGGAGTAGCAAGCAGTTGTAGAGTAGTTAACAGCTGCAGAAAGTTACCAGTTTAATTTTGCCATGTAAGCAGAAGATCAAAACATGCAGAATAACTATCTACTGTCCAGAATTTCCTGGTTCATATTTGTCTGGTCCCAAAGCTGCAAACAAAAGCACGAGCTCACTTTAGACCTGCTAGCAGCATCCTGTCCACTGCCTTCACAAGGGGCATTCACATTTAACTGTGCAAGTTTGCAAAATCAGGGCCTTAATTTGGGACCTCTTGATAATTTTTCACAGACAGGCCTCAAATTTGCCCTTCCTATCCTATTGGCTTCAGTGTGAATTATATATGAATTTCCAGGGGCAAGATAAGGGCCACAGTCATTTCTCTCTCTTCTTGGTTTCCAGCCATTTCTTTTCATTTATTCCACATCAGCAGTTACAAAAAGTGGTCTGGGGATTGGAGTGTGGTTCTGGCAGTGAGTAGCAGGGAGTCTGAGTTTGTTAATATGGACAGTCTTCAAAATAAACAGGTAAACTGAAAGATACTGGAGGAAAATGATTATGAGGGGAAAAGAGGGATTTATGTCTAGCTCTGACAAACTGCTACTGCCAGCTCTCTCAACTAGTCCACAGCACTTTGTTCCAAGTTCTTTTTCCAGGGAGACATTTCAAGGCAAGGCTCCCAGAGCGACAATCACTCTCCCAGAATAAGAGACATGAAGGATATTAGAAAAACCAAAAGCTGATTGAGAAGGAAGATTTTAAAGGGCAGCCGAATTCTTTCCTATGGCAAACTGGGACATAGCTGTCATTTGTGGTTTTCTGTTTTGTTTTTTGGGTTTTGTTTTGTTTTGTTTTTTTTAAATCTCCTGGGCTCCTAGTTTAATACCTTTTTTTTTTTTAAATTTTTTTTGGTCTAATCAGTGAGTATGAGGTAAAGACACATTCATGTCCTTCAAAAAAGGTAGTAACGCAAAAAGTTTCCAATTAGCCTTTAATTAAAATATTAATTAATTAACAAAGTGTATTTATGGAATAATTATATAATTTCACACACCATCGATCGTATTTTAAACAAATTCATTTAATTAAGTTGACATGTACACTGCATTCTCTCTGTAGAGTTATTCTTAGAAACCAGTGCACGTCTGCCTTTAAGGAGATTCAAACTGCACAGGGGAAGTTTACAATGGCCCACAGTGGTATTCAGAACAGAAATGAAGCCACTTCATACTTTTAAGTAAATTTAATACTGGTTACTGTATCCCCGAAGGCTGAAGTCCCCTATCTGCATAAAAGGCACTGGGAAGGCAAGAGCAGCGCGAGCTTTCTCACTACCAATATCCCTCATCCTGACCTGGAGGGGCTGACTTTAATAAACGGTTAATCATTATCCTCTTTGCCAAGCCCGTTAAGCAGCTTAAGCTTGGCATTTCTGTGGTGGGACTCAGCTAAGACTACCAAATCATTTCACGCAGCCTGCTGAAAGCCGTCACATGCAGATAGCGCAGTGTGCCGGGGCAGCGTTTAAAGAGAGCTCTGGGTACATTTGGCAGATTTCCCCTTGGAGTCATTGGTTTTGCTCTGCCTCCTGCGCTCCTGTGGGCTTGTGATGGGTTGCAGCCCCAATTCAGGGGATTGTCATCTTGGTTTTCCTTCCAGCACCTGCAGTCTGGTCTGCCTCTGTGCTGTGGCCTCCTGCATCCTTACTGTTTTTTAAGGTTAACTCAGGATCTTCTCACATCCCTATTCACAGTTTGGGTCTCTGATGCTCATTACCATCTATTTCTGAACAAAGGATTCCAAATTACCTGTGCGACTCCTAAGTCTTAAACCTGTTATAAGTGTCTAAAGTGTCCCCCTTTCTTTTGGCCTCTCATAGGAAACTAATGTTGTAGTTCCAGAGTTTCATGCCTTCCAACTGCAACATTCCTCACGTTTCTGAAATGGTTTGGTAACAGTTTCTTACTTCCTCACTTAGTTTATTAAACAATGTTAGCTAGCTGAACAAGCCGTATTAATAAAGCTACTTGCGTGTTGCACATATTCCCTTTCCGAAGCGCCATTAAACTTCATAAAAAGGTGTTTACTGAACTGCTTTTGGGCATTCAGTGCTTTTCTAGAGTACCTGTTTCCTGGGAGTCCTTAGTTGCTGTTCTGTGATGTTCTCCACTCACAACCTTCCTTCCCACTCCTCCCCACACAGACCCCTTTGGTGTCTGGTCAAGGACTACTCTGCTTGCACTTTGCAGCCTTCTCCCCGTGCAGCCAGCATGACAGTACTTGCCACCAGCTTCCAACATAAGTCCATTTGGTGACAGCAGCCACATCTTGTTGCATGTATAACACGAATAAAATTCATCAAGCAAGTCCAAATCCATGTAGAGATGTTAACTTGAACTGGTGATGGTGAAGTAACGGGAATTACACCCATAGGGATCTTGCCCCAATAATGTCACTGAAATGGGCTATTCATGAACATGAATATCAGAAGCTGAATCTGAGAAAAGACAATATAATGTGCCTCTGTATGTTTACAGTCATACATTTCAATCCTTTATGTTTCCTTATGTCTTTAAAGTAATTTTTTAGGTCATCAGAGTCTGAAAATTCAGCTGTCACTCTTCTACTCTTTTGTTCTTATTGAGAGTTTTTCCATAATTTAATGAAAGTTGCGATGAATTGAAGAAGGGAAGAAAAGCAGCCCTTGAACTCCCCTAACCAGCCCCATTCACTTATCCCACTTCTAATTTCTCACAACGTCAGCAGTCAGAGCGAGGGGACCGGCTGAAATTTTCAAGAGCCTCTTAATGGCTTCTTTAGATTCTGTTCAGTCACAGCCAAATACAATAAAATCCTGCATTAAAATTGGTATTTAACACCATAGGCAGTATAGAATTTGTGTTCAATTTTAGACTATACATCTCTGAGGAAAGCTAGCTAAATGGAGAAATAAATAACACGGATGAGAATATTAGCAGTATACAAGCGCTTCTCACAAACGGGCAGGAGTTTTCAAATCATTCATTTGAAACTAAGATGAAGCTGATTCATAGCTAAAAACATCCAGGCAGATTCTGCGCTAGCAAGGCGTGCAAGAACTCCACTGACTTCTCTTTCCATTATCTCAGATTCTCCTGGTTTTAAGAATGAAAAACTGATTTGGTAACAATCTATTATAATAGCAGTAATCTGTGCCTTCTGCCGTCCAGGTAAATCTTCTGATTTCCAGACATTTACACCAGCAAAGAAGGTAGACCAAGTCCCCCGCTCCACTTCTTTTTCTTTCACATGTGTAAAGCTGTGCCCTTAAATCCATGTTTAGATACTCAGATAAGTGGACTGAGATTCAGCTGTGCTAAGCATCCAGCAGTTTTTAAAGAAATCACTGCCCTTTTTGTTAAAAATTATCACTAGGCAAAGCTCTTCATACTGCCTCTTTGCAAAAGGCCCTTTCCAACTCTCCCTGTAGATTTCTGAGCATTTTGTCCACAACCAGCCAGACCTTCCCAGCTGAACGATTCTCAATCCTTCACAAAGCACAGCACATTTTCTTGCTCTCACGACCAACCTCTTTCTTCCACCTCTCCCTTTATCTCACAGCCTCTGCCTGCTGATTCCCAGCCAGCTCTTGGACTCTTGGTCACAACCACACAGGTTGGTTGTGACTGGCCCAGCTTTTCATCTTAATATATTACCCCAGGATCGCAATTACCTTTTTTCCTTTACTCTCTGTTTCAGCCCCTTTGTCTTCAGCCTGGCCTTTGAATGTTGTTTCCCATCTCCCCAGTCTGTCCGCTATTTTCTCTCTCTCCGTTTTCCTTCTCTGGAAGCCCTTAATCACACCTCTGTGTCCTCCCTGCTTTACCTCTTTCCCTTTCTCTYTCCCTCTCTCTCTTTCTCTCTCTGGTTACAGCTCTGCAGGCAGGGTTTACGAGCAGGGATCTCTAGTGATGTCCTACAGGAATACGCCTTGGCACACTGTCTGGACTGTTCAAGCCCTACTGCACCCCTGAGTGCCACAAAAAGCTCTATGGAGAGAGGCAGAACAGAAAAGAAATGCTTTACAGCCACTTTCTTGTATGCTATTTTTTCTTCTCAGCATCTAAGGAAGATTTAGAAGTGGGGGAGGAAAGAGCCTAGATTTACAAACAACAATCAGGCAGGTAAATATTCTACAGTTTAGTTGCAGTCAAGGGAATATAGAAAGAGTGTATTTAAGGAAGAATAAGCCAGAGTCCCCTATGCTCATAACTGAGCTAGCAATTCCAAATTCTTCTGGTGTGTCACCCAGTTACCTCAGTACTAATAATATCATACCCGGAATCCACTTAGCCCTCTTTAGAATTAATTAGTATTGTACAGCACGGTCYGGGCTGGTGAGCTGAGTGCCTGCTGAGAGATGCTCAGAGTTAGGGCACCAATAGCATCAGGTCCCACCACTGAGACCACAGATACAAGAGAATTAAAAATAAATAGCCATGCTCTGCTCTCAGCTACATTTTCTTTGCTGGTTGATTTTAGGAGAACACTGGTGTCACCAAGAACAAAACTTGGAACAAATTTTCAATACTGATCATACCTATGTAAGAGATAGGCACAGCTACTCATCAGCTCCTGCAGCGCATATCCCTTGGTGTACCCAGTGGGAGAAGCTAGATTGGTGCAAGCAGAGATGGAGTACTTCACTGAGCCGTGTGGTCAAGTCTAGTCCACAAGGCCCAGAATCGTGCCCAGGATCTTCCCTCCCTCCCTCGCAGCACTGGTTCCTGATAAGAGAGAAACCAACAAGGAATGGGCACGTTTTTCCTGATGCATCAAGATATCTACATTACTCCCCTGAAGGCCTCCATTACCTATCATCATGGTAGCAGGTTTACCCCCTCTCACAACTCCTTTTAACTTTAATCTACCAGCAGTGGGCTCAGTTTGGACTTTGAAAGGAAGTAAACATTTATTTCTAAAGATTGAGACGTATCACTTTGTCAGCTTCACAAAGCAGACAAAAGCAGAGTCCAACGTCAAAGTGAAGCAGAGAACATCACAGTAATCTAGATGCCAAAGTCATACAGAAATCGGGAAACTTTTGGCTCCCAACTAAAGCCAGTTAGAAAACAGAAACTCTATTTACTGCCTCCCAGACTGAAATTTTTAAGTGTGCTTTACACAGCACTACTTTGCTGTGAAGTACCTTGCATTGCACTGCAGAGACAGGCGGTACAGGACTGCCACCCGTAACTGAGCTACAAAAGGCCCTTAACAATTTACTGAAGCATCCAAGCCTTCCTCCCCTTCTCAATCATACTCTTTGAAATCATTAAAGGTGCACGTGGAGTGCAAAGAGGAGAGTTGTTTTGTGTTGAAAGTACCAACTGTGTTGTTGCAACAGCCTGGAAACTACAACCTGCTGGTTGCATACACCCATGTAGCAAAAATAACCCATGTGTTTCCATATGAAACTTGAGAGCCAGCGAATTCTGGCTGGCACTGAGGGTGGCAGTACTCTTGACCGAGCAGCTCTCCTGCCTGCCTGCATCCACAGTAATTGAACATCTATCATAACAATTGATTACAGAGATGAAGATACTGGATCTATTACTTCTCTCTCTCTCATAATGAATTCAACATTTCTCAGGACAATGAGCCTTTAAATTATTGATCACATAAATGGTCCAAAACAGTTCATAACTTATTAACATATGAAAAGAACAAAAAAATATACCCAAGTCTATGATTTTTTTTTTTTCTGGTGACAATACAAGCCTTTGGAACAAAGCTCAGAAGGGAAAGAAAAAAAAAAAAAAAAAAAAAAAAAAAAAAAAAAAAAAAAAAAAAAATCTATCTGTACACTTAAAGGATTTTATGCAGGGCTTTTTTCCTTAATAAGTCACAGTTAGCAAGAAAAAGAACGTGCCAAAACCTGGTATTTTAATTAAACAGTGTACATTTCTCACTGGTTTTGTTTGCTTCTCTGCATATGGATTCCTCTAAGGTCCCTAAAGCTAGCAAACCCGAATGCTTTTAAAGATGTTCCCCTGCAATATATAATTGAAATTCCTTAAAATATTTAGAGAGTTCTAGGAGGGAATGTTCTGCAACAATGAATTACTGTAGTGTCATGGTAGCAACATCGAAGGCACGGCTGAGAGGGCACAGTAGTTTTTAAATTCCTATTCTTAGCTACTTATAATTTTGTCTATATGCTGAAATTTTTTAGCATTAACTCCAAATTGTACGTTTGGAATGCCTTTTTTTTTTCCCCCCTCCATTTCCTAATTTAGTTCAGCATCATAAGCCAAGAGCAGTTTTCTCCTAAAACTCCAAATTTGACATGCCTACAACTGAATGAAAAGGGCTGAGTTTGTCTTTTTAAAGGAACAGAGTTTGAAATATCTCCATCGGGTAAGAGTATTTCTGTACAGATTGAATGCTTTTGCCCCAGCCTGTGAGCTTTTCCACGCTGAACTAGGATGTGCCTTGATCTAGCAAGGGATGTACACGTACCCACCTAACCAAGCATGGGGATAGTCCCATAGAGCTCTACGCATGCTCAGAGCCAAACACTTCACAGGATACAACCTCAGTTTACAAGATATTTAATTCATAAGATAGGACCTCTAGCATTCCTTCTCATTCTGTATTTCTGAGAATAAACCAGTACACAGTGATACAGAACTTAAATCTTCACTATTATTTCCTAGGCTTATGATTGACRAGACAAATCTTAAATACATGGAGTGGAAAGTAACTGCTCATCCCGTATTTTCATGTCCTGAAACAGAAGATCACTTCCCTTTTCAGACAGCTTAAAATCTTCGCTATTTGGGGCCAGATTTTAAGGTATTTAGGTGCTCAATTCCCATGCAGCTGCTTAATGAGGTATTGAAATACAAGAGGCCTTCACAGCACTTGAGAGACCATTCTGTGCTTTCCCCATTTTAATTGTTTTTCAAGCTTTATCTTTCCTCTAGCTCATTCTAGACTTTTCTTGCTTTCCAGGGCTTCCCAGGATGTCCCAGGGTTGTTTCCTCTCTTCCCTGCAATCTGTTTTTATGCATTTTAAGGAATTATTGGGCAGATTGCTGCCCTTTATAGGGGGCAATGCCAGCAGCACTGAAGTTGCAGTACGGTGTAGAAGCGAAGCCATACTCTCTATCTTGGGTGAACCATTATCTATTTTGCAAAGAGATTCTCTGAATGTATATTCACAGCAGAGAATGCTGTTGCACTATCCTTTACTTTTCAATTAGGAGTAAAAGTAGAGGGTAGCAGGCCAAATTAACAAAGTGGATGGGTTGGATTTAACGATATAAAAAAAAATGTGGAGAGTTAAATGGCTGAGCAGATAACAAATGTGTTATTTTCTGCCAAATTTTTAATGATATTTTTAAAAACAAACATGCCATAGAGTAAGTTTATATGTATCTATGGCTAAGAGTGCCTGCAGAGCCAAGAGCCTTACTTTAGTACAGGCAATAGCTGCTGAAGCTATAGCTAGGTAAATGGAATAAGGACAATCCTGTCCTGCTTCTTTTTAAAAAAGAAAAAAAAAAAAGAGAAAAGAAGGAAAGAGAGTCTTCTCTAATCTGCTAGACCTCTCTGAGGCTGTCGGCAAGAGCAAGCCAAGAAAACCCAAGTGACGCAGACTACTCGGGCTTTCAAAGAGCGTTTGCCTAATTCCCCTCCAGACTGCCATTACGGCAAGCGAAGGCGCCTGGCCCAGACAGCGCTGCGAGACTGGGATCAGAAAACGATACAGACACTGACAACGGGCTGGTCTCCCCAGCGCAGGGGCGAACCCCGGTAGGCCGYCTCTCTCCAGCAGCGCGGGGCTCACATTTGGCCGCGGTTCAGCACCGCCCCCCGGTCGGGGATGCCGCTCGGCTCCAGCGGCGGGAGGGGCTGCGCAGCCTTACGGCTGCGAGGGCCTCGCCTCGCCCCGCGCCCGGGGACGCGGCGGCGCGGCGCGTCCGCGGCAGAGCCTATCGCAGGGCTCCTCCACACGCGCGTCACAAAGCCCCCTCCCTCCCGCCGCCCCGCGCAGCGGGGCGCGCGGCGGTTCCGCCGCGGCTGCCCGGCTGCTGCAGCCGGCGCGGACCCCGCTCGCCCTGCGACAGCCGCCGCCCGGCCAGCCGGCCGCCCTCGGCGGGGCCCGGAGCAGGACCCGCCACGGACAGCACCTGCAGGAACCTGTTAGGAGGGCTGTGAAGTCCAAACCCCAAATTTCCACTTGCCGCCCTGGCTTTCAGGCTATTTGCAAACGCCTCCTAAGAGGAGGACGCTGAAGGAGCGCTCTGTGTTCCAGCCAGGATGCATTAGCAGGATAAAAATGCGTATCTGTATTTCACCTGCCCTTTTTTTCCCCCTCCACAGGTCAAAATAAGGTCAAAAGACTATACATTAGTATTTCTTCTTTCTCAGTAACCCAATGACACTTCTCAGTATACTTAACAGTATCCATAACAACCACTATTCCTTGAGGAAATTCTAATTACAGCATTCTTTGGAACTGTTGATTGTTTATTGTGACAAGACAAAGAACATGGGAAGAGAAGATTCATTGAGAAACATGCTTCAAACCAGGCTGAGGAAAAGGTTGCTTTACAGTCTTCTTTCTGATTCATAAAAAGCCACATTAGGATGGAAAAGAGAGATTTNAAAAAAAAAAGAAAAAGTAAGGTGCTTGTACCTAGTACTGGTCTCAGAAAAGTGATCACACTGAACAAATTACAAGGCAGCTGAAGAAGCTGGAAGATGCTCTGATTCCAGATTAAAAAGAAAAGTAGAAGAAAAACAACAGTGCTGGAATTTTCTTATTAATATTGAACTAGATTCTGGCACCCTTAACCATTATGGGCATTTATTTCAGGGGTGCAAATACTGGAAAAAGGTGTTCTTAATGCGACTAAAAGTCAAGACTACATCACAACTTAAGAAGAGCAAACAGCAGTGCAGACTGGGATGTGTATTTAAGGGAAAAAGAAACCAAGGCGGAAGGAATGAGAAGCTGATAATAAAAGCATCGAAGGGTAAGGTAAATCAATTAGAAAAATAGGAAAGAAAAGATCTGCTCAGTTTAAAAGGATGGGTGGATGAGTCTTCCTCCCCACCCCCACCCTATTACTGGCATCTGGTACAGAGAATAAATCCAGCAACTGCTTTTACAGTGCAAGGTCTTGATTTCCTTTCTGTGAACAAGGGCTGTAGGTAGAAATCCACATCGACTTTAGTGTGCTAATTCCTTGTGCAYGAACCAGAGTGTATTCTTAATTAACCCTGTAAGGAACAAACCAAACAGACTGACAACAGCACAGACAGACTACAGAAGATACCCGAAGTCATACAAGAAAATGATGAATGCTACTGAATTTATCTTTTGGGGATCATCTACATTTTAAATAAATCCAGATTTTAGATGACAAGTCAAGTTTACACTAGTCACRGGGTCACTATTTCACGTAGTGACAACCAGAAGATCCAGCCATGTTTTAGGAACTTTAGGATTGTGTCCTCTAGCCACTGAGCCATTAAGCGCAATCTGACATTTTCAGGCTGTGATCGCATTAGCAAACTTTGACACCCATCATAGCAGAGTACAAGTAGACAGGGCTCAGGCATTAAAAAAACAACCCACAAAACAAAACAGACCAATATTCCCTCATGCCTCACTTTGTCAGTGTTAAAATCTCTTTAGGAGTATAATATACCATAGGATGCTTCACAATCAAGAACGATACCAGCTGGGGCTTGGATGTCAAGAATATCAACTCCCCATGCAAGAATCCAGAGTAAGAAATTTCAGAGGAGGAAGAGGCACACTGCAGAAATCTCAGGAAAAGGCCTTTCAAAGCGAGGCGAGATCACAGCTTTCCATTCTCCTCCAAGTTAATTACTTAACCTCCTAGAAAAAGCAACAGAAAAAATTGCTTACACATGACCTACAAAGAGCAGGCAACATAGGAGTGAAAAAGCAAATCAGAACTGAGAGAGTGCTTTTGCTTAGATGCTGGGCAATGGTGGTGGGAGACACCGAGTTACAGTGTTTTTACTGTGGTTAGCACAGTGGGACCTCGATTTCTGAACTAGACCTCTGGACATTAATACAAGAAAGATAAAGAATAGACAGATGCCGAGTTTCCATTTCCAAAACAGTTCAGCCACTTTAATTTACCTGCACCACATTAGAAAGCGTGTGTAGTTTAGCTCCCCTCTGCATGCTCCTTTGCATTCAGTTTTCCTCCTTCACACTCCAAATTTTCTGTTACTTATTCAACTACTGAATCTTCTTCGCCTGCCTGTAAGCAGACACAGCATTATATTTAAATTCGTATTCTCATTTGGTTTAGTATTTCAACAAAGTACGCCTCTTGTTTCCAGGCTGACAAGTGTGCTGAGGAGTGGCCAGCGCCATGGAACACGGCCCATGTCCCCAGTGATTTAACGTAATTTGAAGACAGAAAGCTATTTAAGGGGGGAGAGAGAGAGGGGAAGGGAAAAAGGAAAAGGAAAAAAAAGGAAAAAAGACACCTTTCTTATGTTTCCCCTCTCTGTCAAAACCAGAAAACAAGCGTCAAAAGCCTTGCCTTGTGTTTTGTGTCAGCACTAATTATATCCCCGCTCTCGGCCAGTTCTGAGCGCTGCATCCCACCGAGGGAGAAGGCCTCCCGCCTGGCGGTGGGCAGACCCCCCTCTCCCCGCACCGGGAATGCCTCTGAGGGGGAGTGCACTGCTGTTTTGACAGTCCCTTTCTTTGCTGCCTGGCAGAGCTCCATCTCATTTTGGCAAAGGCAGTATTTCCACGCTCTGTCCTATATTCCGCCCCGGCTTCACAGCATCCCACATTCTGATACCCTTTTGCATTTTCAGTAATCCCTCATTTTCAGTCTGTCCCACTGAAACAATGGAAATGTTAGACCCTAAAAACATTGCCAAGTACGGACACAGCATCTTTACTTCCCTGAGTCTCACTGAAAATGAAGAAAATAAGCAGAGTAAGGTTCTCCTCCACGTAAGCGAGAGTGGCAGATTCTGGCCCTTTGATAGCTGTTGATTTTGAGTAATCCTGGTGGGCACATTTAAATCCTTGTTAAGGGCTCCCACATTCATTAAAAATAAATCCAGTAGTTATTTGACTGTGTAATTATTAGGGATAATTTGCAATTAAGCAATTGGCCTCTGATGAAGGGACAGATAATTGATCAGCCTGGTTTGGCATTTTAGAATGGGGTGGGGGGTAATTAAGTAAATCCAGTCAGCAAAATGTCTTCCTTCCCACTACATCTTTTCCCACCTTTAAATGCAAACCAGACCTCATGCAGCTGTGCAGGCCATGGGAGTCTAAGCCTATTAAAGAAATCTTTTAATGACTGTAAAACTACCATTAATTGAAATAAAAATATTTTCATACTATTTTCACATTGTGCAAATGGATCAAAAAATAATTCTTAATGCAATACACAGTGCACAAACTGCTCTGCCTGACAAGTGCAGCATTTAATTTGCACTAATTAGTCCAAAGCGGGGGCAGTGTGAAATTAACATGATTCATTAATTCTGTGGCTTATGTTTTACATATTGTGTGTTTACATTTCAAAACTATCAGGTTCTCTGCAACCCAACACACCACACTTCTGAAATTATCAGATTCAAGAAGTTCTCCCCACATCTCTTCGAGTGCATTCAGATTTGATTTCTGAATTTGCAACTCATCTATTTGTTTCAAAGAAACTGGTTGATTTTATATTGCATGGTCTCCTCCTTTGTCCTAATCTTGGCCTCAGCTCCTTTCTGACAAAATTTTCTTTTGGGTGGCTCAGGTCACTGTGGGATAAGCATGAACAGAGCARGAGGTGAAGAAGCAATTTTCAAGAAGCAATTTTCAAACTACTTTAAGTTCTAAAAAAATTTAATAAATCCTTCATATCGACTAAATCTGAAGTTTTCATGATGCTGTTCCAATATTTGCTCCTATAATGATATCAGGAGATGTTCATTAAAGATCTAATCCAGAGCCCCATGAAAGTCAACAGACTTCCACTGGCTTCAGAAGGCATAAATATGCTAGCTTCTCTTTATGCTACAGAACATAGGACTCCAAGAATTGTAGCATTAGCCAAGTTGTCTTACAAAATAAATTATCTTCAAGTGAACTGTGCTGAAAAGCATTTTAAAATATATCAGACATAACTAAATATTACATTTCTGCAAATTAAGGTGCAACAATTGTATTTATGTTGTTGGATATACTCGCAACATCAAACTTGGTCCATTGTTTCCCGAGATATAGGTTACATTTCTACAGAGACCCAGAGCAATATTACACCAAGAAATAGGTGTAATATTGAATATACTATGAACTTTGTTTACTCATTATCAATAGTGATTGGTAATGAAGTAATGATGATGTATGTGCTTTGTATTCCACACGAGGCTTAAAGGCATGCCTGTCCCAGAGAGCTCTAAAAATCCGTCTGACRCTTTGTAAAACGTGTCTGCCTCTCGCACACAGAGGCAGAGGCTGGCCTACCCATACAAACACCTCTTCATTAGTCTCAGAAATACAACAAAAAGATGCGCCAAGATTTACCTGTCTCCCGCAGTCAAGAGAAATTGAGGCTGTTTTCTGTACCTGAAGGTACCTGGACATGGTACCTTGAGGCATGAGAGAGCAGCTCCCAAAGCTGGTGGGAGAATGATAGGACACTGTGGCAGAAAGGACGCCTGGACTAGGCCGTACAACAGCCCAGGCAACAAGCAGACAGCACTAGATGTCCAGTAGAGCCAAGAAGGCAGCACAGGCAGAAGACTGGCCGCTCAAGGAGTCGGAAGCACATCAGCAAAGGTAAGAGGTGAAGCATTACGAACTGTGACCTTGCTCAGCCAGGGTTCCTGGAGGAATGGGGTGGGAAGTGGTCATTTGAGACTCCTCCCAAAAAAGGGGAAGTCAGGAGGAAGATGGTCCTTTGAGTGACAATCAAAGGACAACAAAAGAGAAAGGAGACATTTTCAATGATACAAGCCTGACAAAAACTAATGTCCTCCACACTATCTAAAGTAACCTGCTAATGTTTGCAAGAACCACCTGAGGCAGAAAGCAGTTAGATTTTGGAAGATTCATAGGTTCTGCAGTGAAAAAAAAAAAAACAGAAAAAAAAAAACAGTTAGAAGCAGCCACTTTGAGGGCAGCTTTCATCATCTGTTTAAGTCTTCTGTTTTGTTTTTTTTTTTCCAGTATAAAAACAGTGTGGTTTTTTGGTCAGCAACCAAAGTCAAGTATGGAGCAGGAGTAACTGGCCTACTTTCTTCCTCATAGAGACAAACTAACCTCAGGCTGGTCCCATGTTGCAGATCAGAATATGGCCACATTAGTTACTTTGTTGAGAATAGCAGGGACAGACCAAATGCATGTACGTAGCTTCGYTGTTAGCAAATGCTTCATTAAAACAAAGCCATAATTTAAAAAGATAGAAAACTGTTTATACACAAGTCCTCCATTTAGCAAGATTTCCTGATTGGCTGTGCATCTTTAAATGACTTGTGTCAGTCTGTTTCAGGATACATCTGAAGCACGCAATATCATCAAGAAGTGCTATTTGATTACAGTGCAGTACTTTGGGTGGCTTTCAGAAAGCAATAGATTATAGCATTACCATGTACCGTGCATAACATCTCTATGCCACTTAGCAAGTATGAGGCCAAAATGAACACTCTAACCTTGAAAATACATGATTAAAGTGCTGTCTCGTGGATTGATATACAAAATGGCTGAGTTTAGTGATCCTTCAAATCCTGGTTCCCTGGCGAGCACAAAGGGTTCTGATGTACAAGGCTCTGTCAGCCATTGCATGGGGTGTAAAGGATGTGATGCCTTCAGGAGTACTTGGGCTACTTGGAGTAGGAAAGGCACTTAGAAGAAAAATTGTATCCTTTGGTAAGGAGCAGACACTTTCCAGCATAAATTTAAATCTGTTCTTAAAAGTTGTAGTCAGGCAAATGTCCCTACAGGTAAACAGTATGGTACTGAAATACCCGAATCAAAGCTGGACGAATATGGAAACAAGTGGTATCAGTTTAGAAGTTAGGCAACTTCACTGCTATGATCAACTAACTACATTAATTTCTGCTCTGTTCAGAAGAGAAAGCTGGCTCATTATTTAAAGTAGAGTTTCTGTGCACCCTGAAATAAATAACATACGAAGATTTTTCTAGCACTATGAGGAGATTCAGCTGCCAGTACCTTAATAAGTAAAAGGAAGTATAAACTCTAAGCATTGTGTCATGTAAGAAAGCTACAACGCCAGCTGTTTAACACAGAAAATGAGAGTAGCATTTTTTCTGATATACTTTTACCAAGACTTTTGCCAGAATAAGAAGTTCACTCATATTGTCTGTGTCCTAAAGTCACTTTTTATTTGAGTGACACAACAGTCGCTGACTCCAATATGCTGTTTCTGTGGGTATCATAAACATGAATGGCTTACAGCCGAACACTTTGGATATATATTAAATGAGCTACATGACCAAATGATATCTGGTTTGTTTTCAYGTAGATAAACTCAGACTACATTTGTGCACTATTCTGATTCTATTTAAGTCTGTAAAGAACTTAAATCTCTCCTTGGTTTTTAACTACGTGATGTCTTGGTACTTGAGGTGCCCTTTTACCTTTTCAAGTGCACCTTTTAATCCAGAAAAGTGCCTGCTTAAAAATGGACCTTATTTATCTGCATATGCAAGTGCACATTTTATGGGCAGTAGGCTATTATTGCTATATCTGCACATCTCTGTATATATGTGCCTGTCTGTTTGACTGCTAGCAATACAGAGATGGTCTTGCGTCAGGGCCTGCTTGAGACTCAAACATGAGAAAAGGGGTATATTCAAATCTGGTATTTGGGGGGGAGAGGCAGGGGGGGGTGTTTGTAATTCCACACTATCCCTTTCTAATGAGAAACTTGTAAAACCTCACTTGCTGTCCTGGAAAGGATTTGCACAGCTCTAATAGAAATGCTCGACTAAGATGGATGGGTCTGGGAGTGTCACATGGCCTTCCTGAGCATAAGTTATGTTACTAAATCAGCATATTGATCTGGGAACACAGTGTCCTGGAATCCTGAAAATGTCAGGCACAGTCTCAGTGCTTCACTTCTTTAAAATCAAATTAATTTAGCCAGCTTACTCTGGAGAAGAAATTACGATGTCAGACACATGCAAACAGCAGGGCGTCAGGCACTCCAAGTCCCACTGCCTTTGACTGTTTTGAAAGGAGACACCCAAAAGGAAATAGCTGGAATGCCACCTAGTTCTCCCTTGGCGGAAAGAACAACCGCCACAGGTAATGTGCGTCTTTGCTTATGTGAACTTGGGCGTCCCGGGGCCTCACGACTCTCCATGGATCTTTGGGGATTCCCAAAGTGAGGGCAATCAAGGGGGTTGAGAGGCAAAATTATACGATTACATGTGATGATACTAATCCATCCACCTTACCTGCAGGGTACATTTGAGATTAAGGCTCAGATAGTCCATGCCCTTGTGCTGTGATCTCCCGTTCTGTACGCATGTTTAATCAAGCATGCTAATCCACAAATGTATGGTCAGGGTTGCAGCATCTGGTGTGAACAGAACACTTTCAGCAAGCAGGGCCCATCAGCATTAATAAGTTTGTAGGCATTAGCCATGTGTATTTGGTTGGTAGAGTAGTTAGATATTGGCACAAATTGCTTCTGGGGAAAAAGGGCCAGTCTGCCAAAACATATTAAAAAGTAGACATTTTCTTCTTACCTGACTTGACAAGACATATAAGGCAAGCGTACACTGTATGTAAGGAAAAGGAGTAACTGGAAAGTTTCAAAGAATGAAACTGATCTATGTTTTGACTAGAAGTACCAGCACATCCTGTTCTGACCCCACAAGACATCACACCTAGCTTTGATTCCTACACCACAAGGACCAGGTGCAGCATGGGAGCCCCAAAGAGACACAAACTCCAACCTTGCCCTGCCGTACACGAAGAGTGGGGCTGGAGAAGCTCTGCTGGTAATCAACCCTGCAGAGCATGGTTCAGCTCCCTGGCAAAGGAGGGGTCGCTACGGCAGAGGTCAGATGCAGAACCACCAACCCAACCTCCCACAGCTCCTTGTGAAGGCTCCTGCCTCCTCCTGACCTACAGGCTTGTCTGGTCAATGCTATTACAGACATCTCCTTCTGGGCTTTGCTATCCTTGAGCTGAATACCCCTTTTCTATGTTGAAAAGCTCACTAAAGCTAAAAGGTAGGCCTCAAACTAGTTCACTACATGCTGGTATAGACCATTTCAACTAGCCATTTTTTGCTAGAAATCCTAGAGGTGATAGAGGCATCACTACAGTGATCTGAGGGTCACCAAGATAAGAGGCAGATATATCAGGAAGCTGCAGCCAGAGAAAGAGACAGTACCTGTCTGACCTGTACCCTTCGGGGATGAGGTGGGCAGGCTGTTGTTATCTACTACAAGTGAAAAATGCACAGCCACAACTTGCTGATACCGCGAGCTAGCAAAAGGGGGAAAAAAAGCTTGAATATGTTATCAAGATGACTACAGTTTTTTCACTAGATTTCAGCAGAGAAAAGCTGTACAAAGACAGCTTGGCAGCCACCCTGCCCTTCTTCTCTAAGGCAATGATGAAATATAACCACCCAAGTTTCCTTGCTAGCATAAACTGGAAGATTCATATTGTTCATATTTAAAATAGGATTATGCAAAGGAGAGCTGGATTGTAAGTTGTTTGATGGGGAAGGGGGAAAAGCAGTTCTAGGTCCCAGCAGGCCAAAAACTCCTTCAAAATAATACAACAAAAGGTGATGATGTTTTCTCTGGAAAACATTATACATGGCAAAATTCTATTTAGCATTTACAGAAACTGAGCAAAAGGGAATACAGATCCTAGGAACTTACTAGGTTCAGAGAAGAGAGCGGGTAGCAGGCAAGAAAGAACAGCATATCGTGCAGCACAAATACCTGTGCCCACTGCAGCTAACATGAACAACTCCCTCATACACCAGACGTTGCTTTTCATTTGTCCCTCTTGCCCCTCAGAACCTCCCCTTGGCTTCGCTAAATATAGACAAGCCTTGATGTGCATCAATAGCTAGCCTTAGTTTCAGCTCTCTGCTTCCCATTTCTCATGGAAGTGGGAGTGGTACAGGACATCATCCAGGACCCTGATATCTATTTCCTCTCCTTTTCCTGCATGACGAATGACCCACAGCCCCACTGCCTCTGCTGTACTTTAGGACGTTTCTCCGCATCTTCCCTCAGCTGAGGGGAAGGCAATTCCCCAGGAGAGGCTGCACCTCCACTGTCAGGAGTGTTCTCAGTTCTGGCTGCTCAGGCACACAAAGATATTCAAGAATATCATTAAATCAAAGCTAATTAGATGGATCCCTGTTCGTCTCAAGACACTGTTCAGACTTCTTCATTTAAAACCCTGCCCAGATTTGACTTAATCTGCTTCACAATTCTTTCCTTTCTGATTCCTCCACTTATCTGATATTGCTTTTTCTTTGTCATTTCCCATGCCCTTCCGACACAGCCTTCCTGTAAGTTTTCACCTCATCTCACCATTGATTTTCAAGCCCTGTCTGAGGATGCATGCCTTTTCTCCTCCGTGTCTTAATTTCTCTCCTTGAAAAGCAAGATCTATTTCAGCTCTGCTGCCTCTATCAAGACAGGGAACAACGCAAGCATGCTACAGTCACTCTTGCGTCCTAGCCAACGAGGGCATTGCTTACAGGATAAATTGAGATGCCACAACACAGTCGTTCTCCTCTGAAGCTTTATATGCTCCTCAGGTGGTCTTGTGCTGGACCTTCTGCAAAAGCCGGGATTTTACAAATTATAAGTAGGTTGCTTTTGATGCTACATTGCTTAGATCTCACGTTGAATATGATAAATCATTCCCATTCCTTAGTCCTGATTATTTTCCCTCCTATATTGCATAAAATAAGCTGGTATTACCATAAAGTATGAAATCCCCAGGACTGTATTTAGTATTTCTTATTTTTCACGCCCTTCCCTCCCACACACTCGTACACTGAACCTCCTTTGTAGGCAGTCATGGATTTCTATCATCTGAGGATCAGAGCACTATGCATCCATCAAGAAGTGTAAAATATTCACAGGAAGAGACTACAAGATGAGGAACAGGTCCAGAATGCATAATATGTGTCAGAGGAACAGATGTACACAGAAAATAAAAGTTCTGCAGACCGCAATAAAAATTTACTCCATGACAAGAACTGTGCATTTTTCCATGGCTGTCATAGATTTCATGGAACCAGTGAAATCCAGCCATTTYCAGAAATCCCATGAAATTTACCTTCTCACCTGAATCCACATGAAATCAGAATTTTTCCATAAGAGCCTCCATAAAATTGGCATATTTCCTTAGAAGACCCCATGAAATTATATAGAATATTGCAGTTTCTTTTAGCCTAGTCTCTCATTGCACATCTTAAAATGACAACCTCGGCTATTGAATTTTCGCATTTCTTCCTTTCAGAAAAAAAGATTATGCAAAAATATAATAGGAATGAAAATACTCTTCTATAGGAGAGAAACTAAAAGCTCTCATAAATACATTATAATTAGCACAGAAAGTTTTGATTTATATACAGTGAATTGTTACTAGTTCAAGAGTAATCTCAACTGAACATTCTTCTTTTGACTATGGAAAAATTGACATCATGGAAATTGTCATGAACGAAAATGTATGCAAGTTTCTAATGATGCTCCCTACTTCTCTTTTTTTAGGGAAACAGATAAAGCATGAAGTTACCCTTCTGGTACCTGACCAAGAGTGAAGAACTGCAAATGAGAAAGTGCCACCACAAACAACAACTTTAGGAGGTAAATACAATGCACTCAATTTATTCTCTAAACATACTATTTGTTAAAATAAATTCTCAGCTCTAACAAAGAGGAGCAGACGCTGTGGCGCAAGTGTTCATTAAGCTCCCAGAGTGACAGTTGAGCTATTTGTTCTGGTTGAAAATGAATCAATATACCAGCTCAAACCCTGCCTTACACAAGTTGGTTAGCAAGCATCCCAAATCACAACCCATCACAGGTCCCATTATTGCAGTTCTTAGTTTCATTCAGGGCTCTCACACTTCAGCAAGACTACTGTCCAAGTAAGAACCAGAAACTGAAGTTCTTTCCATAGTCTCCAATTAAGCCTTGATCCAGAAACACCACAATCATTGATGATAGCAGGATTAAACTCTGGCAGTTGACATAAACTCAAGAGATCTCATGGAAGGCAAAAATAAAAAGTTTAGGAGAATTGGTAGTGCCACTGAGAAACTTCTAAAGGACACAGATGCCAGTGCAGACAAGGACCAGAAGATGTAGTAGCAGGAAGATAATGGCCTAAAAAGAGCAGATTAAAATGCCCTTAAATAAATCAGAAGTCTTCAAATTGACTGGGCACAATGAATTTCAACTCAGGATTCTTAAATAGCCACTTACGCAATCTCTGAATCACTGGACAGTCACCTCTGAGAATGCAAGAATAGAAGATGAGGTGCCAAAAGGCTGGAAAAGAGCAAACAGAGTATCTAGCTCTACAAAGGGGGGAAAGCAGAGCTAAGGAGTTACCAGCCAGTCAATTTGTCTTCAATCCTCAGAAAAACACCAGAACAAGTAATCAAACTATTTGTAAGTGCCTAGAAGATAACATGGAAATGCATAGCAGCTAGTATGGATTTGTAGAGAATAAATCCTGTCAAATCAATTTAATTTCCTTCTGCCATATGGGAACAGGCCTTGTGGCAGAAGCAAAGGAGGACATGTCACGTTTCTTGATTTAGTAAAGCTTTTGGTGCTGTCTCAAATGTCATTCTCACTCTCRCACTAACAAAACATGGTCTGAATGAAATGGTTGTGGGACAGGTACGAAAGTGGTTGGACATGATGTGTAGAGAAAGTTAGCATTTGCTCATAGTCGAAGCAAGCCATCTAGGGGGACAGGAGGATTACAAAACTCTGCTGTGGATATCATTCTGTTCAGTACTTTCGTGAATCATCTGGCCATGAAACAGCACACTTACTGTGCTTTGCAGACTATACAAATGGTGTRCATAGGACAACTGCAAGTATGGAGGCTCAGAGTTTGAAGGGATGTTGACAAATTACAGTGGTGTCAAGAAAAGGGCTGAAATTCAACGGGGGATGGAGAGGAGAAGAGAGCAAGGCAGAGATGGACTAATTGGAGAGCCCCAGAAGAAAAGCAATGGAAGCGACCAGAGGACCAGAAATGTGTCCAGGAGAAAAGATTTGAAAACTTTGGGGTCTTCAGAGAAAAGAATTCTTGGGAAGGCAATTTTAAGACTGTGGCTGTGTAAAAGCTTGTCACACACAGGGTTCTTGCATGTTAGAAAGTTCAAACAATAACGGGTTTAACTTGCAGCAAGATGGATGCAGGTCAGACATTAGAGAAAAAACCATGTATAATAATTAAGATAGTGAAGCACTGGGATGGAGCCTGGGAAAGCTATGGAATCTGGAATCTCCATCACCAGATGTTTTTAAGAACAGCCTAGAAAAAAAATTCTGCCAGGAATGACATAAATATAACCAATCCTGCAGAAGGGGAACTTCTTGAGGCTCCTTCCAGCCCTATTTTTCTAAATGTCAAATGTCCTCCTATGTTTTAAGGTCTCAAACCACCAGAGTATATAAACATATAAGTAATCCCATTGACTTCAAAGCAAGTACACATGGGATTTAAGCATTATTTAAGTAATTTGCCAGATCAGCGTAGCCAAAGGAAGTATCTTGCAAAAGTGACTGCATTTGTTTAAACTGCCCTAGATATATAGCAGCATTATATTTAAAATGTGGTTTCCTGGATTTCAGTGACTGTCTATAGAAGGAGAACATTACAGATTTGTGCTACAGCCTTCTAAACAATTGGTCATCAGCAGGAACCTTATAATACAGTGTCTGTATTCACTGAAGCTGGTGGGGGCAGGGAGAAAGAAAAAAAACAGGAAAAAAGGTCTAAATGGGGAAATAACATGTTAAGAATGGCAGTATTTTCTACTCATACCAGCACTTTTTTTTTTGTAAGCCAGGTTGCATACAGACAGTTTCAATATGTAGCATCTATAATGTTGAGGACACTAGATTATAAACATGTACAGAAAAGTGGAAAGCTTCTTCTAACTGTCTCCCACACCTCCTTCCATATGTTATCACCAAATGTTTTGTTGTATGCCAATTTTCAGCAGATATCATTGGAACCAACATTTATTTAGCATACAATTCAGTAAGATTTGCTACAGATTATTAACCATCCTCCTCCTCTGCCTCTACCATATTTCTACCTTTTTTTTTTGGGGGGGGGGGAGGCAGGGAGGGGAAGTCTCGCACATCAGGTCCAAACAACATCAAGTACCATTTCACTGTGAAGGATAAATGTGGTTTTATGCTACTTCATTTAACCATTGCATTGGAGTTGAGACTGGCACATATGTTACAGAAGACTGAAGAATACTTTGGTATGCTGGTAGCCTTAAGAACTGGCTRAGCAGGAAAAACGCATTAGAGACTGAGCCTTTCCCTTGCCCTGGCTGCGTAGGAGCTGTTACCATTTATTCTGTCATTGATTTACACAATAAATCCTCCTATAAAGATAAGGTGCACATATTATAAGCACCTAAAATTATATATACCTCCATCTTTCTCAGAGCTGGAAGGAAATTACATCCCCTAGCAACAACGCATCACTTCCTAAGCAAATACCTGATTAAAGACAAGGCATTTCTCTGACCTCTGGAACCCTGTGCAAACCAGCTCTCTTGGATGGGGAGAGAGGTGGATTTCAGAGTATGGGATCCTATAAATACACAAGCACAAGGAATACCTCCAACACTGTCTCCCTCAGCAGGCTGAACTCTTGAGTCCTGTTAGCACCAGGAACACCAATGTGCTGCTCCATATTTGTAAGGATATCACACAGCCAAAAGCCACATCACCTAAGACTGTGAAAGGAAAACATAAAATCTGGAACTGCATCTGGAAACAGGCAAGCAGCCACCAGGGTTGCTGAAATACTGCTCTCGTGTGTAGAGAAAGCCCCGTAAAAACAGAAAAATCAATGCGTTTCTGAAGTTTTCTTCAGGCACAGGTCAACACAAGTTTCCCAGGAAACCATGAGTTCCCACAAAGGTGGGAAGAAGCTCGACTGCAAAGAACAACAAGCTGATCCAGGCACAAATGGAGAGCAACGGAAACAGGACGCGGGGAAAAACCCCTGCCTGCGTCCAGCTCTGCCAGGTCCTATGCTCTCCACCACTTCCTTCTACCAGGTCTACCAGCAGCTTTGACTTAGCTTCTCAATCCCCAGCAGGGGAAAACAAAACAAAACAAAAAAACCCAAACCAACCTTCAACACTTTTTTGTCAGGTTTATCTTTATCTGATAATATTGCCTGTGAAACACGCAGCCCCAAGCAGAATGCCTTCTGCCACTCATGTCCTCCCTTTAAGAGAGCTAGCAAATGCTTGAAGACAATAGCCTGCCTTGTGCTCGTGCCCTGACATAAGAATTTTTTGTTTGCTTCTAGAAATGATTAATTTCAAGGCATTTAAGGGTTTGCTGTCCATTTTGGAGCAGTGTACTTTTAACATATTTTATTATTATGACTTATAGTTGAGATGCAGAAACAGAACAGCCCACAGAGCTATCATTTAAATCCACTGATACTTCACATTTCACACAGCTAATACAATCTTTTGATCTACCAATCCAAATAATGTTTAAAAGCTTGAATGGCAAGAGGCTGTCTGCTCAGGGCTGCTGATACAGAAAGTCCCTGTATAAATCACAATATCACAGAAGTCACAAAAACTGTGAATTTTGGTGTCAGCTGTGAAAATATTCCATCTGGTTTCTGTCTTGTAGAAAAATGTTTAAAATCTGTCTAAGTACAGGAAGTTTATTTTTGCTTCATCAGTACAGCAGAAGTAAGCAGTGTAAGACTGGTGAATAGTGCCTCAGAGCCCTGCTATTGCTCCAGGTGCTTGCAGGTTTCCAAAACAACATTTCAGGTTTCATTCAGACATCCAACCACAATGCTATTTAATTTCATRCCCTTATTACAGGCTGAGCAACCCACCAAGTGGATTTGTAATAGTTACTCTTGAAAATATAACAAAAGCAATAATGGGCCTCATAACATCAATTAGCTGCAGCTGACTTTGACAGCATAGTTTTAGCAGGGGGGGGAAATACATCTACATCAACGTGCATTTGCTTCCCTCACGTTAGGTCCCTACTACTAGTAAGCCACTAGTAGAGCCAGTCAATCCACCTGAACACCTACTTGCAGATTTAGGAGTTTAGGCAGCTGATTTCAGAAGGCTAGGGCCCTGACTCTTTTTATGTAGCTCTTGACAGGGACTGATTTTATGCTTTCACTTTATTTCTCTTTTTCATTTAGGTCATTTATCTATTTAATGGAAACTGTATAGAAAAATTATGATAAAAAATTACACAGGAGATATATTACTTTTTAAATCCCCATCACTATCATTACCCCATCCCAGCCAACGTGACATTCAGGAAAGAGCCCAATATTCATTTCATTTATACTGTGTCACCTCCCTGAGATTCCCAACATCTGGAATCTCTACACTGTATCAGTTAGACCTAGTATAAAAAGAGAGCAAGAAGCCAACATAAGAAGGAAAAAAAACAGTGCCGCAAAAGAAATTCAAGATTTCCAAGGACTAGGCTTTTCAAAGGTGCTTAGAATAGACTCAGAGCTATTTTCAAAGGAGCTGAAAAAAGACCAGTGCCCAACAAGATTGGGCTTGCTTACCCCCTTTCATTTCCCCTCCACCAAGAGCCTCCCCTCTTCCAGCACTCCCCTGCAACGGCTTTAAGCATGTACTCAGGTGGAGGGTGCATTTCATCGCTCATGGGGTGGCGGTTTGGATGGAAGAGCTTGATAGCCCCTTCTACGCCCAACACCTGGGAGGGGACTGTTTGGGATCAAAAGGAACTTTTGAATGATTTGATAATTTAATGAAAAATTGAATGACCTAGGCAAGCCTTGCCAGTCCTGGGTTCCTGTATCATAGCAAGACCTTTAAAACAAAGTATAAACTCCCTCCTCTTCAATCTGAAAGGCGTCCCACAGGAAAAACTCGTTGTCACACATATTTTAATCCATGGGTAGAAGTGCTGCTACTGCAGCTCGTTACAGCAGATAACTCTCCTGTTTCCAATCCTCCGATATCTGGCTGGCTTTTTCCACACCTCTGCCCACTCTAGCGGGTGCTTTGTTCTCCAGGGGGTTGTTTTTGCAGAGGGCAAAGAGTGGATGGAGTAGGCAGGAGGCACCTACCACAGTTGCTTTTCTTTCCCAGGTGGCTCCCAGGTTTTTTTCCTTTCCCTACTGCACTTCGTGTGCAGGGGGAACAAGGGTAAAGAGGCCTTTAAAAGATAGCAGGGAACTGCCATGGTGATTTCAAGATGGAGCATGCAATTGCTATTTTTGATTGTGTTAACCCAGGCGTAATTATGTAATTATCCACAAAAATTTAGTCAGAGTTTTGCATATCTAAATCATTAACTTTAACAATTGACAGGCTGCTTTGATTAGTATTTTCACAGACTAGCACAGCATACATTTGTCAGCTTTCCTATGATTAGTTGTAATTTGGAATTTGTTTATGCAAAATGTTTTTATTGCTTGTTTGGGGGGGAGGGAAAAAAAGGAGGGCAGAGAAGACATGTTTATCCTGTCAGGAGATCCTACAGAACTTACTAGGGTTGCTGCAAATATATTTTTGCTGTGCTTTAATGTCWTTAATTTGGTGAACTGATACAGCAAATGTTGGCTTGTGTTCATTAATGGGGACAAGAACTCTGGGTGAGCACCTTTTGCCATGCAATGTCTTTGATTTTTAGATCAAAATTTCAGTAAATGAATTCAGAAGCACCTAGCACTTTATGCAACACCATATTTTAAGTCTATTGCTTTCCAAAAACAATACTGATGCACCATGCAATCAGCGTAAACATTTTAAAATGCTTCTTGGGTCAAATACTACAACACCAGCTCAGCCTTTTCATTCAGCATTGTAATCGATATCATAATTTAAGATGCAATTTATTAAGCTAAGCAATAATAAATGATTCCATCCTGCACCTGCTTCTGCATTAAGCTCTCTGAAAGAGAAATCTGAAAGCCACACACAGTTCCTCCTTCACAAAGCAAAGCCTAATGTAGCAGAATTGTGTTGACGTGAGGTATCGCAATGACTTTGAAGTACTGTGGTGTGGACTCTGGTGATTCCCAAGTTACCCGATGGAGGTGAAGTGCCTGAAAGGTTTTCACTTTCTTACTCTGCTTCTCAAGTAAAGGCCACATGTGACAAAATGCATCTTAAAACAACGCATACACTACCTCTAGACATTTTGACTGGATTAGTGCCACCATTTTTCAGCGGCTGGTGGCCCAGCTTTTTCTCCGGTTGGCAGGGAGTTCAGGTAAGATCACAGTTCTTGCCTTGCACCACCATTTCGACTTCCATGTCTTGAAGCACTAATAGTCTTTGCGTTATCCTCTTTTGTACAAATAATTTAAAAAATTGCGTAAACTCACTGCTTTTTGTGAAAATTCTCCCATCCAGCAGCCTCCACCTGACTAGTTCATCAACATTCACACGACTTCTGAGAGGAGCAAGGGAAGCATGCTTTGACTTCATAACCAATGACAGATTGTGATTTACAACTTCATCTGCCCCACGGTAGCTGCAGTTTGGTAATTGCAGTTAAAACTTGCCCACTTCCTACATGATCCTCAGGGACCACTGTGATGGGCACAGCATAAATCCCAGCTTTGCAGATCCTATGTAGGTCTAATAACCTCACCTAGTTAGGCTTCAGTTTTCTCCATCAGAAGGGGAGGTCAGCTTCAGAGACTCATTAACAATTAATGTGAAAGACACATTAGATGGATAATTTTTTTTTTTAATCCTAAATAATTTCATATATATATAAATAAATACCATGCTATCATTAGTAGATTATCTGAGCCCCATCATTCAACACTCTCTGTTCAGGCACCTGATGCTTGGTTTTAAAATCTCGCTTCCTAGGTATAGCTGACTGCTGGCATATTCACTGCACCAGCTCTCAAAAGGCTGGCTCACTGCTTGGAATTCATGGGGAGCAGCCCCGTCTGTCTTTGTAGGAGTTTTGGCTGCACGACTGAGTACATGAAAATCAGGGAAGCCAGAAGAAAAGAATGATCTGTTACCTGACTTTCTTTCGCCATTTGAAATCCACTGAAAGAGAGGCATCTTTGTAGCACAAGCTGTTGGCAACTCCTCTCTCCAGAGCATATCATCAGTCCCAAGCTTGCAGTCTTTTATTCTTTTAATTTTAATTGGTAGCTCCTGCCTAGAAACCAGTTGGGAATTGAATTGCCTGTGTGTTCCCCATGCTCCAGAGCAATTGCCTGTATATTCCGTTCGCCTCCGAGCAGTTGCCAGCCTGCTCCTCGTGCTTCCTAGTAAATGTCAGTAATCTGTGCACTGGTGTGTAAAACTTACAGTACTTGATTACGTCAGGAAAGAGAACAGCACAAAATGCAGTGTATGCTGCTATTTTCACCTTACCTTAGTATATGCACTGTGTCCCAAGCCTTCGGCCTCAGTGCTGTGAGAGCAGCTCAGCTGGGGGTGAGGGAGGGGAGGCATCTTCAGAGGCCCTGGATTTGCACCAGTTTATGGATGGCCCCAAGGAATGTCCTGGAATTCTTGTACCACCCATCTCTACACCTCACCTGCCCATCCTACTAACGCTGACGTTAAGACAGCTTTGCGCTGCTATCATCCTTACAACAGGATTAACATCTCACAGAGGGTTTGCTGCTGCAGGTTCACTGTTTCCCCGTGAAGCTGAATAGGTCTCAGGTTCTGCCTGGAGGGGAACAGTACAGCGCTGCTAGCCTATCATCTCTTCTCCTTGAGCCAGGTAAAGGCAGAAGTAGGCTAGGCTGGGTGGCAGGGATGAAGAGACGCCATTAGTTAAATAGCTCATCTGTGCCTTTTAGAGCCACTTGTTCATGGACTCCGTTTCAAGTCCAGTTGTTTCTTCCGCATTAAGTGGGATGAGTTAGCACAAGAGAGAAACAGGTATAGGAAGGAAGGATAGGAAACTTGACTCTTCTATAATGTGTCCTCCCTACCAGCACAACCTCCAAGCAAATGAAAGATAGCAGTGACTCACTTCCTCCAAGATCAGACCAAGAGGGAAGAAAACGTTACTCTCCATATCACCAATCTGTGCAGAGCTCCTGTCAAAGTAAAGCTCCCATTACACATCACTCTGGACTGACCCTACAGGCCAGACAAGCCATTCAGAATCAAAAGGGTGTTTCTAACGTTTGTTTATCCGGAGCTGCAGTTGTTCACATAAACCAAAGTAAAACAGACTGCATAAGTACCTGTTCAGAGACTGACCACCAGACAAGAGTCTCTGTGCATCAAGCACTTTTCCATCCCAAATCAGAAAAGTTGCCCAGAGCTCTTCAGTCTTTTATCTGGGTCATGGGGATACTTTTGTCGTCTTCTCACTCTTCTGCATCCTTCTCTACATGTTACATTTTTCTGTGACCACTCCAACAGCTTATCTCTTCAGTAGACAAGGGAAGAGCTACAGATGTCATCTATCTGGACCTCTGTAAGGCCTTTGACACGGTCCCCCACAAGGTCCTTCTCTCTAAATTGGAGAGATATGGATTTGATGGATGTACTATTTGGTGGATAAGGAATTGGCTGGATGGTCGCATCCAGAGAGTAGTAGTCAACGGCTCAATGTCCAGATGGAAATCGGTGACAAGTGGTGTTCCTCGGGGGTCTGTACTGGGACCAGTACTGTTTAATATCTTCATCAATGACATAGTGGGATCGAGTGCACCCTCAGCAAGTTTGCAGATGACATCAAGCTGAGTGGTGTGGTTGACACGCCTGAGGGACGGGATGCCATCCAGAGGGACCTGGACAAGCTGGAGAAGTGGGCCCATGTGAACCTCATGAGGTTCAACAAGGTCAACTGTAAGGTCCTGCACCTGGGTCGGGGCAACCCCCTGGTATCAATACAGGCTGGGGGATGAAGGGATTGAGAGCAGCCCTGCCGAGAAGGACTTGGGGGGACTGGTGGATGAAAAGCTGGACATGAGCCAGCAATGTGCCCTCACAGCCCAGAAGGCCAACCGTACCCTGGGCGGCATCCAAAGAAGCAGGGCCAGCAGGTCGAGGGAGGTGATTCTGCCCCTCTACTCCACTCTGGCGAGACCCCACCTGGAGTACTGCGTCCAGCTCTGGAGCCCAGGAAAGACATGGACCTGTTGGAGCGGGTCCAGAGGAGGGTCACGAAAATGATCAGGGCAATGGAACAACTCTCCTAGGAAGAAAGGCTGAGAGAGTTGGGGTTGTTCAGCCTAGAGAAGAGAAGGCCCCGGGGAGACCTTATTGCAGCCTTTCAATACTTAGAAGGGGGCTTATAAGAAAGATGGGGACAGACTTTTTAGCAGGGCCTGTTGCGACAGGACAAGGGGSAATGGTTTTAAACTACAAGAGGGTAGATTCAGACTAGATATAAGGAAGAAATTGTTTACGCTGAGGGTGGTGAAACACTGGAACAGGTTGCCCAAAGAGGGGGTAGATGTCCCATCCCTGGAAACATTCAAGGTCAGGTTGGATGGGGCTTTGAGCACTGTGATCTAGTTGAAGATGTCCCTACTCGTTGCAGGGGGGTTGGACTAGATGACTTTTAAAGGTCCCTTCCAACCCAAACCATTCTATGATTCACTTTTCTCACCTCCAATTCAGCTGCCTCCTGACCTATTCTAAGTTCCCATGCCACTAGCATCTCCATAATGCAACCACTCCTTGACCTGATGGTGAGCCCCACACTGCCTGGCCTCACTCAGTTTAGGAGCTGCCTGTTTCRAACCCTCTTCCACCCTTCTAATGCCCAGAGCTTCCCTGCTTTAGTGTACTGAGAAGGCCTCAGGAGCAGCAGTTCTCTGCAAGAGTCCTTCTCCCTCAACGGCTAACCCCATGACATTGTTGTTCGTATTTTCCTTTATCAAGCAGCTCCAATGGGCTATCTATATTTAAACAAAGGTATTGTCATAAAAAGATATCCAGATTTACTGTCAGACAGTAAATCTCAACTCTTAATGTAATCTGAACCTTCTGGAGCCATTCATTAACTTATTTCCAGTGCAAGTCCAAATGCTCTCCCTTGAAACAGTCTGGCCCCAGTGGACTTGGTTTAGGTTCAATAGTGTATAAAGATGGTAATTCTTCACTCTGTATTGAATAACACAGTAGTCCCTTGAATAGGCTGGCATGGGTTGTGTGACTTACAGCTACTTCACCTCCCAGACTCCTTCCTTTTACAGAGTGGGGAGCTATTTCACCCTGCTTTGCAGAGCTTGCTACCTCCCTGCATTCGTCAGGATGAGGCTCCTTTCATTTCCTGCCGCTTCATCCCCCTTTGCTCACAGGAGAAGAGCATCTGGCATTTCTCTAGGTATGCTGCTGTAATGTTCCTGCTTCTCCTCCCCGTGWCATGAGTACAAGGCTTGCTGAGAAGAAGGGATGGTACAAAACCAGACTTACTCTCCTTCACCCATCTGCTTACGCAAGTAAAGACTAAGACTGTCTGTCCTGTTAGGCTTAATTTTAGCATGACTAGGACAGCCCCTGTAATAAATTACAAGCTTCCTCTTCATTTGTGTGTGGTGTATTGCAAAAATAATTCAAATTTAGTATCCTTTTTTAGCCATCCTTTTTAAAGGAAAACATTTATCAACTTCTTACTCCCATTTCCTCCTGCCCGACCCCCAAATTCCTGTTCAATTACACTGCAGCAGAGTTAAAAATGTAAAGCAAGGCACCTTCACAAGAGGTCCTGAGATGGACCGGTATGGTACAAAACATCATTCTGGCAGTAATGTTGTTCAGTAGCCGTCCAACTAGTTTCCATCAGTGGGAGTGCTTAGATGTATCTGAAGGAGAATCTGAGCTCTAAAAAGAGGCATATGCCTGTTTCTGTGTGAAACATACACTGCATCCTATGAGCAAAAAAGGTAGACTAAACTCTGAACCACTGGCATGTCATAGCTGGAGCTCCCAAACAGTGAGGGGGTTAACTCAGCATTGCCAGCCAAGCTGCTCTCAAATGAAGTAACACTGGGCTTCGAACCCTTCCTCCTAAGAACCACAGCTGAAACTCTCCCAGTTTCTAACGCACTGACAGAACTCTCTCCTCTTTTCTCTTCCAGACACTTAAAAGGAATTGCATTTTCTCTTCTATGAAATTCAGGAAAGCAGGGATATGTCTTTTCTTGCCAGCAGAAAAAGCGAGGGCTGTCAAGACACCTAAATCTGATCATCTTCACTGCACTAGCAGGGCAGGGTTTTGTTGGGTGGCTGCAGTAACACTGTATAAAAACCACATCAAAAGGAGCCATTTAAGCCCATGTAAATCATGTTCACTGACGTATAACCACATCCATCACTCCTAAATGATATGCCAATCCAAAAAGTGGGGCACCAGACCCTTCCATCGTGCTCAAAATGAATACTAACTTACCCTCTTGGCATCTTCAGGGAGTTAAATGCCTCTCAGTTTAACACAGGTCACAGAATGTGACTCTTCAGTATTAAGCAGAACCCACCACAGGACCATGGCGGCAGTGTTTGCAATGTTGTTCAAATGTTCCTCACTTGACAGTGCCCTTCATTTATAGTTAATGATAATGTGACAGCCTATTCTCCTGGCGTACCATCTAACCACACGCAAAACTTTGCATGTGCCTCAGACTGGAATCCTATTTTTATCGGAATAGACATGTGCACTGAGGCTTTAACCAACAGCTGAGACAGGGTTTTAGCGTGAGATTTTCAAACCTGTCTCAGGTATTTAGAAGCACAAATTGCAGTGAAAGACTAATTGAACTGTGCTTCTAAATCCCCCAGGTGCTACTGAAAATCTCTTCCTTAATAACTTGGAATCTCCTACAGAATATACCTCATTGAACTTAGATGGGTATGCCGATCCTAGGGTTAAGATTTGGAAAAACACTCTGTACCGGCTTAACTCCCGTTGACTTCAGTGGGAACAGAATTAAGTTGACATTGAGCCTTTTTGAAAATTCCCCTCCAGGTGTGTTTTCTCCATTTGAATTTGAATAATCTGTTAACTGCTGAGATTGCTTTTTGATTTATCAGTACGAAGAATTTTACAGGAGTTTTTCCCCTTAATTTTTGATGAAATGAGACTCAAAAAACTGTAGCGTACTGTCACAAAAACTCTGCTAAATCTACAGAAGGAACTATGTTTATTTTCCATATGTGTTTACTATCATTATTATTATTATTTGTACTTCAGCAGCAACACAGGAACTGAAACCACAGACATTATTGTGGGAGGTGCTGTGCACAGTCTATTAAAATATTTGTACAACACACAGGCAAGCTGTCTAACTTAATACTAATAGTCAGACTCTAGAGTAACCCAAGAATCATAATGAATATCCCCAGTAGGTGTAATTATACAGCAGCATTTCAGTTACTACTTCACCTCCTTGCAGACATTTTCAGGAGACACGGATTTCCTTCAGCTCCCCTGAATCACAGAATCATAGAATGGTTTGGGTTGGAAGGGACCTTAAAGATCATCTAGTTCTAACCCCCCTGCCATGGGCAGGGACACCTTCCACTAGACCAGGGTGCTCAAATGTTTTAGTTTACCTTTTAAATTAGCCCTACTTACAAAAATGAGGAAAGATATTTTTTAATGTTGGTGTGTCCCTCACTACAGTTTTGCAGGCTGCACTCTACTCACTGAGATGCACGAAACACAAACTTTTAGGGGCACAAACTGTATTCACTTTCAATTCAAAACACACATTAGGGACCAAACTTTGCTTCTGGGATGCAGGTTTCAATAATATGAATAAAAAGAAACAGACAGTAAGGAGCCCTCTATTTTGCAACAGCATCACCGAGGACAGACTCTCCATGCCCCAGATTCCTTGTGAGAAAAAATAGCTGTGCCAATACCGCTCGCAAACAGCACGATAACCACTTCTTTGTTCCCACCAAAGATACAACAGCAGAATCCTGTAAGAGAAGTCATCTGATATGTCAGCTCATTAAATTAGTCAGAATGGGTGAATGGGGAAGAGGAATATACCATTATAAATGTATGTTAATTAACAAATGCTATAAGAGAGGCATTTAAATGTATGAAAATGAATATTAATGAGACGAAAACACCTAATTATTGTGCATCTAATGGTATTATCCAGAGCATCCAACAGAAAATGCCTAATTGTCATGCATCTAAGGCAACAGTGCAAACCTTCAGACACAAAGATTCAGTGTACATATAGATCATATTATGACTTTAATTACAGACATTGCAAAATATCTGCACTGAAACTTGAATTTGGAAGGATTTTTTAAGTTTTATTTGATTTATCAAAAAATGTTAGATTTCACCAATTCTTTACATCATTGTTGCACTTCAAAACTGCATGTTTCTTCTTAGTGCTTCTGAAACATTACACTGAAGTGCTTCCACGTTTCTGCAATGCACATCTCCATTTTGCAAGAATATCATTAGAAACTGTGGGCTGCAAACTGGCCTGGAATGAAGTTCTGAGGAATTTTTCATGAAATTGCATGAAACAAAACTCAGTCTGCATGAAATTCCTTCCTATGCAGAGGGCTACTAGAGGAGAATCCTGAGTTAAAAATAGTATGGATTCATGGAATTAAAGACTGCCTCATAATACATATGCATTAGGAAGCTGAAATAAAATTATACAGGACACTTGAATTCTGTTATTTCCTAATTACTCAGTGGTTGGCTTTACAACCTTAATGTTCTTTTAATGTAAGTTTTTCAAGGTTCTTTTTTTTTTTTTTTTTTTTAAATGTAATTGCAGTTAGAGAGCCAATCTCTTGACCCCAGCTAGAAGGACAGAGGGAGTTTTGCTTTATAGAGAAATTCCAAAGTGGCCCAGCTATGCACATATTCCCTGTCTGAGGCTCTAGGGTGTGTGCCAGGGACACGTCCAGAGAAGGATATATTTTAATGACTACTATCTGCATGGTATTTGCAGTTCCAACAAGACTAATATCATTCACACATATGATCAATGAAGTCTTAATCCTACCATCAAAGCAATTAATGAAAATAGAGCACATTAACTTACTATTGGAGCCAGAATCGATTCCTGAAAGACAGCTCTCTCCTCTCTCAAAACTGAGTTATTTATATATATAAGCACCAATGTGACAAGCACTTTAGATATACCTTGACATATGTATTTACTGTCACTCAAAATGACTTACAATCCATCATATTTTATAAAAATTATATCTTATCCATGCTTCTAATTTTCTTATGAGACTGTTGTATGGAACTGTAAGAAAAATGTTCATGAAACGGAGACACATTATTCTGGTGGATTTACCTTATCCACTAAGCTTTTTATCCTATCAAAGAAAGAAATTAGTTTGTATGATTTACTTTTAATAAATCCATGCTGCCATCTATTTACCACCCATATTGCTGTAGTTGCTTCCGAACTGATTGCTTTACTAATAACTCCAACAGTGTGCTTGGTACTGAATTCAAGTTAAATGCACTGGTTTAAAATCACCGGATTTTCTCCTGTTCCCATTTGCAGGTAACTGCTGTTCACCTCAACAAACTTAACAGTTCAAGTAACAGCAGCAGCGTATTTTACATTAGTGCAAGTGTAAAGGTTCTCAGAGGGATTTCCCAACCCCATACATACAAACCATCAAAGCACTTCTGCTACCACAATTAGCAGAGGGCAGACCCAGTCTGTCAGCAGTATTTTGCACTGCCTGGGATACAGCTGGAATTTCTAACAGAAAAAGAGTTTCCCAGCAGTTACATACCCTTGAGTTAACAATCTTTGAGTTGGGATTACTACAGGGAGGACAGCCATGTTGTAGTGTCGTGATTAAGCTATACAGGGGAGTCATATTAGCGTCTGGTGTGTGGTATTAAAGTTTTTGTCTATACTCTCCAACTGTGCAGACAACTTCAGTAAAAGGCACCAGTGTGCTTCAGTTAAGCCAGCTCAAGTTAAAAATATGAATAATAGTGTATTTGCTTGCAAATAGCTACACTTCTCATTATTTTTCTCTCACATCTGTTTGAATCTATAGCAATAAATTGTATCAATATGGGTTGGTGCATTTCTTACATGTGACTTTTCTGCAAGCAACTAGAGTAACCCTACAGTGAGGGCAAGTCCTTTAAAAAACCAGGAGCAAATCCTTGCATTTACTGGACTGTAAAATCTGTATACCGCATGGGACAGAGACAGCTGCCCTCAAAACAGTAAGCAACAACACCGACTCTGACAAAACTAAAATTTTGGGTCCAGGGAAATGATCTATTTCAGACACAGGAAACAGCACCTCGATCTGAATGGAAGCCAGTCATAAGCTGTGGTAGCCCAGATTTTACAGAAGACACTTGCTCCCTCATTCCCCAAAAGAAAGCAAAGAACCATAAAAACACATCCTCTATAGAAAAACATCATGTGAATTCAATCTAACAAAAATAGAAATATATTTGTAAATGCCCAATTCRCACAAAAAAAGTTAACGCCTTTTCAGAAGGTTTACATAGTCAATATTAAACTACTGTGCAGAAGAGGTGAAGATATTGATAGCCAGTAATGCAAACAAGATTGCAGTTAATTGTTAACATCTCCTGGGCTACGCCTCCTACGTCCCTGCACAGATGATGAATAAAATTATTCACCTATTCAAGTAATGAGAGCTATGCATTTTGATATCCACATACACTGTAACTCAGACCTCCTCTGAGACCCCTACCTGTAATTAGGAACAGATGTAGGATCTTGTTCCTGAATTGATAAAAACAAATTTCAGCCCTCCTATGATATATGGCTTAGTGGCACAGCTAATGGGAAGAATACCTCTGTAGAAGGATCCCCCTCCAGGCACTGGACCTAATCAGCTCCCCTCTGCACAAGAACCCTACCACTCTAGATATTTGTCAGTGCTTTTCCATCACTGATTTGGGACACTGGCTAAAACATTCACAGGTGACATGCCAAGTGAATAGCAAGAAAGTGACAAGCAGCGTTTATACGGCTTCACCTCTGATGAAGAAAACCATTGTATTGGTTTGTATTGAAACATTGATCTGTACCATTCAGAACCACGGTAATTCTCTAACACATACAGACTTCTCCATGGTGGACTCATTTAAAATTAAGTGTACACAACATTATGTGCTTTCAGCAACAATTCTCACAGCTCAGCACATGCAGCTGGGGAACACTCTTCAAATTATTTCATGGGGGAAACTCAATATATTTATTTTATTCTGCAAACGTCACACTACTGCAGGAAAACATGCTCACCACAAATGTTTCATGAACTGAAAGTAGCCACATATCTTACTTTTTATCAGCTGGCTGAAATAACCCAAGGGGAATAGGTACCTGCCCATTTTCTTGCTCTTGCATATAGGTACTAATACCAAAGCCCAGCAGAGAGGAGTGAATGCTCTAAAGGGAATTTGCCATCTAAAGATGCTGCAGGCTGACCCCTCCCCAGTCAAATGCATCACTTGGTCTACCCGATACGTGCTAGCCCCATTGGGTACTCTGACAGCAAGAACAAGACACTGAGGATCTATGTCAGGCCCAACCCATTCGCAGCACTAGGCCTGAAGAGGTTCAAAGGAGCCACTGTGATCATTTTCACCAAGTGAGACAAGTAAAGCTGCCTTCTTTCATGTTCCCTCCTTGACCACTAAATGCCTCTCACTTGACTTACCCTGATCCAGCAGAGCTTATAATTCCCACTGGCTCCTAGCATAGGTAACTAAAATTATGCCTTGTGAAAAGCCAGAAGAGCTGCAACCCCTCAGGCCTGTAGAAAAGAGACAGAAATTTGTATTTACTGAGGTAATCTCAGTACAAGAAAGTTTGACCGGTTTCATTTAAATCTGACTGAAACAATTCAAGTTAAACTGATGCGAATGCCTTCATACATCTTTATTTAAAGATGTTAAATGGGGGTTTACTTGATTTCAAACCTAATCCAAATCTAAAAGAAGCGACCAGATGAAAGAAGACTGTCCATGTCACATTTTGCATTGGTTTAACTAAGGAGGTTTACCAGTAATCTTAGTGGAACTCCCTCATGTATACAAGGTCTGAAAATACATTCACTCTCCAGCATTACCCTGCTTCATGCCAGGAGAATTTGCAGCTGGAATGGGCTCAGGGGAACCTCAATGCCTAGAAATGAAAGAATTGGGGGGGGAATCATAGCTGCTGTGCTCACGCGCCCTCCATGGACATTGCCTAAATTAGGGTAATTAATATAGGGGAATGTGTCTGTGCTCCTCAGTAGTTTATAAATGTTACAAAAAGAGGAATGTTTTATATGTCCCCTGGCGGGTTTTAAATGTTAATAAATGATGTGCAAGGAGGTATTTTACATCTCTCCATTTAACAGTGAGCTGACAGCTGCAATTATAGGCCAGTCTCTGACCCCAGCAATCCTTCCAGGAACCTGAGGAGTAAATGGAGTAACTTTCTTCCAGAATAACAAAGTGCATCAGGATGCTGGCTCAGCTTTTCAACATCCAGACACAGAATGAAGGTGAGACATTTCTGACACCCTGGGATCCCCCTTTTTGCTGCAGTATGCACTTGCCAGTCACTGGTACCTGCCTACCTTGTCACTAGAGACCCACTGCTACTCTTCCTGTGGTAGCAACAGCTCTTCATCTTACAGGTACAGGAGAGTGAATGGAGCAACCAGCCAGACAATTACTTGCTATGTTGCTCCTCTGCTGTGGACTAGAAAAAGAACTGGACTGTACCTGGCACATCCAGGGCAGCAGAGGTAGACAGGGGTATCACACGTGTCACTGCATGCTCTTTCACTCTGCTTTTGGCCAAAAATCTATTACCACTGAATCACTGCAGCATCCTCTCTGGTACCAGGTTTCTGTGCCTGCACACCTRTCTTCACCAGCATGGACAGACTAGGATGGGCATGCCTATCCTTCCAAAAGGTACCAAAGTGACTGCTCAGTAATGTGTGGCCCAGCAGAAAGCCCCACTAGGTTTTAGTAAGCCCTACTACTCTTTCCTTCTGCTCTGCCCAACCCTCACCAGTAGAACACAGCCTCTTTGAAGTTTAAGGAAGCTTGAAGCAGTATTTTATCAGGTTGCAACCTTTGTTGCAAAGTAACAGCAGAGGGAGAAGAATCCTCTCTCTGTGCCAAGGCCCTAAATCCGCTCACAGCACTGTATTCCTGCATGCCTGTATATTTTCACCCTCTCCTTTCTCTTATCTGAAAAACAACCTTTGGTCTTGATCCTTAAACTGGCCACATTCACTGTTGTTAGTGTGCACATTCATTAGTCCTATTAACCACTGAGGTACTGCCTAAGGCAGCACACAGCTGTTTTGAGGCACTTTAGTCCATGCTGTATGCGTTGTTTCACTCCATAGGAATTGCACCCCACTGACGACAAAAGGCAACTCAGACACTGAATGAAACCAAGCAGAACTGTGAGTAACACCTTGCATTTTCACTACATCATCCCAAAGGCAGGGGAATGGATTTTACAATTCTATTAAAATCCCACAAGGTAGTACTTTTGCCACTGACAATCTCTTGCTTCCTTTCATTTTAGAAGGGCAGAAGCCTACAGCTTAATATATCTGATTTATTAGAAAAACTACATTTTTTTATTATTTCCCACCCCTTTTTTTTTTTACATGAAGGGCTGTAAAGTAACTGATTTCTTTCCTCCTCCACTTTCTAGTGTTGGACAAAACTGGTGACAAAAGGGCATGTTCAACTATTAGAATTATAGTTTTCTTTCAACTAGTGCTTCCACAACTGCACCTCAGCAAATCTTAGAAGAAATCTTAGGTGGCAAGAGCAAAGTTTGGTTTCAGATTTGGGACAGAATTAGGTTAACATTTTCATGGCATTCATGCTATATCCAATTACAGCCAAATACCATTTGACATCTTTCACTTATATATTCCTTCTGTTTCTGCACAAAGATTTCTCAACTGTGTCTTAGGAATGGGTCTTGTTTACGCCTGTTAAAGTCTAGGCCTTTAGTACAGAATTTCTGGGACTAAGTTACAGTTTTTCTTCAACTCCTGTCTGCGTTTGGTTATGCATTTCTTCTGGTTTGCATTAACTCGTATATAAGGTTGTGACCATCCTTTCATTCTTCAGAACTTTACTGTTCTTGATTACGGCYGGCTTTCCAGAGCTTTTGAACAACACGGACCACATGTTAATATACAGTTTGTCTTAGGCATCATGCTCATCTCATTCTTGACGGCATATGTCAAACATTCATATTAAGTCAAATAATATTGGTGTGGCTACTACAGTCATTATTTACAATGAAGCATGACAGTAGGTTGTTATATTTGTCTGGCTGGTTATTATAATTGCCTGTTAATTAAATTTAGCTAATAAAACGGGGGTAGAAACAGCACTACCATATGGCTAGTCATGTCTCCATGGAACGATGGCTATAGGTACTGAAACTTGGCTTGAGAGCTGACAGCCACAAGCCTGTGGTAAAGGACTTCCGACAGGAGACACCAGAGCTCAGGCAGAGCCAGGTACTGGAAGCTGCAGCACTAGGAGGGAYGCCTGCCTGACCCTCGTGCCCTCCAAAGCCAAATCCCACAGGTGCTGGAGGTTACCCCCTCGCAGGACCCCTCACTCAGCCAAACCTCTGAGAAGCAGCACTCACAGCCCCTGCTACTTTCATACCTCTAATTCAAGGCGGGGGAAAACAACATTGTGCATACCTCCTTGAAAGATTGCCAATCCCTGCAGCTAGGAGATGAGGTAATATGATAAGGAAGGCCAACAGCAGTTCAACAGAAAGCGCTAGATCTTCTTAGCCCTCGTTATTGTGCAGACCCATCTAACCAGCTGCTGTACTGTCAGCTACAGCCAATATTCAAGACCAACAAACAGAGATTACACATCCCCTCTTGGTTGCAATCTATTTTTTATGTTGCAGCACCTCAGTGACATTCACAGGATACGCCCTAAAAGTGTCTCACTCCTGTGCAATCAAATTAAAGTCATTCAGCAATGGCTTGTTTGCTGAAACATATAAACATTGTACCTGTCTTGTATCAGAAAGAGGGGTATTTTTCTACAGGGAAAAGTTATTTGCCACAGACTTGACTGATTTGGCAACTCTCTGTTTATCAATAACCCACAATTCTTTCACATTTACAAAATACAGTAATAATATTACCACCTTATGGGCTGCTGTGAGGCATAATTCATTAGTCCTTCTGAAGCGCTCAGAAATCCTCCAAATGCAATCTGGAAATAAAATTATCATTATCATTAGTACATGTGGGGGATTTACTATATTCATCTCCATTCTCCATTACACAAATGACTGGTTTTGGGGTTTGGAATTTGCTCTTGTGTATATGTATGAGAGCGAAAACTCACCACATTTTGTACATTTTGGTACACCTCAATGGGACCAGGAATCACATTACTTTTACCAGTGTTTCTGCTTTTATATTCTTTTCCCTAAAACAATGTCTAAGAATTTCATTTAAAAATAGAAGCCTCACTAGGCAAAGTAAGTTTGTGGACCTGTCAAAACCACAAAAATTATATGATCCCATGATATGAAAGACATAGCAAGTGAATTTACACATTCACAAAGCAGTACCAGGCACTGCTAGACACCTGCTGAAGGTGATCTGAACTGTTGCTTGGACACAACTATTTCTTTGCACTGGCTACCAAAAGAACCCACAGCAACTAAGATTCCTAGCCATGTCATTTGGATGCCTAACATTAGGAGGCATGTATGGTCCCCAAATGCAACTGAAATTAGAGATTCAAACCTACTTCAAACTAGACAGAATGCCTTCAGACAGCTGAACGCCTCCATGGAAATATATTCCCAAACTTGGCTCACCCTTGAAGGTGAGCACATTTCAATTCAGGAGCACTGAGCTGGATTTCCACATCTGCCATGAGACTCCAGTATGACCCCGAGCAAACACCAGGTAAGGGATTTTCTAGCATCCAAACCACAGGTACGGAGCTTGCATCACCTGGAATCTGCCACTCCTATCTACAGCTTTGAAAAACTCCTTTTAATTCCTCTCTGTCCCTGTAAAATGGGAGTAACATTTTTTCTCCTTTCCCTGTTTGCCGTCTGCTTAGTCTGTGAATTCTTGTGGATTGTGTCTGTCTCTCCTATCCCGTGTAAACGGGGTGCTTAATACAGTGGGCCATTGATCTTTGCCCCTCTAGGCACCGAGGGAAAACAAACACATCGATGATACCTCAACTGTGGCAATTGTGTATCTACATGCTGCTCACACAGACAGAGAAAAGCAGTCCACTTTCATCCCCCAAATACACAATTTGAAGTGTGGGTCTTTGTTGAACAAGCTTGCAAGCTTAAACAATGCCCTTCTGGGCCCCCATGTTTCTTGTCCCTCATTAATTTCAATACATATACTCACTACAAGGAAATTAGGAGTGGAAGGAGGGGGGATTAATTAAGCCAGAACTTGACTCAAACCAGGTTTTTAGTCCAAGAATTGTGTTCTATTTTTTATCGCATGCTTTATGCATTTCTAGACCTCACCTAGATTAAAAGTGGATGAGCCAAAGCAAACACACATGTGCACACACAGAGTGCTAGGTGCGTTTTTGAGAGAGAGTGAGTGAGTCTGCTTTCCCAGTCTTTCTGCATCTGTAAGCAGGAAGGATTGAAAACCTTGCAAAGAAAGTCTGTTCCCATGAGAATTCCTGCCTCGCTCTCTGCAGATTCAAGAAGCAAYGTCTGGCTACTGTGCATGAGAATCCCAGTATTTTGGCATGGTTTTAACATCAGCATCATTAGAAACATTGATTTATTTTAATTGTCACCTTGTACCCTACACTGCCAAATGCAGTCAGAATGTCAATTCTTTATCAATGTGAGCTGTTGACATGGAAACAGATCTGCTGAAATGGAAGCAATAAGAAAAAATGTGTTACTCCTCCAAGTTATACTTAGAAGTGGTAAATCTGTGTGTGCTACAACAGATTTAAATACTCAATAAACTACACAGAAGAAATAAACAACTATTTGGGGTGACAGTCATTTTAGTTGTTTACATCATAGACTGCATTTAGAAAATCTCCAGTGTTACTATGGTAACCGCTTTTGCTTAAACGTAGTTGTGGACGCACTTTAGGTATGATCTAAATTAACCGAAGATGGAGGAACAAAACTGGGGAGTAACAGCTGAAGGAGCGACTGGCTGCTCCCTATCAGCCCTTCCTATCTGCTGCATGCACTGGCGGGGGTACAGCCAGAGAGCTTGGCTCATCCCCATCTATGCTCTCAGAGAGGACCTGAAGCAGCTGACAGACAGCACCAGGTAGGTTTTAAAGGTAACAGAGAGACACAGAGGTGCTTATCATCTCCACACAGCTCGTAGTTCACCCCAGAGCTGCTTGTTCTTTCCCTCTGGTCACCAGATAGGTGGTGTGAAGAGGAGGCAGGTGAGAAGAGGAGCCTGCAAGAAGGGCCCGAGGCCCGCTCTGTGCCTCTGGCAGAGTTTGTGGCTTTCCTCTTTGGGATCTCTCCCAGGGAAGAGAGCAGAGCTGCAGAAAGGCGAGTCTGTAACACAAGCCTTCTGCCAAAATCTGCAACTTGGAACGGACRCTGCCTCACGATTAACTTCACACAGCTAAGAAACCGTCCTAAAAGATGCAGCACAGACCTTTGACCGGCACTACATTTCCACTAGAAAGATTAAATCTCTGTGCTGCTAAAGCTAGTTTCATAGTCATAGGGAACAAGGCCAGAGGGTTCACTGTGATCTGCTGTTCTTAATAGGGATTAAAGGAACCTACGGTCTCCCGCACGCCTGCCTCCAACCTGAAAGYGAATGATGGCGAGATGGAGATCACTGAGCAGAAAATGGAGGGAGAGGCTCCTCTGCCCTCTTGCCAAGTGCCAGGGCAAGGGGCAACAGAAGGAACAGACACATTTAAAACAACTTCTCTAAACAGGATCATGGAGGCATTTGGAGCTAGAGACTGTTCAAAGCTCGTGGATCCCGGCAATATTGTGAGGCAGTCCAGTTCTGAACTTGCTAGAGCAACCCGCCCCTCCCGCTTCAACTGTGAGAAGACATCAAGGCATGTCGATTTTTTTCTTTTCTTCCCTTTTCYGCTTTTCACATTTCTGCATGATTACATTAGATAATGATACATGCCTCCCAAAAGCTTGTGCATCAATTAACAAGGGAAGGAAGGACACACATCATTAATTACACACCGGCCTGTGAAACACAGACATGGGATACGGCACAATGTTCTAAAAAATAGCAGGAAGGCCTGCCTTGTTTACTTCAAGTTTTATTTGAATTCCCATAATAAAGCATCTGATATTAAACAATGAAGTGGAAGACGCACTACTGTTTAGCCTCAATGGGTGTTCCAGACAGATCTGCTATAACTTAAGCCGCACAGCAAAATGCAAAGCCAAGGAATGTAACATTACATGAGCATGAGACAAAATAGTGCTTTAAACTTATACAGCATTTATCAACCCAAAGAATCCCAAACTACTCTACAAACCATATACTAATTTAAATGCTTCCATTCGTATTGTTATCTTACATATCTTACTCCATCTGTATTGTTATCTTAGTGTTTGTATTTTGGTGAGATTCAGGAGGTGTTGGGTTAGATGCTGGGCCAAATTGCTGATACAGCTACACGCAGTCAGAGACGAGCAGACAGGTTGCTGGCTGTCACAGTTGATCACAGACACGGTTATATCGAGGAAATTCTGCTTTTCTCAAATAGGCATGAGGGAACAGAACTAGATGAGAAAAGGACCTGCAGTGCCCATCTCTAGGTACAACTGTTCCACATCAGCCTTGGCTAGTGAGTGGGATAGCATGGTATTTCTAGATCATTAAGGCATGGATATTGGAGGCATACRTACTTCTGGAATGAAAGACGGCCTCTGTCTGAATCTGCTTGCAGGCTAAGTGGAATAGACTGATGAAGGAGACAGAAAAGCATCCTGCTTATACCCAGTTTTCAAATAGGGAATAGTAATTTGCAGATCACACAGCAATGTTGCAGAAAAGAAAAAAAACCCAGCTGCCCCCAGCATAAATCAAAAGCCTTTTTCACACACACACATACCACACACAACACCCCCAACCTTCTTCTTCCTCCTCTGGAGTGGATTGTGGCTGCCAGAAAAATACATTGCAGAGGGACAAAGAAAAAAAATACAGTGGAATTATTAGTGCAAACTCATACTCTTGAAACACGCCCCATGGGCAACTTGGTTTCCAGTTAGAACATACAAGATCTCCATTTTTGAAGCCTCATCTGAAAACATAAATTATGATCTTATCCTATACTGATGGCAATAAAGGCAGCAATCTTCTATCTATGCCTCCATCTCCAACATCAGAAACCAAAGGTACTGTTTTCTAATGTCCCTAATACATCTGAGGAGCAGGTGATCCCCTGAAAGCCACAGTCTTTTGATCCTATATAAATTGGATGCTTTTGAGAATGTCACCCAGAATTCTCATGTCAGTCCTAGGAAAACATAATCTAAAACAGGGGATAATTTTGATTTTCCTCCTGACTTAGCAGATGAGGAGATAATCAGATACGGAAAATGAGTGTTCTTGAGGGTAAATATACCTGCTGTAATCCTACTGCCAACTGAATTAAGGTTTGCCTGCCGCAGTAAGGCATATGTTAACTCAGCATCTGGAGGAAAGCTAAGACCTGTCAGATTTCAGAAGTCACTGGTGGTCCTTCTTATAATTCGGTATTTTAGAGCATAGAAACCGATGGATAGAGGAAAGAGGAAAGAGAGAAATAGAAGAGAGAGAGGAAAGAAAGAAAACTATTTCTTGTCTCTGCCTGTAGTTGTAAGCAACAGCAATAAAAGAATCCAGCAACACCACAAGAAACTGAAGCGGATGGATTGCCTATTCTTTTTTCCGCATCAAATCTAAATGATTCCTCTTACTGACTGGTAATGTGAAGCAGCTTATTTTTTCCAAGTGCTCTTCAGCCTAACCACGACTTCCACCTCTGGAACTGGAAGAATCCCATATGTCAAGTAAGCAAAGACGGGTTATCCTTCTGCAGCGATAGCTCAACACTGATTGAAAGCCTCATTTGTCAGGGGRAAGAATTGTTGGTTTTCTTTTTAAATTAACCCAGAAGAAGAAAAAGATATTTGTCCAGACCCAGGTGCTTTTTCATTCCTCGAGCAGCTGCTAGTTTGAGAGAATTTTAAATGGTTGGCCTTTATGAAATGAATTGGTAATCGCAGCCCTGTGCCTCACACACTGTAGACTGAATGATTCAGGGGACTGGTAATAGGATAAAGCCTTTCACCTCACAGGCTGCAGTTCAAATTCAGAATAATTCTTAACTTCATAAACACCATCACTACATGATGGGCATTTGATTGTTATCATACAATGAATCAGGTGTTTTTCCTAGTGGAAAAGTATTCATGCCACAGACAATATACTAATTATTGTCAGTAATTAGCAGCACTCTTGGCAGTGGCAGTAGAGGGACCTGTAGAAAATTACCCATATGTTCATCCCTTGGAGGCTGTCATTTCAAGGCAAGGGGTCAAGCCCTTCAAGACAGTCATTGCGTCAATTCTTGTAGCTCTTTCCCACCCTGGGTAGGTTTTGTGGATAAGCCGAGTTCAGTCTCCAGAGCTGTCAATCTACCACTTTTATTACCGCTAAATTACTTTTGTTTCAAATGCTGGAGGCAACTTTGAATGCCGGGTCTAATTAGATTGTAATGTTGGAAGATCTGAGCAACTGTGGCAGATTTGGGTGGAGACTTTCGTGGCTTATAATATTTGTGCAAATAGGTTTCACAAGCACAAAATCTACAGCTGCTTGTAACAGTGGGCATTTTCTTAGAAAATTTATACTACTAACCACCTAAGCCAGACAGGAAAAACTTTGAACTTCCACATGCAAACTGAGTCATCTGCAAAAGCTGTCTGTCCAAGCAGACAGCTTCACAGGTCAGGCAGTTTTCATGAGCCCAAGATGTTTTGGTGCAAACAGAAGAAGGTGAGTTTAATTAGGAACAAATATTTTTGTACAAACAGAACAAGGTACATTGACCTAAGCAAGAACCAATAGCAAGAAAGAGGTATATATGTCACCATGTTTTCAGAACAATAAAAAAACCACAAACTAAAAAGAAAATAAATTTCAAATATATATAGAAGTAAATCCTACCATTTCACACTAGAAGCCTTATCTTTCCCTAGGAGAAAAATACTCATGAACAGCCCAGGAACTCCATGCCCTGTTGCTGAATACCATTTTTCCTCTGCCTTCCTTCGGGAAAGCGTAGACCCCTCAACACTTCACCCCCCTCTAATATAACACAGTCCAGAGATCTGCAGGGAAATCCTGAAGATCTGAGAGTGAACATTTAAAGGCCAGGGAGCTTCTGCTAGGAGACCCCGTGCTTCCACGTTATCTCCTGAGGTCTACCTGTCATAATGACAGCATTACCTCTTTGTGCAGCTCCAGGGAGAGCTGTGCAAATATTGGATTATCTGGTTCAACAGCCAAACAAAAAACAATCACAGGCAGAAAAAATTTCAGTTGAATCTACTTGAAATAAAAGCTAAGGGAGGTGGTTTGGCTAAGGAAAAAAAAAAAAGGAAGAAATATTTGCCTTTAAAGTAGTAAATCCTCTGTTCTCTATTTTTGACCTGCAAAGGAAAAAAATGCCCACAAAATTAAATCATTTTTTTAAACCTTTTCTCTTCTCCCTTTCTTTGATTTTGGGGAGGGGGTGTGTGTTGTAATAAACCTTCACCAAATTGCATGTCACACCGAAGTAGATCTGGTCTCCCTGGAAAATTTGTTTTCCTCAGCAAACCTACTACTTAAAAACACTTTGCTGAGGTCTAGCTCTAGGAAGAACTGTACAGTCTGAACTAGAGAGATCCAGTGACCAGATTTTTGTTTAAGAAGAACCAAGTTTTCAAGTAAGAAAACTGATCCACTTGATCACTATGGATCAAAAATGTAATCAAAAATTTTTTCCCATGAAGGGAGAAGAGGACCAAATACCATCCTTTGAAGGACAGACTAGCAGCCTCACTTTCTCACCAGAAGTACTGACCCCTTTGTTTTGTTCTGTTCTCCTGTAAGTAAAACCACAGCCACAGTTCTTCACTCAGAAGCTGATTTTTTCTTTTTTTCTTTGCTCCTGCTGCAGTGCCTATGTGAAATGAAAGGTACAGATAGATTCCACTGTGGCAGTAAAGTTCATGAGATACCACCGGCACGTTCCCACAAGATTGTGTAGCTTGTTACTTACATGCGTGGCTGGCAGTGAGCATGCTTGGAAACCACTCTGGTTAACGGTTATCCTACAGCTCTATGAGGACTGGTTGGGTTGGTAGCTGGCTCCTTTACTTCCACAGAACAAGCTGAATTGGATTCAGGAGCTTCTGCAGCTGAACTGACTTTGGTAAATATGAAGAGATACCCTCTACCACATAAATACATACACCAAAATTAGAATGAAATTTGCTCAGAAGGACAAAAAGGAAAAAATTCAGAAGTCTGTAGAACTGCCGCTGGTAAATATGAGCAATACCATTTACTAGGTGAAACAGATATTTAATTGTATACATACCAAAACTGGAACAAAATTTGCTCAGAATGACAAAAGTGGGAAAAATTCAGAAGTCTCCAGGTCAATCCCAAATCATAAAGTCCAGTGTCCCGGACTTCATGTAAGTCACTGTTGAAGACAGTAGGAGACAGGTAAATGCTTGCTTAAACCTCTTTCCTCCAGACTCATGTTACATGCAGAACAAGGCACTGGCCAATACTTATGCTATATTTTACCAACTAGTATCCACAAAAGAGTTCGCTGCCTTGGATCACAAGACTACAATGCAAATCATTGTTTATTAACCCATCTTCACAGACCTGCCCTAGACAGCCAAGGCTTTAAGGGACAAATTATTAAAGCTACAGAAAGACACAATTACTGAATACGGAAACCAGTGTAGCACTTGCATATGTGTTGGAGGAGTATGAGCCCATACCTCTGAGCAGCAACACTACAGAAGATGTACCATTCCCAGGATGACACTCAGCTTGTTCAGCATTTGCAAGTGCAAACATTCAAAAGAATAAAAAACCTTTCACATTGCAGTGACCAACTCCAGGTAATACTCAGCTCCAAACTGAAAAGGCTATAGGGCATGGGCAAACTAAACACCCCAGAAGCACAACTAGAAGAGACAGCAAGTTCTTTCAAAGGTTACCAGCAGCTTTGCACAGGAGGGGAATGGCTAAAAAGTGAAGCTGTGAAGAGGAACCTGACAGCCACCATGAAGAAGCTGGAAGACACAATGACAAAGCAGAACCAGGACTTCAAACAGCCACAGAATGAAAAAGAAGAAATTCATAAAGAACTCCAGAAGGTAAAGGTGGGGGCTGGGGGGAAGGAAACAAAAACTTGATGGATTTTGAAAAGAGAATAGCTAAAAAGGTATTAAAATGTGCAGGGGCTGGGAGCACAAGTGAAGATCCAATAGTAAACACACAACAAGGGAAAATAAAATTCTTGTTGGGGAATGCGGTATGTTCTTTGACAGTGTAACAGCAAAGATAAATAAATACATCCTTACTTTCCATTCTAGATGATGCTGAGATACCAGAGAAGAAAGCACGCAGGTGTTATAGGGGGAAGAAAGTCAATGCCAAGAAACAGAAAAGTTATTTAAATACAGAAAATAGTTAGGAACTCCTGTAAAGCAAATCTCTTTAAAGCATAAGATAAGCAGTCTTTTCTAGGTGGCCACAAGAAGAAAAACAGAAGCATTTGAGAATGAAGTATTCTTAGAGGCCAGGTTTACCTCAAGTCCAAATGCACAAACAACAGAGGAGCAGACTAGGGAAAGAGTTTCTCCTCATGCTTGTTCTGGGCTCATGTAAAGGTCAGAGAAGCATTGTCCCAGTTCAGTACACAGTTATTTGCTGGGATCAGGCAGCATGTTAAAGAGAAAGGACAGAAGAAACCTTCATCAATCCCGCTAATACACAACAATATCCTGGGCAGTAGAGCTGCCCAGTCCTGTCGAAAATGGCACTGCTACCCGTTGTGAAGGACTGAAAGAGCCCTTTATGTGTTACACTACGGCACTAGCAACCAGCAGGAGGTGTAATGCATGGCACCAGTGCTTACAGGACCCACCTAGGGATATAAATCTGCCCCGAGAGAACGTCCATTCAYCTTACTTCAATAGCTTATGGCACAYGTGAGGAGACATGCAAAGGTAGATCCCTGTAAAGCCAATCCATGTCTGTAACACGTCTGGCAGTGTATCCAATACTGTAATTCTGCATGTAAGAATCAGACCACAGAGACTCTGCCTCCAAGACATCATTAAACCCTGTATATACATTCATGCCTCACACAGGCTTCAGGGGACCTCACTGCCTTCTCAGCCATGTTCAGCTAGAAGATCCACTTGCAAGAGGCAGAACAACATCTGCTTCTCAGAAACTCTGCTTATTATGGCTGAAAGTAAGGTGCCTGGCTTATTCACTGCTACTTCATTATTTTTATTTCTCTGACAGTCAGCTGTATCTGTTCATAGACATGCACAATGGTTTTGTGCTGCATAACTCYTCCTTCAGCAGAGTTAACTCTAGATTTACATCAGTTTAAAATGAGGGTGGAAACAACCTTAGAGTCCAAACCTTTAAGACTGAGCTTGAACAATTCGTATTTCCACTTCTGGCAAACCTGCAGAAGCATGCAGTCCCTAGCAAGACTAATTTGTGTGTTCACATGGAGAGGGAAAAATGAGTAGCTACACAAATACATTACCAGATAGTGCTCATCTGGTACTACCAGCCTGGAACAGCAGGACTGGGAGCCAGTAGCCCCTGGTATCTCTGTCCCATCCCCCCAAACACACACACACATTGCATTGGCCCTGGCACATGAGCTGTGCAAGGTCCAAGAGCCCCGCACAGCCCAGGAGCAAAATCAATGTATACCCTTCACTCAGGGTATGCATAGAGCAAAAATCTCTACCTCTCAGACAGGCCCCCGGATGGATGCGATGGGAGGGAAGAGTGGGCACTTGGCAGCTTCTCCTACTGACCAGCGGCCATGCTGAACTCTGCAACTCCTCGCCTTCGCCAAAGGAAGAGCTCCGATGCAACCTGAAAAGTCACTTGCGTTATTACTGGAAGTACTGGTACCTATGCAAACGCGGGTTTAGGGCCTGACCCAGTTGCTCAGTACTTTTCCCTCAAATACCACCCAGCCACAGACAGTCTCTCCAGCAAAATACTGGCTGGGCCGGGCACTGGAGGGAAACACGGGGAGCCACGGCAGGGAGGCGCAGGCCTGGCGGCGGAGGCCGGGCTTTGTCAGGGGGGCCGGGAGCTCCCTGCCTGGCAGCTCCGCCATCTCCTGCCTGTACGGGAGCAACACCAACGCTCGCACGCGCAACACCTGTGCTACGTGCGCCAATTAAAGATATAAAGGAACTTTTAACGCTTAATTATTAACCCCCAGAGGCGGCGGGTGTCTTCCCCGCACCTTTCTACTTCGTCACGCCGCCGGGGAACGTGGCTGTTACAGCCGCCACCCGCGGCAGCGCCGCCGCGGCAGGGGACAACATGGCCGCCGGGCCCCCCGCGGCGGGGAGGCGGCGCGGCGCGGCACGACCCGCCCGGCGGCAACACCTGCCCCAGCAGCGGCGGCTCCCTCGCTGAGCCGGCGGCAGCGCCCGCCCAGGAATTACGAGCCGGCGGGGGGATGTCGGAGGATTATGGAGGAGCCGCGCGTCGGCTCCAATTAGGATCAACGCTCCCGCCGCCCCCGCGCCGCCGCCGCCGCAGCCGCAACGGCGGGGCCGCAGCGCCCCCTGCC
>JAYKAV010003227.1:259341-310791 GCA_035582835.1 Phoebastria nigripes
TGGTGGTTTACTCCACAAACAAATTGCTCTTGACCTGCTTAAAAAAAAAAAAAAAAAAAAAATCAAAATAGCAAGGAATAATCACTATTTAGGCTTGTCAAAGGCTCGGTAGTATTTCCTCCTTTTAGCTGATTCTTGAGATGAAACGTGGATTTAAAAAAAAAAAAAAACCTGTGGTAGGCATAATGTTTTTAGACGCTCTATTACCTCTTTATATTCTTTCACACCAAGTTCTCATGGAAAATGTAAGTCTTTAGGCGCTCAAAATGCTTTCCAGCCAACGTTAGGAAAACAGCCTTTGCTGAGTTGCATTTTCTATAGCATTTGCATAAAAATACAGTTCAATTCTCGGTATATGCTGCAAAAATCAGACTCTTTTATTTCCATTAAGTTGGAAACTGTCCATATTGCCATATGTAGCCATTTTATCTTTCCTCTTTCCTTTCTTGTAAAGCACAATCCTTGATGCCAGCTTGCTTTATGTTTTTGCTATTCACAGGGAAGTAAAAAATAGCAACACCATTCCTGAAGAGACAGCAGCAGAACAATAACTTTGCTTAAAATCCAGAACAGCAAAAATTCACTAAAACAGTTTAAACCACCCCATTGCAAAATCAAGGTTCAAACTCTGTGTTTTCCTAGAGACTGCTGGTCTGCAAGCGAGCTCTTAAAATGTAAGTGATAGCATTTTCCCAATGCCTCACAAAGCTGGGTGTTTATAATAAATACTTGATATGCAGTCATTTAACAAAACAGAGCTTCCTATTTCTGGTTTTATGTGATACACAGCACTTAAAATTTGCACGACAGCAACGTGGAGTATCTGCAAACATTTGCAATAATCTAGTATAAAGTCGGCTCCCTTGCCGTTCAGGCTGATTTCATTYGTACGGACACAGACCATAGTTATCAGCTTTATCGAAGTTACAGGAAGGATAAATTCAGCCCTTTTAGTTCGTGTTTACAGAGTCATACATTTTTTATAGTTCTACAGGCAGAGAGAGATTTCTGTTTAAAGCAGCATTTTTCTGGAGAAGGCTGTGGCACCATCATGTGATATCAAGGTGTTTAGATATAAATGAAATAGGTAATTCAGAAGCAGGCCCTTTGTATTCTTCATTGTGAGTGGGAGGCGATGATACAGGCTGTTTCTGCAAAAAGGCTGAGCTTGCGAGAAGAGTTGTTTTAACTAATTGCGCTGATTTTGTGTCTGAATGCCGATTTTGTGTCCAGCTTTACCATGAACAGACCACTACTGGCTCCTCAGAGAGTCCCAGTTTCCCTGGTTTTACACATCTAATGGCACCTGCTGCTACTCAGGCAGCGTTAGGTTTGGTCCCATGTCAGCCCTTATGCCTTGTTTGCGCTAAAAATTAATTATTTAAGCCTTAAAAACATCCGACCTTTTGTTTCTTTGCTTTGACCACACTGTGACATTAGAGAGCAGAGCTCAGATCAAAATGCTTTCATTTGACTCATTTCATTAAAACACCCTTTCTCCATCTCTCCATCTCACAGGGGTTTTTTGGTTTTGGTTTTTTGTTGTCCTTTTTTTTTTTTTTTTTAGGGAGGCAGGGAGGTGCCTCCTGAACACGACCGACCGCGACTGGAAAAAGCAGGGGCTCAGCGCGGCCAGGTGCAGGGCAACGCCGACTCCAGCAGCATCATACCAAGAAGCCTGCTCGGTTTTGGGCAAGTCCCCCCAAAATGACTGTCATCTCGCTTGCACTTCTGTGGGGGAGCCCCCGGCTCCTCTCTGCTGCCCCGGGCAAGCCGCCGGCGGGCCTGGGCAGGGAGGTAAGCTGGGGCTGCTGGTGTTCCCACGTGCTGGGCTGGGGAAGGGCCGAGCAGATGGAGAGGGCACCGCTGCTTCAGAAAAGAGGAATGGTTGGAGGGGGAGGGAGGGAAAACGTTGTTTCCCAAGTAAGTCACCTCAAGTTAAAGCCTCTGGGTTGTGTGCAGCAGCCGAGGCTGGTGCTGTCACCCAGTGAGTAATAAAGGAGATGCCAGCTCCTGTCTGAGCTCATTTTTCATTCTTGCGTTCAGGGAGCTCACTCATCTCAGTAGCTCTTTGCAGCTCTTCCTCGTCGCACACGCCGGGTGAGGGCTGCCTGTCCCAGAAAGGGAGACATGTTCCCAGCAAACGGGAAGGCAAAGCCAAGCCCAGAGGAGAGGGTTTGGCCACGGTGTTTGTTCTGGGATCTCCCCTCTCAGGTCCCCGTACAGGTCACTCCCCGCTCGGCAAGCCCTCCCCTCCCCTCCCCGACCTTCACCCGGGGACAGACTCATACATGGGAGGCAGAGGAGAAAGATAGTGTTCACCCGTGCCAACTCTAAGCTCTCATTTGCCAGAGAAAGCAGCTATTTGCCCTCTCAGGCAATAAACGGCAATTAATTTTTTTGCTGCTCATCATCAGCCACCTACTTTCTCTGTAGGCAAGAGCCAGCCCCRCTTTTTAACATTTCTCACCATGTCATGTAAGAATCAGCAATCCCACCCAGCGCTCGCCCAGCTTCAGCAAACGCTGCTTGGATCCGGCAGCACGGTGCGGACAGGGAGCTGCGACTGCCATTTGGCTCCACTCATTTTGGCATACTGGGGTCCTGTGGGCAAGTTCCCCGCCGCTAGTACATATTCTCATTTAAAAAACTAAAAATAAGTGAAACAGCATCCAAACTGCAAAGCTTCCCATGGAGGCACTGCCAGTAGCCCTCATGGCCAAATTGGGCAGAAGAGCAGGGATCCCCCTGCAGCAGCAAAGGCACCGAGAGCCAGGGGCTGGATGAGGTGGATTTCCCTGAACAATAACAGGTGAAAATGGAGACTTGTAAAAAGAAAAAAAAAATTATGAACTTAATAGTTAACTTTGCTTAAACAGGGTGTAGCTTTAAAAAAAAAAAACACCACCAGAAACCGGACCAAGAATAAACTATAGGAGGGAAGCTGTATGGCAGTAAGAAGAATTAAACTGAAATCTTGTCTCACTAATGCCATCAACTTAGTTACCCTTTCTGCCTCCTCCAACACCTACCAGTTACCACATCCTCTTGCTGACTTCAGATCTTCAGCTGCATCATCTTCCAGCAAGCTCTCGCACGCTTAACTACTGGGAACAATCCCATCCCAGACGAACAGAGCTATTAATCTTAGTAATTTAGGTGATAACTTTTACTATTTCAAGATTACAGCTCTGGCATGTGAAGCTTTCCAGGCAGCAGCTGCCATAAAACCATTCAGGATGTAAAGAGGCCTACGCAAGTCATCTAAGCAATGTTAAAACCAACAAACAATAACCCACTGGATTTGTGCCTCGTTGCATGATGCCAGGGCTGGAGCCAGCCCTTACCCCTGCCCAGCCTCCAGCCCCACGGCAGCCCCTGGGCTCGGGGAGCCCCAGCCCTACCCAGGGATTAATTTATAGAGTTGTTGAACGTTGCCTTTATCACCAAACACCTCAGCTGGGCTTTTTATTTAAATGTTTTAATTACTTGTGCATTGAAATTGCAGCACAGCCACAAGCCCATCTTGGATTGATTTCTGCCGCGGTGATGCTCGTGGCCCTCATTCAGCAGGTTTACCTGCACAGTGCCCCTGTCCGGCAAATTGAGTAATGTGAGCCTCAGCAAAAAGGAGTTGGAAGAGGGTTTCTGATTATTCAGAAAGTACTCATAGAGCATTTTAAGAGTATTTGGAATCTGTATTTTAAAGAGAATGATCAAGATCCACAGCTGTGCTACATCAGCAGAATGACAGCAGCATTAAGGAAAAAGAGGTCAAATTATGCCAGCCAGAACACTGACCCTGGCCTCTTCAAATAAATGCAAAATACAAATACAGAGATCATTCACAAAGGGGGTAACAGAGTGAGAAATTGAAGTGCACCTTGGGTGCTCACGTGTGTGTTTGTGGCCAACAGAAGATAAGTCGGCATGCACTTCATTGAGGATGCTGTGTCTCACACACTGAGAAACAGGCTGCGATTTTCATAATGGTAAAAGGATAAAGTCCTCCCTGGATGAAGCTTGAAGCAATCGTGCAGCCTCAGAGACAACGAGCAGGTAAACCAGATTTTGCCACAGGGCTAAATAACGAAGATCAGTGTTTAGCAATTAACTTAGGCAACTGCATCATCCATGATTCTTTTTCGTATGACAAAACTGGACTCAGAAGAGTGAAGAAATGTAAACCAAGTAATTTCTCCTACATCAGCTGTAGTTTGCCGACTTTGTCAGCTGTGATCTAGGTTCCCAAAACCTCCATGCAGAGTGCACCAAGCTTGTTCCAGTGTCGCGCCATTACCCCCGACGGCCAGAAGCACGAGCGTGCAGGGGACGCTGTCAGCAAGGAAGGGTGAAGGAAGCAGGTGGGGGACATGAATCTCTGCTGGCGGGACGAGCCTGCGCCTCCCTGTGCCGCTGCCACAGCTCCAGCCCGCACCACAGCCGCTCGCCTCCTCCCCCCCCACGCCGTCCTGGCCTGCCAGGCTTACATGTCTCGTCTCCAGCATTTAAGGGTGGGAGAAGCTCCTTCCTTCACCGCCTGGCGAGCTSTGGCCTCCTTCGCTTGCGTGTCACGCTCCCGCCACCGAAGTGCTGGCTGGGTGACTGCCTGGCGGTTTGGGGAAGCACAGGTTTGCTATTAAAGGCACTGGAGTGACAGGCTGTTTGTTCCGGTTTCCTTCTCCTTCCTTCCGACCAGGCTATTTTTAAAGTTTGGGAAAGGATTCAAGTCGAATGAGAAAAAACAACCACTTCTAGGCATATTTATATAATAAGTAGTCTTTTTTTTTGCCTACTGGTTTATTTTTGCACGTGCTGTGCTTTCATTGTGGGATCTTTTTGCTTGTTTTGAGGGTTTGTTTTGTTGTCTTTTTTTTCTTTTCAAAGGAAACCAATGAAAAAAAAATCATCATCCTAGTGGCCAGTAATTGTCAGGTTAGATATGAGATAAAACTAGAAGCAATGATACAACTTTTTGGAACGGGTAGAGAAACAGAAACGCTGCTCATTTTAGCTGCTGCACAGTTGCACATTTGTGGCACGCTGTGGTCTCGCAGGCTGCAAGCAGACCTAATGGCCCGTATTTTTGGTACGTAACCATAGATCATGCTCTAACACTCTGCCTTCCTCTCCAGAGCGGCTAAATGGAGCCAACAGCATTCCTCTGCCACAGGCTGGATTCATCAGTAAATAGGCAAGATGCACTTGGGGCAAGTACTTTGGACAGTCCCTCCAACAGCGTTCAATGCACAAACTTGCTTTCCTGGGAGCCTTGCTGATGAGCAGGTTTTCTGCTCTGGCCATAAAGCCCGTCTGACAGCAAGCACCTATGCCCCTGCACCTATGCTCCCTCCTCCACTGGGGGAGGCCAGAGGATGGCCCAGCCATCCTTATTCCCATTTATTTCAACAAACCAGTCAGTCATCCCTTCTTCTGAATTCGCCCCCGCCTGCAGCGGCTGTATGGGACGCTGTTAGCCCATCACTCAGAGGGTGCCCTCGACCGCCACGGCGTGCCTGGCTCCTGCCGCCCCAGTGCACCGTCAGGGCTCRGGGCTGCCGTTGACTGTCTTTGATGAACGTTACACGTATTTGCAGGCAACAAATACCTGCTGTGACAAAAAATACAAAACGAGGGAAATGAAATTGCATAGGTTGTTGTTTCAGCTTGGGATAATGACTCCACCGGCATCTGCAGGCTGACACACTGCTTAGATTAATGTCGCTTTCAAGAACGTGGCTTGATTTTTCCTTTAAACATTTGTCTTTACCGACAAGCCCCTCACCTTAGCACCGAATAATTGACTCTGCCTTGAAGATACTAGAGCTTGTCACAACGCTTTAAATATTGGGCTGGCTGCAGCTCTCACGTAGCTGAGGAGTTGGCAGCGCCTCACTCCCTGTGCCATAGTGGGATGGGGTGTGCTGAACCACCAGATGCCCCGCCGGAGTGGTGAGCAGCTCCTCACCGCTGCTCCCGGACCTGGCTGCTCAGGCTTCCCAAAACACAACAAAGCTCAAGGGTTTCCCCCAGATCTGACTGGGGAGAGGAGAAATGGGAAGCACCGTTTGCCATCCACCCCTCCTGCAATGCCAAGCCAGAGAGCTCTTCATTGCTTTCTTCCTTTCTAAAATTTTAATATTTTAGCTGATAATTTAATTAATAATTTAAATACACTGTAAGTTCACTGGTAAAAGTGGCCAAGCACAATCATTGTATAACAGAGCTATATATTCACTTTCAACCACACAACGACCATCTTCCTGTGCAGGAGAGAACCCACACCAACAAAATCATCCTGGCTACAAACTACCTTATCACTTTCTCAAAAGAGATATTTTCCAGCGTTATTTAGAGCAGAGAAAGGAGAAAAGAGAGGAAACTGTTTAAAGTCAGCGACACAAAGGTAAGATCTGTTCAGATAAACACAAACATGACAGCACAATTTTCTTTAGTTTTCTTTCTATCAAATCTAAAAAATTATTTTTAATTGATTCTTGAAGCACTTTTTGAAGTTCAATAAATGCTTCAGAAATCAGTTGGGAGTCCACAAATGTTAATAGTATTTAGCTCATTTCAATAAAAATGGCCTCATTAACATGCCAGCTGCTAAAATGCGTGATACCAACTGTGTCCTTCTGCCAGCCTGCAGGGAAGCATTCCTACTTACTACTCAGTTTTGCTTTAAAAGAGACCATTTAGAAAACATACCCATTTTACTGTATGCATGCGCTCAGATGATAATTACTTCACTACTGCCCTACCCCCAAAAATGGCTTTAGGAGTCCCCGGCAGCCCTTCCAATGAGGTGAGCTCAGGCTGGCTTTCTTTCTGGATTTTTTTTCTGCAGGCAAGTAAAACCTCATTCGCTTTCCCATCCATCAGCGCAGAAGGAGCCAGGTGAGCACCGCGCCTGTCTGAGGCAAGAAGTTTTTCATTATGGCTCTGCTACATGGAAATAAATAATCTTCACTCAGCTCTGCTGCTGTCAAGCCACAACCGGCGGCTGCAGCTCCCTTGGCTGCATGTAAGCACCCAACCTCCAGCTCCAAATTTGAGAGTCATATCGCAGCTAGCATGACAGCGAGTGCCTGCTGCCTTCACCCATCTACACRAACAAAGGATGCCCCACATTTCGGCTTTATAAACAGCTTTTTAACTAGTGTTTGTGCATTGTGCTTAGCTTTCTGAGACCTTTGGATGAAAGCCATTAGAAGCTTTCAGGACTGGGGTGATGCCTGTGTTTGAATGGGTACAACATCCAACCCAGGCTCGTGGCAGAAATAACATTTGGAAGCTCATTTTGAAACTTTTGATTTGCTGCTTTAAGATCCTTACGCCAGCTGCTGCTGCTGCTGCCACCCTCCTGGCCGGCCCTTGCACATTGAGGATTCCAGGCAATGCTGCAGTGCTTTAGGGGCACAGTAACAGTAGCAATAATAATCACGTGCCAAATTAAACCGTGTCGTTAGGTCACAAGGTAAATAGGGCTATGTAAGTATTGCCAGAGAAAATGCGAGACCTTGTTCAATAAAGTACTGATCAAATCAATGAGATTGGCAAAATCCAACTCAAAAAGGTCACCAACAGGTGGTAACACCAAAAATTTCCACATCTAATACCTATCTCCAGCATAAGGCTGCGTTAATAATTCAAGATCCCAACGTATATCTCAGCTGAAGAAAACAACACTCTGGCCTTCAAGAGTCAGGTTTTGATTCTCAGATTATGTGAATGCCTCTTCTTTGTGCTTACATTTGTGACCATGCGTCCAGCTGGCGCTGTACCTGCCGAGCAAGCTGTTCACGCAGTTAAACGAAGATGGATGTGCCAAGCAATAGTCATTTTACCCAAAGCAGTCTGGATAGCAATACACACGCCAGCCTGCCTGCAAAGCCCTGTCCCCTCTCCACCGCAGACCGAAGTAGCGCGGGACTGGCTGTGCCACAAGTGTCCCCCAGCGCGTGCAAGCCCAGAGGAGACGCCAGCAGCCACCCCGAGGAACCCATTTCCTCACTGTTTTAGAGCATCCTGATGCCTTACAGTGACAAATCTATCCTGTAAGAGTCAGCATAGAGGTTGTGAAGCCCTCATCGTGCTCAGGTAYGCCTTGGTGGGGAATTATGGAGGGAACTCAGTCCCATGTAGCTGAAGAGCAGCTGTGCAGGATGCAACCCTRAAAAGCAGACCAGAGCCTACAAAAGGCAGAGCAACAATAAGCAAAATTAAGCAGCTATCAGCAGCCACTGCAACAGCAGGTCCTACATATGGGTGCCCAGAAGCTGGTCCCACAACCCTTGTCGTCCTGCAGCTCCCACCCTGAATGCCGGCACAGCAGGATGCAGCTCAGGCACGTCGGTGCAAGAATCTGAACCAGCATTACTGATGGAGGTGGATTTAAACTGAGCTGTGAGTCACCAAATGGGCTGATTTGGCTCTACCGCCCGTGCTGCAATGGGAAAGAGGCAAAGCAGAAAGCGGGACTCAGTGAGCGTTTGAACCAGCACAACCCATTCGACTATTTCCTGAGCTCCTTGTGGGAGTGGGAACGGTGTCATATGCCTGCCTTCATCCCTAGTCCTGCCTTTTTCCACCTTCTCTTTTCCAGGTCCTGGCTAGGACYGTTAAAAATGTGATACCCTGGCGTGGTTTTTCCACTACTTGCATTAGCACCCTGCTGGGTTAGAGGCACAAGAAAAACCTCCTGCCCCAGCACCCTCAGACCCACCACAGCTCAAGATGCCAGCGAGCACCAGAGCGACGTCCTACCTGTTAGCCCAGATGCACCCCGGCCTCTGTGAAACCTTGCTGGGGAAAAGACAAAGTCGGCGCATCGCCAAAATTTCAGACAAAGATACAGCACCCTACAGCACAGGGTGGGCTGGAGAGGGAAACATACAGCTCCTGCAACTGCGGCGAGCTCGAGGCCAGCAAATCCCATCTGTGATTCTGTGATTTTGGCCAGATGTCCCCAACCGCTTGGTGCCTTTGAGTGGAGATCTGCTACTGCTGTTTCCTCTCATGCTGGAGGAAACCTCGCAGTCCCACGGCACGCGGGGACATGCCAGATAACTCGTGCCACCACACTGGCTGTCACCACCCTGGGCAGCCTGTGCCGTGAAAACGGAGGTGTCAGCCCCTCCCACGGTGCTCAGTGCTTCTGAGATGACTCCACTGCCTTTCGGTAATCAGAAAGCCTAGGGGCACCTCAAGTTCGTATATAAAGCAGAATTCAATAAAGAGTGGCCCAGACCACAAGCAGAAAAGGCCATAGTACGGCTGAACAGGTTAGAAATACCCAGTTCCTCTGAATTCACTGTGAGATGCTGAGCCCAAAGCTTGGCTCAGGACCCTCGAAGGCCACCCAGGAAATCAGAGTAAAACCATGGGAACTAGCTGCACAGGGTTCTTGCAAAGGTTCAAGTACAACCAGCTTCAGAAAGCGCTTACACATGTTCACGGAAGGCCAGCCTGCCTGAGACCATGAGGTGTAATTGCCTCCGTGATGTCCTTGAGGACATCTTTGATGGCCAGACCACGGCCACATGTCCGTGTGCTGGCTGGCAAAGACCGACACCTCTACCATAATGCTTGGCAGCAGCCGTGCATCGAGCCAGGGGAGAGGACACCAGAGAGGCCCCTCTGCCCCCAGCCGCCCCGAGCAGAGGGTAGAGGTGCTGGCCGGGAGGCCACGGTGGTCCGTGCAGCGCATCGGTGCTGTCTACTACACAGCCCAACTGGGAATTTCAGCCCCCAGGGACAACTTTCCAGAGCTACAAATGTTTTGCTCGACAGCTAAATATATACCTGTTAGGTCTTCGCTTACCAGGCTCTGTGCAAAGGTGCTTCAATAGCTGGAGTCTTTTCAAATTTCTCAGCTAAACTTTTCTAAAGTGCAATTAAGTTTTTTTGCCATTAAAGACCTATGTAACACAGCAGGTTAGCGTTCTCCAGACCTACACATTCACAGCCTTTGCCCTATAAATCATCGCTCCCACCCCTGTCCGTGGGGCAGGCACCCCTCCCCGGGCACCAGCCGTGAGCTGCCGAGTTTCAGGGGGTGAAGGTGCCCCGGCCCCCTCCTTCCCCGCTCTCCTCCTGGTTTTATTTCGGGTCACCCGTATTTCGCTGGAGAGGTCAGAGTGTGGCAGCACAGCCGCGGCTGAGGCCCTTCCCGGAGGGAGGAAGGTAGCACGCAGAGCTTTTGAAGCGATGATAAGAGAGAACGCCGCAATTAGGGGGTTGCAGTTCCTCCAGCAAATTTGCATTTTAAATTACTTTTTGGTATAATTGTGTTTCATCTTTCTTTTCACTCTGACTTCTGTAACTTTTATTATTATTTCCTAAGGATGGCTCAAAACACTGTATAAGACTACAATTAAAAAAGAAAAAACAATTTTATATCAGTATGATTTTTTTTCTTAAAATATTCCTTTGAGATTAACCATTGGGGGGGGGGGVGGGCAGGGAAGAGAAGTCTGCTGAGATGAGGGGAAGCAGAAGAAGGTGATGCCAAAAGAGATTTCACCCTGAGGAGGGAGCTGCAGGTTCTGGCTCATTACCCCAAGCTCTGCAGAAAGCAGAGGGGCTGTAGCAAGGACTTCTCCCTGGCCACCTCCCAGCCAGGGAGACACCCCAACCCCGCCATGGGGAGAAATCCCAATTACGAGCCCCTTTGCCCCGGGGTTCACGGCTTGGCCCCAACTGCTAAATCCAATTATCTCCGGGTCCCATTAAGCAAAGATACCTTGACAGCTCTGCTGTCAGGGTAGATTAACTCACAGCCAGATTGACCCCCGGATCCTCTCCTCCCACCCCTCCACACCACTGCTGGTTGTGTGAAAAGTCAAATAGCAGCATTGTGGCAGATCTTTTGCACCTTTATTTCCCATCCCCTCCAAATAGCCTCTCACCACTCACCAAATACTCAATGATGCCCTCAAAATGGGAGCGGGGGGCTCGGCCCCCAACAGGGCCATAGAGATACTGAGCCGACACGGCCGGCTGCAGGGGACAGCCCATGCCGTGGAAAAGACGAGAGCAATAAGAAAATACTCCCAGCTGTCTTGATACACCAAAAAAAAAGCATGTCTAGATCTCTCCAGCATGCTCCAAAGGGGAAAGAAAAGCTGGTCAAAGGAAAAGGAAAATGCACTTCAATCTATAATAAAACAACGCCGCTGCCATTGTCAGGCACCTGAATGGAGACGTGAAGGTTAGATGAGCCTATGTTATATTTAATGCTGTCAAACACTGTTTGAACACAAAGTGCGGCTTGCGTTATTGCCGCACTCCCCGCCTGCAAGGCTGCCCTGCAGCTTGAAAGGATCCCCAGCACGTAATGGGCTCATTTTTTTGTAATTGCAGAATTTGAGTCAAGAAAATGGTGGGGACTTTGTATTTGAATGTCACCTCTGATATGTCGTGTTAATTTTCCTCTTTTAATACCCTCATCTAGGTGCTAATGCCAGATGATTATGTTGGTATATGAAATGAATGCAAGCAGGTCTAAGTAAAAGGGCACCAATTCATACCACATCAGGACATGGGTCCGGGGATTTATTGACATACTGGTCCCATTTTGATCTGAGTTAAGCCAATATAAATTAAAAGTAGTGCCCTTAAAAAAAAAAAAACCCAAACAAAAAAAAAAAAAAACACCAACCCAAACAACTGGTGACTGGGGAAGGGGAGGTCCATGGCTAGTATTAACCTGCACATCTCATCCAAAAGCAGTGCTTCTGCAGAGACTGAGCCCAGCTGGTCAGGTCCATTCCAGCCAGGCCCACAAAGGCTACATAAGACATCCCGGAGGCTGCTGTTGTGGCAGCACTGCACGCTGCTTTCCGCCTAGTTTGCAGGGTTTTTTGTAAACTAGCTTAGCTGTTTTATATACACTCTGTTCCTGGCAGAGGGGGAAGCAAGATGGGTTTTTCCCCCTCTTCCCCCACCCTCCAGCACATGCAGCAGTGTCACTATGTCTAGATTTTGCCACTATAACAAACCTGGGGTTTGGGGGGGTTTTTTGTATGTGAGGTTTTTTTAAAGTCTTTTAAGGCAGGAAAAAGAAACAACTCAATAAATCAGTGCTTTGTTTTACTGCACTGGCTTAAGACAATATCCTTAGGATATTATTAATTGATGATCCAACTCTTACAGCTTCTCTGCAGTAGAATAAAAGTTGGCAGAACAGAAAAGCTCCAGATGGAGGAAATCTTCTGCATCAGATAAGGCTTTATGAGTGACAAGCCCCTGACACTCACATTTAAGGCCACAGACATAAGCTGCTTGCTATGCTGCAAATCAGCTAAAAATGCCCTAAATGCAAACCTCTTTCTTCTTAAAACCACCTGTTGCATCAGAGGCACTCAGAGTCTAACACGCTATTTGAGTGTAGAAAGCACCTTTTTTTTTTTAATTGAAAGAAAAAGTTTACAGTGGTGAAAAATAAGAGAAGAAAGTATGAACTGCAGCCACAGCCGAGCTTCAAACATATCCTGTTAAAAGTTCATGGAATGAAAAGTTACACAGCACTAGCAGAGCATCTGCAAGCTAGTGCTGGGTGAAATTTTAAACGGATTGACTTGCTCTTTTTTTTCCTGCAAAAACTGTAGTTTATTCTCTATTCTAAGCCTTTTTGAGAAAGCAGCTCATGTGGGTTTGATGCCAAACGCACAGTAATAGTAATAATAATAATTCAGAAGCCATAGGCAAGACTGCAGAGCTCTTTACAAGGGCCTCAGCTTACGGGCAGGAGACCTCTAAGCCAGCACCTGAAAGGCTTCTTGAACCAGGGCAATTAGCTGCAAAACCTTTACAAAAGAACTATTTTCAGCAAATTAAAATGAAGGCAATATGACAGAAATACAGAGCGTGACTGGCAATCCATCACCATACGAGCCGTACCGGCCCAGCCACCTCCCYGCACCGCTTTGCCCCCTGCTTCAGCATGACAGGGATGCGCAGGGCTCGTCCTGCTCCTTTCAAGTTATTGAAGCACTTTGGGCCGTTCCCGCTCCCCTGAGTGAGCCAGGATCTCAACTTACACATTCAGGTCTAGATTTTGCATGTGCTGACCCCCCAACCCAAAGTCAAAAAGTCAAACCCGAAACCCCCGCTCACGTCTCCTGTTCCCAGCTCTCACCATCCCGGTTTAGTTAGGTAACCACTTAAACCCTCTCCTCAAAGTTACATAATCTTCTGTGTTATTGAAGTGGCCTTTTTTTAACTGACGAAGATTAAGCACTTCATTTTGCCTTTTAAAATCTGTGCTCCATATCGTCTCATGGTTTTAAAATGCCTGGTAGGATTAAACTTAAGACTTTTCTCCATTGGGTCCACTAAAGCTTCGGCAATTTGAATCTGTGTTTTTTTGATAAGACAAGAGGATCCCACATAAATCACTGGAGTTTGTTATTTTTAAACAGTTCGCCCTCCCCATCTTCACAAAGGAAAGGATAATTTGAATTTTAGATTTTAAACACTGATCTCACTTGAGTTTCCTTCTATTCCAGATAGTGACGTTATGCTTGCTGTCTAATTAAGGAAGAGATGGATTAAGCGATAGATTTATCACCTACTTTGGAAATTACCATAACCATTATTATAATAGTAATGTCTACATCCTGCAGGATCCAAAAGTGCTTAACCAGCTAAAGAAATCCTGTTTCCATTGCACATGTGTAACAGCAGTGGCATCTGGAACTAAATTGGCAGTGGCATTCAGGCTGAAAATCAGGCCAGGATTCAACCTAGTGCGGTTTTGTGCTAGACGTAAAGTACATGTGAGCGGTCCTCATTTGTGAGCTTTCATAGTGTAATTCATAGGTTTAAAGATATACGTATACAGAAGGACGAATAACAGCCCACCCACCCCCCCAAATGAAAAAAAACCCAAACACTTCGCTAGAGAGGGATTTAGTCAATTTAGGTGCCTAAATCCACAGCGAGATCCTGAAATGCCTCCTTTAGATGTTGTGGAAGCTCTACATGCCATCTCTTTTTAAAAAGTTTACAGCTCCCCAAAAGCCTTCATCTCCGATTTGGAGAGACAGGAGTATTTCAGCCATGGCAGAGTAGATCATGTCGGTGTCCTGCATGCACCAAGGCCAAATGGGGTAACAGAAGTAATAGCAGATAAACGCTCACATGCCCTAGGGTGCTGTATGAGGAGAGCCCTGCGGGGTGCTTGGGGGCTTGTCTCAAAGCAAAGAGAAGTCAGTAGGGGCAGCTACTGTGCCAAGGAGGGGGCTCAGGAAGGGTTTCCCACTAACCTCATCATTCCTCATCCTTCAGGCCACGATGCAGCTGCAGAAACACGCCACCTTTGCCTGCTGCTTTACAAAGCCTGCATTCCCATCCCATTCCCAAAGATCATTTCAGAGACTCCTCAAGGCAGCAACCGGAAAACCCGACGCCTCCAGAGCAACAGACCCCCGTGACGCCAGGCAGACAGCACAAGGAGGGCGAGGTCTCCAGGGCACAGCCAGGCTGCCTTCGGGGGTTGCTGAGAAGGCTCACCAATAGAAGAGCAATGCCTAAAAACTGCCGGCTGCACCTGGACAGTGGGTGCTCAACAGGTGTGCATTGTAAGGAAGAGGGAGAACCTAAATGTTGCCCTTAATCCTCTTAATTCAGAGGAACGTGGCAGAGAAGAAGGTTTTTAGCAGAGCATGTAAATCACGGCGGTTTGCAATTGTAGCTGGTTTTATCGAATCGTGTGCTAAAACCAGTAATTCTTCCAGGCCAGGAGGAAGATTATCATCTGGTGTAAATTGTCATACTTACAAAATAGCACATTAATTGCTGTGATAATTTACACCAGCTGAGAATCTCCCCTGGGGACTGTGTTTATTACTCAGCTTTGTGTCTCAGACAATAGAGGTCTCTATCAGGGATGGGGGCCTGTGGTACTTTCATCATACCCATAATAATGGAAAGCAATATAAACCTTATGTCTTTCCATTTTGGATAACCAATGTATCAACTGAATTGGACTTAATTGCACAACAGTGGAAGTGGAGCCTGAAAACACTGATGGAAATCACCTTCGGGGGTTTTCTTCCCCTCTCCCCCCCAGTTACCTTTTACCGAATGATCTTTCATCTATTTATAACGCTGTGGAAAACACGGCGTTTTACTCACGTTTCAGTGCGCAAATAGCCAAGCTACGTCTTGTCCTTTACAAAACCGATTTTAAAAGGCGCATGGAGCAGATGAGGAGGGTGCTTTGGGGGTTTGGGGGTTAAACTGCTCAGCGCTTGAATTTACCCAACTAAATAGTGAAAACATTTTTGGCTCACTTCCTCGAAATATGACCTGTCAGTTGTGTTCAACTTGATAAGGTCTTTTAAAGCTAAAAGTAGTTGAGTGGGTAGGGCTGGCAACACCCTGCAAAGTTGGTTTGGTTTTCTTTTAAAAGCTGAGCCCTGCAAAATGTTCTTTACTAATGCTGTAAACATTAAAAGAAAACAAATTGCAACCCAAATAATCAACCTACAGTGACACCCCAAGAAAAACGCATTGGTGGTGGGGTCCTGGGGTGCCTCCCCATGCATCCTGCCCCCGGCTCTTGCGCTTGGGCTCGCTGCAGCCCAGGGCAGGGCCAGCCCAAGGAGAGATGGTTGCAGGGCTGGCAGCTCCCGCAGACCCCTTTCATCTCCCAGGCACCCAAGCAGGGGCTGCCCCGTGCTTTTAGTCACTGATCGTCCAACACRCGTGGCTGTGGCCAGTCCCTGCTCTGACCCTGTGAGCAAGGGAATAAGGTGTTATTTCTAGAGGCACATGCCTGTTGCTGGTAAGCTGTGCTGCATTTTGTCCTAGCTGACTGTTGTGTTGTGTATAGGCACGCTATATAGGAACAAGCCAAGGCAACCAAACCTAGAACAAGCTGGTTAATAACAGCGTGCTCACCTAAGCAACCCATTTCCCTCCCCAAATGCACAACTACAGTCTCAGCAACTCAGCCTCCCCTCTCTCCAGCTGCCTTCGCCCCCTGCGGAGCCCGGGGAGGGAGCGGGAGCAGCGGCCGCAGCGCAGGGACCACCCCTGGGAGCAGTGTCCTCACAGCATCCAGCGGCAGCTGCAGCTGCAAAACTGCAGGCAGGGGGGACAGGCTTTTCGGCTTTTGCTGGCGCTGAGCACAATGCAGGAGGGTGCAAAGGGCTGGCACAAGGGCCCGTTTGGGGCAGGTCGCCCCACTACACAGAGAGTCCCTACACATAACATGTAGGAAGGGTGGGCGGGATGCGCCATTAGCTGCTTTGCAGTGGAGTTAGCTGGGAGCGGGCTCAGGGCTCTCTGATGAGCTGCCCCTTGTTCCTTGGCTGCAAGAAGAAACAGCTCGTCAGTTCTGACTCCTGGAAGTGCCTCAGAAACCGTCGGAGGTGATTTCTGCAACCGGTCCACCTGCAGCAGAGCTGGACGGTGCTGGAAGATTTGCGGGAGCTCTTTTGTTTGCTGCATGGCCCCTTTTCCCCTGTCCTAATGCAAACAGGCTCTTAATGATCTAAACAGCAGCTTGGAAATGTTTAGACCCAACATTTTCCCGGCGGCTGTCAGAGCTCTAACCGCCTGCCAGGCAGCTGGGGGGGAGCAGGGAGGGGAGCCAGGTGGGGCCTCTGGAGGATGGTCAGCACCTCTAGCTTTTAAAGATCTCCAGCTTTGCTGGAGTGACGGAGATGCCTTTCCTACAATGCGTGCAGGCTGGACCTGGGCATCTGCACGCTGGCAACCAGCCTCCTCCGAAGACGGCCATTTCGTCTGTGTTGTGTGTTCCCATTTGTGCAATGCTCCTGGATACCAGGAGGAAACCCGCTGCCTAGCCAAGGGGTATTATTCAGCTTGAGCATGTTATTTGCACAGAGCCCTAACCCAGCGCTGTTACCAATCTAAACTCTGATATCTGTATTTGGGAAAAACACTTTGTTGCGTGAAATCTGAAAAAAATCAGAGGATGTTTGAGGCATGCTCTAAAACACCTGATATCAAGACAATTTCCTTCCAAATTCAGAAAGATAGTAGCAGCCATTATTTGGCTCACCCTCAGTTCCCTTGGCTAACACGGTAAAAAGCCTTCGCCACAGCCCGCAGCTTTTGGGAGGCTCGCTCTGGTGCCATGCCGGGCCGGTGGGGTGGCAGCCTGAGGGAGGGGGCCCCGTGGGGCAGCGTGGGACACTCGGCCCTGCGTGAAACCCCCTGCAGACCCAGCCTGCAAAGTGGTACCTCCAAAACAACCTGCGCTCTGCCAGAGCTTGCACTCATGGTGGTATATATGTGGGTGCGTGCATGTACAGGTATGTGGGCAGGGGGAGGCTATAGGGGGAAGGCGTGCGATCACAGCAGCGACCTCAGCGTTTACCCCAGCCATGTTTCCGAGGACCAAAGTCAGGACCAACGTTGCCGAAATAGCCAAAGGCTATTGCAACCGATGGGATCCTCCCCTGCTTTTTTACTCTATGGGCTGCCCAGGCACTGTTCACCGTTCCCATCTCTGTCAAAAAAAAATGGCTCACTTGGAAAACTCGCTGCAAGGGAACTTTGCTTTTAGAAAATTCGAGGCCAATGAATTAGCCAGGATCCATAAGCGGGTAATCTCCAGAGACACCAACTACCCCAGAATGGCCAATGTAAAGTCACTTTTAAAATGGGAATGAATATTCATGGGAAGTGTCACGCCATATTCACGCACTTGCTATAGAGCAAGTCTTTGCGTAAATCCTGATCTTGTTCACCTGACGGTGATTTGTCACCTTGCACTGCAGATGACAAGGACTAAGCTGCCCCACGCCTTTATTTTCAGTGAGAATCTGGTAATTTTTAAGACTTTCACTCATTGTTTCCAATGCAGCCCAGCCTGACAAGAAAACTGGAAATACTGGTGACATTTCAAAGTTTAAAACTTTTAATTTTCAACAGTGTCTGCATCAGCCGGTATGATCAACAAGCTGCTTGGCAATCGACACCCCCTGGTAAATGGGCTGGGTTATTCAGAWATATGGAGAGTGGGAGCAGGGCAAATGGTAAGGCGTGAGATAGGCATCGCTCCTGGGAGCCACGCCATGCAGTAACGACAGCACTTCATTGAGCGATACGCCTGTTAGAGACCCCCTGCCTCCCAGGCACCAGCACAGACACTTCTAGTTAATCCCAGTGACAAGAATGTGCAGTTCCGTCTCTTTTTCCTCTGGTGCATCGCCACCAGCCCCCGTGCCGCTTTGCTGTTAGAAACAGCAGATCCGGGATCCCGCCGGAGCAGGTACTGCTGGTTTGCACCGCTAAAGCGGGGAGGGTTGAGGCTGATAAGCGATGCAAAGGGCGGCGAAAGCCTCGCCACCTCCCCTGCCCGCTTCCAGCCGAGTGAGAGGCTGCGGGAGCAGCCATTTCCTCAGGTTTGTACATACCTAATAACTAGTAAGCTGTTGCGCTCAGCGAATTGTTGGTCTCAGGCTTTTTTCTCCCAGTTGTTGAAGCGCAAACGTGATTCCCCGTGAAAACACGTGATTTTGCTCTCGACCTGTTGGTTCAGGTTTGTGCTCCCGGTACCGCCTTAGCAAAAACTAGCAGGGAAGGAGGGAAATAGCTGTTAAGCTGCTGAGGCCTTTGATCTGGTCTATTATGTTTTACAAGGCTTTGGAGCCGGACAAAAGTTAGGCACCTGTGCCTCTCATCCACCGCTGCCTTGGGAGGGAGCGAAGCAGTAAACGCAGCCAGACGAGCCCTCCCTGCCTGACCTAAGGGCATCCTTTGGCCTCCTCGGTTTTTCAGGATGTATTGTGGTCACCCTGGGGACCCATGGTGGGAATTAGCTCTGGCAGGGCAGGGCAGACGACAACCCTGCTCCCTCCTGGCCACGCGGCATTGCCAGCAGGATGCCCTCACTCCCTCTATAGAGAAAGGAGGCTTTCAGGGGCTGCAAGGGAAGGAAGAGCAGGACCAGGCAGCAGGGCTGACAAGAAGCCTCCCTCCGACTGGCCATTTCTTTGTTTTTAAGGGTTTGCGTAGGCGGGCTTTGCTACCACGTGGCTTTTCTTGAAGCTTGGTTAAAAGGCAGCGTGTCTGACCTCACCCGAATGCAGTCCGTTGCTTTCGTGGTATTGATGACACACTTTGATACAAACTAAAGTTGTTAAGTTGGGTATTTTTAATGCCTGGCAAGGTTTCCCTCTGTGTGTATTCCTACGATACAGATCTCTTTAAGAAAACTTATTTTCTATTTAGCAAAACTTAAAATATTTTCAAGACACAGTGTGCAAGAAAAAAAGAAAAGTCTTCAAAATAGCCCCAGCTACTGGGAGAGCTATTTGTGCACTCTATAAAATGCAGTCTCCTTTGGGCCGGGAGAAACAATACGGTGAGCACATTGCAGCAACAAGGTCAGAGAATGTGGCTCTTTTCTTCCCTTTTGCTTAAAACATCTACAAAGTGGCTGCTATTTTTTTCATGCATCAGTTGTGGCGTGCTCAGCCGGCGGGCTTGTTTCAGAGCTGCAGAGGATCCCGCCGGGGCCCAGGGCAGCCGCAGCTCCGCACCTCTGCGAGCCAGCGCCAGAACGACCATCCCCGAGGCACGCAGCACCGCGTGTTAGAGGCTGCCCCTGAAAGCGTGGGGCTAAAGGGATGAGGTTCTCCGCTGCAGAAGAGCCATAAAGTCAGTTGCAACGAGCTTGGGATGTATTATAGTGGCCTCACCCTAAAAAAACCCCTTATACTCTTTTGTACAGCAAAGACAAGGCAAGCCCCCTCTGCTCCAGGGAGACGTTTACACAGAGAAAACTCAATCTCTAGCATAACACGTTTGCAGAGTTTCAGAGAGTTTCACAGCATGCATAAATACCACAACTATGGTTATGTTATAAACAGTGGGAAAAGCGGATTAGATCAGTCTGATAAAATGCTTAAACAATACCCCAAGTTAATTTTAGTGCAGTTAACATTTCCTGCAGCAGTCCATTAATGGGGATGTTGGTGACATTTTACTATACGGCATGTCTTGCAATAACTCCCAGTGACCCCTGCCACCCCCTCTCATACCAGTCCTCATGGCAGCAGCAAGTTTGCATGGAAGCATCCATTCCTCTGCATCAAATCCCATAAAATACAAGGAGAGCATCTGAAAAAGGCCCGAGCTCTCTTTTATTTGACAGTCTCACATTAACATTAATGAGGATGACTCTCGCTCAGACTGTAAAACAAACCAATAAGCTGTGAAGTTTAGCTATTGGCGGGGGCAATGTAAGTCTTATAAACAATAAAAATCATGGTCGGCTGTCAATTAAACTTAATAATAAAAAAAAAAGTAACAAGCCCTTTCAGCCATTAAGGATATTAGTCCTTCCTCATCAGAAAGTCTTACTGACCTTTGGAAAGGGAAAACATCCTGTGGCTATACCTGCTCTAGCCGATTTCTCTGGTGGGGAAGTCCTCGGCATGTCCCTAAGCTGCCCATCCCCAGAAAGGCAGCACGGGCGCCTGCCTGCGGTAAGTTGCGCTCCCTGTGCACCGCGGCGGCTTGACGAGAGCGTCCCCACCCTGTCTGCACCTCCGACCCAAGGCTGCGCAGAAGGGATTTTTGGTGCCACCTGAAGACACTGACAGAGGTGAGGAATGAAGTTGCAAAGCAAGAAATGCAGAAGACCAAGTTACATTCCTCCTGTCAGGGTGACAGACAGGATCTGGATGCAGGAGAGAGGCAGGGAGGGTGCAGAGTTTGGCCACCCCTTTCTTTCCCATCCCAGAGAAAAGCAGAGCGGTGCCCAGTTCCCATTGCACCAGCTCGACGTCCCTTCCTGTGCCCAGCACCTGCTCAACCCTCCCGGTGTCCCGGTGGAAAACTCACTTCTACTCCAATGTTGGCCCCGAGGTAACCTATTTGTCTTCACCTTATTTAATAATTTAACTGGAGCCTATCCCCACCCCGCTGAGGGCATATTCTCCGGTTGAAGGGTACTGATGTTGAAAGTCTTGCCATACATCCCAGGAAGGAAAGCTGAACTCTGCCTGTTTTCCATCTGAATTGCATCCATCAGAGCCAACTCTGCTGCACCGGAGGCAGGGATGAGAGGTACAGCTTCTTTGCTTCTGCTCAGTGTCAGTGAAATGAAAAGTCTCATATAAAAAAAGAACATTTCCCCGTGTACAAATAAAGACTTGGCTAAAGTCTCCGGGTAAGATACATCTGTGGTAAGTCTCTCCAGTGGATATAGAAATTTGTTAAACATTTCCATCTGCTGAGGAGTCTGGCCATCGATTTGTCCTTGTAAATTCCTAAGTGGCATTGGTTTTCCAACGTTGAAAAAAGGGAAACAGTATTTGTGGGAATATCCAAACCCATAGATACTGCACAGACACACACACACGCACACAGAAAAAAAATGTGGCATGTAATGCAAAGGCTTGCTCTGGCCAATTAGTATGAGGATTTTAGGAGTGCTCGCAATCTCTTCATGAAAATGGCCTTTTAGGCAGGCTGACATCACCCAGATGTTTTTAATTACAATGACTGGGACTAATTTCTCTGCTTATCTGTTACTGCCCTCCAGCACTGGTTCCTGTTGATTAAATCTGCCTCAGTAACAGAGTACAACTTTGCTGCTGGATACAAAATGGCTGGAGATCTTCAGTTTCCTGGTGATTGCCTGTTAAGGCTTCACCGTGTTTTCACATAAGCTAACACGAATAAGGGAGATCAGGTCCAAAGCATGCTACCTCCTTTGCCCTGTCATGGGTTCTGAGTGCGTTCCTGTCCCTCTCTCTTCTCAAAAGTAGCCCTGTGTAAGTGTCTGCGTGTCCCCACACCTCAGAAGCCGGTGGCCATGGTTTCCAGAGATGACCAGGACCCGCAGCTTCACGTTGAAGAGAAGATCATCTTCTTTGAACACAAGATCCTGTGTCCTTAGCAGTGGAAATAGCTCATCCCACAAGCACAAGTCCTTTTCTTTTCCATGGGTGGAAACCTCACAGGCTGAAACGTGAGATTTCATAGTTTGAGACCAAGCGTATCGTTCCACTCAAGTCAACAAAGGCTTCACCATTGAACCTAGCAGGGCTCCCTCCCTTCTCTTTTAGGCTGTGGTGAGAAGGGCTGGGGAACATGCCCTGCCGCACATGACGTTCAATGCACCGAGTTACTGCAACTGTACTTTCAAAAGGGAGGTTTGCAGGAACCAGCTTGCCGATGTACACGCTTGTTTTGTGTGGGAGATGACGCGACCTGCATGGACACCCCTAGGCGCCAACTGTGGGCAGGTACCTGAGCTCCCAGGGCTTGTCTTCCAGCTGTAGCCAAGGGCTTCGCACACATCGCAGCCCTCTCCCAGATCGTGCCTGCTAGGAGAGGCCCCTCTCGTGATGGGCAGCGAAACATTTCCACGCTGCAAAAAATCACCGTTTCTCCAGGCGGACGGTCGCTGTGCTCAGAGGGAGGGAGAGGGAAAGCTTATGGACCGAGGCCCTGGCTCTCAGCAGGAGCAAAGCAGCCATACCGAAGCAAAAGCAACATAAGCAACTGGCAGCCCGGGGTCCCAGCAGCAGCACCCAAGTGGTGGTTTTTCTTCTAAACCATTAGTGATTTCCCAAGTTTCAAGGCACTTTAAAAGTCCCTTATGAGCGTGGAGCAGGATTTGGGCTTATTAAATTAAGTGCCGGGTTTTTTTGTTAATCTCTGGGAGGACATTACATCAAAGCCTGATCTTGAGAGGTATTTACAGTCATTAATTTTCATTGGCTTCAGTGGAGAGGGCATATTGCATACAGCTTGGAAGCGGTTTCTCCAAGCCGCCTTAAGAAAGCCACAGAGAAGAAATGCCCCTCCTGTCCACAGGTGCACCCCCATTTGATGCCCCCATTCAATACCTAACATGGGTTCAGGGGTAGTCTGTATCTCTGTTTCGTCCCAAGAAATCCCTTTCCATGGTAATGTTATTAGCTTTTATGGACTTCCCTTTACATATTTAAAGTGACTGTAGTTCCACTACTGACTATAATTGTTCCAGACACCCATTAATTTTGATTTATTAACTTAGTCAATTTCCCATATTGTAGTCTTGCCCACTCTATGAGTAATTTACTGCTTTAATATTGTGGTTCAATACTAATCATATAATCTGTAAGTTGTTTAATTAATAACAGTTAGCACCTCCCATCAGGAGATCATTTTCCTGCATGAACACTGTTAATGTGATTTTCAGAATAAACCTCCCTGTTCCCTCCCCCAGCTGCCTAGTCAACTTGTTTCACCAGAAAAGATGCTTTAAGCAGCCACAGTAGCTTGCCATCTTCCATGATTTTATCAAGTATCTTGTCATATTTGCTTTTCTTAAAGCCCTTCAGCTGAGTAATATCATTGGAGCCTGGTTTTCAATATAATAAAAAAGTGTTGATACAGTATATGAGTGTAAGAAAAGCCCTTGCAAGCATAAACAGCATGCTCAAAAACAGAAGGTAAATAAGAAGCAAAAAGATATATATATATATTCTTTTCATTCTTTTGATTTTAAGCTGACTTCTCTTTTTTCTGAGCCTACCATTATTTTTTTATATTGGCCATTGGTGTTACTGCAGTATTTAACAAGGAATGCACCATTATAACAGTATTTAAGCTCCTTTCAGAAAGTTCTCTACAATCTCTCTACAGCGTGGCCACTTAGTCTTTCATGTCAGCACAGCAATAAATAACAGAAATTAATATTCATGTTAGTTAATATCTATTTGCAAACCAGATACTCACCTTCTAGCAGTTTTTTTTCCAAAAATAACTTAAATCTAGCTTCTGAAATTAAACTGGCTTTGCTAAATCTTACCCAATTCTGCCCACCCCAAACCCCACATTAATATGCAGCAACTTGCCCAGTGACATAGGAAGGCAATGAGCTGGTACACATCAACAGGTGGGGGTTGTTCATGCTCATTTTAACATAGGAGATAAGCGGGAACGGAAAGGAACTAGCAGGCAGCGTATTGAAAATGGGAAAGACACTCATCTGCACGGTGGCTAGCCAAACCTGGCAGCACATCCCGTGGCTGCCGAAAACTTACAGAGGTTTGAAAAAGGATTGGACAAACTCCTACAAGAAAAATCCCTCCAGCACCATTACGCAGTGGCTTTAGCTGGGGAAGCTCTTGCTGGGAAACCCCACCGTACCTCCACTTTCCCCTGGGCGCCTACCAGTGCCCCGGCCGGAGCACGGCCACTGCTATGCCTCCACCTACTGTGGGGTGTGATTCCCACCAGCAGGTCTTCTCCTGCGTGTTTTTAAACCCAGAAGCGAAGGCAAGGGATCAAAGGTCCTGCTGGAGGGTACCCTTTTTGACCCACCCTACCCAAGTGGGTCAAAAAAGCACCGCTAGCACAAAGCCTCCCAGAAACAACAGAAGCAAAATAAAAGACAAAATATACATACAGCAAATTTATACATCATGACTGTAACCAAAGTGATTGTTTCTCATCCCACTTCCTATTCGTATTTCACTATGAGGAGGATATCTGTTAGATGTAACCAGCTTAAGCCACTCACAAACCACATGTCGCTTTTGTTGCCGCGTTAGCGTAAACCCGGACTTTCCACGTGGTCGACAGAAACGCATACGGGGCAGCACACACAGCAGCTATTACGCTCTCAGTACCTCCCCAACCAGCCCGGGAAATGTGGTTAAGCCTACACGTGGTACGGCAACGCTAGCAGTGACAGAGCAAACGAAATGACACGGAAAAAAGAAGATCAATATTCCTATTTTTACACAGATAAGAAAGTGATGCAAAAAGAGGTGAAGCAAAAGCTCGAGCACCACTGAGGGAGCCTATGACAGACCTGAGCCTGCTCCTCCGGCCGTCCTTCCTCCTCGTGCTCCCCTGTGTGGGATGGTCCCAGCTCTGCGTGGTTTCACCACATCCTCGCCTTTCCTCCCCTGAAACCGGCTCTGCTGCAGCAGGTGTCCGTTCCCAGTTTGCTCTTTCCCAAAGGAATGGGAGGCAAGTGAGCAATTAATACAAATACTCAAGGTTTTAGAAAAATACCGGACACGGGAGTTAACATTAACGGCTCCCAGGAAGCTTTAACACTGTCCAAAAGATGTTTACCCCAACATAGCCGGAAAAGGTGTTACAATGCGATCCTTGGCAGATGCTTTATCTTAATCTTCCATGTTAAAAATTAAAGACTGTATTAACACAATGTCAGACTTACTTAATAGTACTCTTTTATCAAGTTGATATGATGGTAGCTAATTATTAAATGAGTTAATTTATGTCTTGTTATTTAATCTACCATGACTGATAATGAACTGTGTCAAATACTTATTAGACACTCATTCCCTCTACACCTAGCTGACACTAACGTGGCCCACAATTAAACACCAGTGCTCCCTCACTGCCAGGCACAATCACGCTGTCAAACACAATCCCACTAGCTATTCCTTGCTCCTAAGTGGGAGACGTGTCATCCTCCTTTTATCTGGTCCCAGAAACTGTCCAAGAAAGAAGAAAATCAATGCAAGTCTGACGGGAAGTGGTCAAACTGGCCTCGGTACACCCAGAGGCAGCCAAAACCATCAGTGAAAGGTCGGTGTCAAAAGTGACAAAGAGTGAAATCACCCTTGTTGGGTTGGAGGTTTCTGCTACATCTTGTTCTCAAGGAGACACTGAGGTGATGTCCGGGCTAATAAAGGGAAGGGCTGATGGCGAAGGGCACAGGCTCGCGGGCGTGCGAGCTGAGCTCTCCTTCCCACCAGGCAGCACAGCCGCCTCCTCCCCGGCCACCGACTCGGGGAGCACAGGTGGGCATGGACCAGGGTTGCACCCGGGAAACTCGTCACAGTTCAACACTGTCTGGGAACGATGCTGCTTGACTACATGGTGCATATATCCTTGTCACACTGTGCTGACTATCCTTCTCAGACCCCTTGCTCTCAGCCAGCATGGGGTGTCCCCAGGAGCAACTGTCTCTGCTCCTGTCCCCACATCCCAGCAGCTGAGAAACCTCCTCTTGGCTAGTCCTTCACTGTTCGACCAGGAGAATGGCAACAAACGCAGCAATTTTGTCTTATACCGACCTTCCTTCATCCAGTTCTACATCAACTTTTTCATTAAGGTGGTAGCAGTAACCCAAACACAGCCAAGATACTTAAGAAACTCTAGGGCTCACCAGGCCCTAGAAACTTCATTGAAACATCCTTGAATCTTCATTGCAAGAAGTAGAGCTGCAACCAATTCAGACATGGCTTTCGGTCACAGCACCGCCAAGATTGAGGTTTCCTTTGACCACAAGAGGTCTTGCATTGCCAAAGGGTGACCACCCCTCATCAAGGGGCAGCTACCACAAGGCCACCAAGGACTGCTCAGAGCAAGCAAATTTCTTGGGCCACGCTCTCATTGCCTCTCTGCACCAGCATTCAGTCCACCCTTACCCCCAGCATCAGCACCCGAAAAAAAAAAAGGTAAACCACCCACCTACCCTCATCTTCAGCCAGATCGACTGGCCACCCCTTTTGGGGTTGCCGTCAGGGCCAAACTGAGCCTGGAGGTAGGAGCAGTGAATGCTGTTGTTCTGGAGTGAGGCTACTGCTCTCGGAGCCAGAAAGAGTGGAGAAGAGGAGGAAGACCAAGATGCAAAGCTCAACATATCTAGTTTGCTTTAGGCCTTCTCAAATAGCTGCTCTCTCACCACTAAAAGAACAATTTCCAGTCAAGCTGACAAGTAGCCTACTATCGTGGTCACTTTGCACATTAAAAAATATATCCCTCACTAGCAGAAACCTCTGAAATTTCTCACAACCACCTAGAAACACCAATACAGTGGGGAGATTTCGGTCAGAGGAGCATTTTCTGAACAACTGTGTGGGCCATACTGCTAGCTTACCAACTTGCCCCATGATTTTGACTTTGTTTCAGGGAGCTGAAGCTGGGATATCAAACGCTTGACTTCATCGCTTAGTTATGGAGCTGGCTTCGGCTTGCATCCACGTTCGAACATCGTGGCCAGGGGAATGTTCCTGCGAGCAGCCTTGAAGTCCTGGTTGCATGTTAGCTTGCTAAGCACGTGGGGTGCATGGGGTTTAGCAAGGCATCTGTGTCTCTGTTTATACCTCTGGAAAACGTCCCAGTGGGCTTTCATAGGAATCTGAAGGCTGGGAAAATGAAGGGTTTGAGTAATTCGCACACTATTCTCACTTCTCTGGAGAAGTTTGTATAGCATCTAGCAGAGTTAGGACAAATCTTGGCCAGGGCTTTTGGCCCCTAAGTTGTAATAAGGCCTTGCAAGATGCTAGGGCATTTTGAAGTTCTTTTTACTGGGGAAAATCAAGAATAAAGCAATGGGGTATTATATTTTATTTGCTGACTTACTTGGGGGAAAGGGCAGAAGTCAGAAAGTATAATATTAAAAACCAATCATAACTTCAGCTCATACAAAGTCTCAGGAAAAGGTTTAGTCCTAAAAATGGAAGAAAGTTGTTTGTTTGCTCATCAAGAAGTCAATTGAAAATAGATTAAAATACAGCCTGTATAAGAACAGCTTCCCACCTGCTTGTGAACGCCTAAGGGAAATTACCTGAAAATGCAGAAATTGTTATACAGATCAAACAAAAGCACTTATCTATAATTACTGGACTTATCTGTTTGTCTCGGGACTAGCAGCAACAGCTCCCATTGTTAGGAATAAATTTGGTGCTGTGATTTGTATTCTCTTCTTCTATCTCTTCCACCAAGATCACCCAGGAAGGATTCAGTTTATAAAAGAAAATGGTTTCCTTAACTTTACTAAATAAAGGCAGATTGAAGAGATTTAGCCAGGTAAATGAGAGAGCAAGAAAAATAGCCAGAAGCTCTTTAGAGAAGATTTTCTTTCCTTTTAATAACTTTACAGTTGGACCTGCTAGTATCTCAAAGGCTTTGGAAGGTCTCCTGGGAAACTCCTCGTGTTTCTGCGATGTCCTGGCTCTCATCCTACCTATTCAATAAATAATTATTAAAGTTTTAAGCACTCGCAGAAGAAACTTCCTGTTGCTAAGACTGCCTCCTGCCAACTTGACAAGCTGTGCTGGTTTTGGCTGGGGTAGAGTTAATTTTCTTTCTGTATCTGCAGGTACATCTTGAAGCATCTGTGGCCATGGTTATGTCTGTGCTGCAACAGGTATACCTCTGAAGGGATTGTGGCCCAAGGATAAGTCCATGCTGGAGAAGGTACACCTCGAAGCATCTGTGGCTGTGGGTAAGTCCATGCTGCAGCAGGTACTCCTTGAAGCATCAGTGGCTGCACATGAGGTCATGCTGGAGCACCTCAAAGCGTGTGGCCATGGATAAGCCCATAACAGAGCAGGTACACCCCTGGAGGGACTGCAGCCATAGGTAAGGCCATGTTGGAGCAGGTTTACTTCTGAAGGGACTGTGGCTGTGGGTAAGGCCATGCTGGAGCAGGTGTATCTCTGAAGGCATTGTGGCCCATGGAGAAGGCCACGCTGGAACACGTGCACCTCAAAGTGACTGTGGCTGCGGATAAGTCTATGTTGCAGTAGGTATACCCCTGAGGAGACTGTGGCTCATAGATAAGGCTCCAGTTGGAGCAGGTACACCCCTAAGGGACTGCTGTCTGTGGATAAGTCCAAGCCGGAGCAGGGGCAACGGGAGGAGTTCCTTGCAATGTTAAACTCTATAACCTGGCCCAAAGGGACCACGGGTGGAGATTGTAATGGAAATACCTTTAAATTGTTGTAACACAGGATTTGAGTTGCATGTTACAGGAGTTACTATAGCAGGAACCACCTGAACCAATGGAGGACAAGCCTTACAAGAAGCAGTGCAAGTGCAGCAGTGACCCGACCTGAGCTGGCTTTGGTGCCCAGTAACTCCATGCAACACACCGCCTCTCCTGTCCCGAGTGACCACCATAGCAGATGGAGCCCAAAGTCATGGACTAAATGRACTCAGTGGACATTTTGTGGACATTTGTGGACATTTTACAGACATTTCACAGAGGTGGTCCACAGACTAAGGGAATGATATCTGTGTATTGTATGAAAGGATGGGAAGGCGGGGGTGGTTAATGAGGATGTATTGGATAGTGTGGGACCTGAGCATGACGTAAATGGTATGGAATAAGGGGTGGAGAATGTGCTGGTTTTGGCTGGGATAGAGTTAATTTTCTTCATAGTAGCTAGCATGGGGCTATGTTTTGGATTTGTGCTGGAAACAGTGTTGAGTCAAGACTTTTTCTGCTTCTCACCCCACCCCACCAGTGAGTAGGCTGGGGGTGCACAAGGAGTTGGGAGGGGACACGGTTGGGACAGCTGACCCCAACTGACCAAAGGGATATCCCATACCATATGACGTCATGCTCAGCATATAAGCTGGGGGAAGAAGAAGGAAGAGGGGATGTTCGGAGTGATGGCGTTTGTCTTCCCAGGCAACCGTTATGTGTGATGGAGCCCTGCTTTCCTGGGGATGGCTGAACACCTGCCTGCCGATGGGAAATAGTGAATGAATTCCTTGTTTTGCTTTGCTTGCGTGCGTGGCTTTTGCTTTACCTATTAAACTGTCTTTATCTCAACCTGTGAGTTTTCTCACTTTTACCCTTCCGATTCTCTCCCCCATCCCACCATGGGGGAGTGAGCGAGTGGCTTAGTTGCCAGCTGGTGTTAAACCACGACACAAGCCAACGCTGCACTGATGATACCAACATCAAAGCCAAAGGATAATTATCCGGTTTATATGAAGCTGAAGGAAGTGGGTGCCCCTGCTAGTTTGTAATAATTCGCTGTTGGCCAGTGGCCATAAGGACTTGTCTCCATCATATGCCCTCAAGTTTACAGCTTTCTTCTGGGAAAAGCTGTGCCTGTGCAGCTCCCACTCAAGGATGAAAGTGGTTAATCATGCTCTGCTAACTGTATTAGAATTAAGGAGGCAATTTTAAAGTGAATAGAAGAAATCTGTCTGCTATCTCCTAGGTATGCCCAAAATGCATCTTGAAACAGAGCAGGATGGACAGCGTACAACATCGACATCCAGACAACCTGTTTGTGTCACACCTGCCCCCATACGCAGTTAGAGACCCTTTCTCCATGAGTTCTTGCACCTCCAACTGCAAACGTGCATGACCCTACAGCTGCTGAGAGAAGACAAGTCGCTCCTACCTGAGCTACTACAGAGTGTTGCTGGATCCCCAGTGTCAGCAAACGTCGAGGTCCCAGGTGAGAAACGAGATGCCTGTGCACCAACTCCCACGCCCAGCGGCCACCCCCGCATCTTCCAGCACCTCCCTCCCTGCCCCACGGGCTTAGCAGCCGGCGAGAGACCAAGCACGGCCCTTGTGCCGGGGCCGGGGTGTGAGCCGTTTGCCCTGTCTTTATATCACATTTACAGATGTTGCAACAAGGTTCACACGTGCAAGCGGGCAGCTCGGAGGATGGAGCATGGGGCTTAAGCATGGGGGACAGCCGGGTCTGAGAGGGATGGGGGTGTTGGAGGGATGGGGTGGGACTGGCCCAGGGGGGTGAACCACACAGGTGTAGGGATCAGAGCTGCCCCCGGTAACTTCTAAGCCTTGAAACTGTCATTTCAGAGAGGATTTAATTGCTAGAGGAATTACTTAGTTAATCATTGGGGGACTGATCCATTATATGAAAAAAAGAAAAGCTCTATCCATGGGGCTCCCAAAAAATCAATTACTGGAAATGGTGTGCTGTGGCTCCCTGGAACCGCTGTTGGCTTAACTGATTATTTCTAATTTAATACAGATCACACGCTCCCCCTCACACTTTCATCCACCCACTTCCTGGAGGTCAACCTGATGCCTGTGCCTGGATAAAATATTCAATGAATCCCAAATCAGTGTTGCTGCTGCCTTTCAGAGAGGAGAATTTAGCTGTTACATATTTCCAAGGACTTGATTATGCCTTTAGGTGCAGCGCCAAGCTCATCCTCCAGCCCTCTGTGCAAGAGCAGGTCCCGGGAAATGCTCAGACCATTATCCATTTCCAAGGATAGCTCCTCCATCTTTCTTCCTTTTTCCCCAAAGGTGATAGAAAGTCTGTACTGAGGCCCATCAGCGTCAAACTGTGGTGCTCTTCCTTGGAGAAAGGTCCAAGCTCTGTTCATCTTCCTCCCACTTGCTCCTCAGAGCAAAGGTATAAGCAGATACACACACGTGTCTTGGCACTGCAAATCTTCAGCCAAGGGTTAGGATGAATTTCTGAATCAAGCACAGTTTTAGGATAAAATTAGATTTTCCACTAAGCAATTTTTTTGCAAACATTTGGCAAGCTTGCTTTTTCATTAAAACATCTAAAATCAGAATCCTTGGATGAGGAGGAGGGAGAAAGTGAGAAATTTTGGCTATAAAGTTCTGTATTTTAAATCTCTCTCACAGGAGCTGAAATTTGTTTCTGCAGTGCCTTTGCCTCCCCCATCTGAGGCTCCCTGGGCAGACATATTTCTACATTTTCCATCATGGACTGTCCCATACATCCCACCAGTAACCCTGGAGGTGGTGCCTGAAGGAAGGTGGTGCATCTGCTTAGCAATGGAACGCCGTACACCCGATGCACGACAGCACGTGGAGACCAGGGAGGTGAACCCCACAGGTCGGTTTGAGGAACCCCAGAGTTTCCCAGGATGCAGCCGCTGTCTCCCCCTGCCTCCACCAGCGACAAGCCCTGCCTCGGCTGCTGAGGAGGAGCGTTTCATCATGCACTGTGGCTGGGGAGCTGACAGGGAACAAGCCATAGGGGAAGAAAACCTGGATCCTGATAGCTCTGGAAACTTTCTAAGCAAGTATTTTTATATTTGTTAGGAAACCAGCTTCTCTCTGCATGCAGCTGTAATGGTTATTTGGGCCAAGTTGTGGTAGAGGTAAAAACCATCAGTTTGCCTCTGGACTCTCCCATCCCACAGGTTTCGGTCACTCACCCGCCAGCCTGCTCACCTTGCTTTCTCCAGCCTCACTGCAATGGCTTGCAAAACAAAACACTGCACACTGAGAGGACGGTTAGCAAAATTTAGCCCTTTCTGGTTTTGTTTTTTTTTTATAGTGAAGGAATGACTGAATTCACGGTGCAGGTGTACTTGTATGGTGAGAGTGCAGTAGGCTGTGCGATGTCAATATTTTCCCCTTTGAAGGTGAGTGATACTGAAACTAGCCTCTTTTTCTTAACTTYGTCTATTTTTTGCTAGCTTTGTGTTTTTTAATATGCAGGAGGGAGTATTTTAGGAAATGTTTTCTCTTCACAGCTTTTTTTTTTCTATAGTAACCCTTTTTAAAATGCTGAGTATACACTTTCTCAGATAAATGTGTATCTGAACACACAAGTGATTATCCTATTTTCATATAATTAATTTTTTTTCAATTTTCCATGTGCATTTCCTGCTCATTTGACCGTGTAACAATTAATTAGCATTAATTATCTTAGATTGCACCTTCGCCGTCTACACATTCAATTAGGAAGGCAGGCTTTCTACAGCCCTCTTCTTTTCAGAGGGGGCATCCACAAGCAACGAAAATGTATCATCCACAGCGAGGACACGTTTCGCACTTGCTAGAGTATTTTGAGAAACTATTACTATTTTTCAAGAAATGCTACAGTCAAAATCTAAGCCACAAACCCGTGTGGTCTCTGCTGCATCCACGCTGGGGGCTGGACTTTCCCCCCTCTCCCTCGCCATCCCCGTTCCCCACATCTGCGGGGATATTTCCTTCCTGGAAGGAAGGATATTTCCTGGATATTTCCTTCCTCTGGATATCCTCCTCAGTACTTAAAGAGGGCTTAAAAGAAAGATGGGGACAAACTTTTTAGCAGGGCCTGTTGCGACAGGACAAGGGGGAACAGTTCTAAACTACAAGAGGGTAGATTTAGACTAGACATAAGGAAGAAATTTTTTACACTGAGGGTGGTGAAACACTGGAACAGGTTGCCCAGAGAGGTGGTAGATGCCCCATCCCTGGAAACATTCAAGGTTAGGTTGGACAGGGCTCTGAGCAACCTGATCTAGTTGAAGATGTCCCTGCCCACAGCAGGGGGTTGGACTAGATGACCTTTAAAGGTCCCTTCCAACCCAAACTATTCTATGATTCTATGATTCTATGATATATCTCTACCTTCAAAGTCCTCTCGCTCTCTGGACTGATCTCATGGCTCTTTGATGTCCATCTGCCCATCTCCCATCATCTCCCATCATCTCCCATCATCTCCCACCTCCAGCTGGTGCTCCAGCGGGTGCTTGCAAACACCCAGTTTAAAGCCCTCATGCCCCCTACCCTCATTATCTCCAGCAGCTCTGTCTTACCACCTCGTGGGCCAACACGTACAGCAGAGGACCAATATCTAACTAGCTTTATTGCTGGCAGCTGAAAGGGTTTCACCTCAGTGCTCCTAAAAGCTGAGTATGTACTTTGTCACTCTGGGCAAGCATTTTGGTTTCCTTCAGGGGGGATGTGCCCATTTGCTCCAGGGAGAGGTGTTTGGGGAGACTCTTCCGGTGGTGTGAGACATTTTCAGCCAAACCATCTCACCACCTTCAGCCAAGTCCTGCAGGAGTGAGACTGGAAGATGCCGTGGTAATCACTGCCCTCCTAAAATATTAGGGATGAGATGGCAAGGAAAATTGTTGCTCCCGGATAGATAATGCTATCCGGATGCCACATAAACCCAACCATAAGTCAATAAGAAAGCAAAGAGCAGAGAGTGCAAAAAGCCCAGACAGTGCTGCTCAGCAGGGAGGGAGGGAAGTGGTGGCATGATCTTCCTAGAAGACCGACCACAGAAGACAGTGCCCCTGGGACTGAAGCTTTTGAAGCACCGGCATGAGGAGATGAATCATCTGGGCATTGAAAAAAAAGAAAAAAAAGAAAAAAACCCCCATATAACCTGAGACTGTGCAGATGAGCATCATACGGACGCCGGAGATGAATCATCTGCCACCTGCGCTGACTCAGAGAGGTGACAGCCGCATGCCACGGGAAGCAACCGGTGCCAACGGCAGTGCTGCCGAGCCCCTGCGCCCGCACACCGAGGAGACAATCCTAAACCCCCCAGGAGGGAGGGAGGGAGCCAGGGACGGCGGGGACGTGGCCCGCTTCATCTCTGTGTTGCTGAGTCAGAATCCCTTCACTGATAAATGTTTTGGGTGCACATGCTGTACATATGCATATATGTGTATTTATATACCTGTATATATGCATGTACGTATATATTTGTGTGACTGCCTATATAGTCATACATATACGCACAGAAAGCATGCATAATTTGGCAGCTATTGGCACTGAGTGACTCGTGACTTCTGAGAAACTGAGCATCCTTAAGGCACATGTCACAAACTTGTCACCCAGAGGAGGGAGAGGGGTTTCCCTTTGGAGGCAGGTAAGCGGCTTTACACTGCTCTCCAAGCTTGGATGAAGATCTGGCAGGTGTCAGCAGGGATACAGGGCTAGACCTTAACTGCCTGTGGTGGCAACGGGATACTCGCCCTGGAAATAATTTTTCGCCAGGAAATAATTTTTCTCTAGTAAAATTAACATCTTTACCAAAAGATGGTACCACAAGATGAGCCGAATCCATGTGTYGCCATCAGCGGGCCCCGAGCGAAGGGCTGCCTGCACCCCATACCCTTGCCACCCCCTCCCCATCCAGCGCCTTCCCTGGAGTGCTCGGTCCATCCTCAGCTGCCTGCTCCAGCTGCCCTCCCCTGCCCTGTCTCTGTGCAGGGGATTAATTTCCCCAGCAGTGTTTTGCAGTGCTCCCAAGGTCTCGCTTCCTTGGAGGGGAGACCGCAGCGAGGTAAAGCCCCCTTCCCTCTGGGAGACAGGCCCCTTTCTGCAGCGGGAGCCATTTCCTCCCCAAACAGATGCTGCAAGGAACAAACCCAGCCTCTAGGAACAGCCGCAGGTGTGAAGCCCCCGCACCTGCACGCATGGCTGGAGGCTCAGCTGTGGCGGGGAGGGCACTGCCAGCACGCCTCTCCCCGCAGCAAAAGCACGAGACGATGGGAAAGGAGCAGGGAGAGAGGGGCTGGAGCCGCTGCTTCAGTCTGGTCCCTCGCAGGGCAGGGGGAGGAAGCCCAGGGAGCGGGGAAAGGGAAACGYTGAGGGGGACTCCAGGTGGCAAACCCCCAGACTGATTGTTCCACTAAAATCATGCACATACATACATGCATATTTTTATATATGTCTATATATACCATTCTTGCTTAAGCTACCTTCAGGTTTCCCATTGCCAAGGCCCCGAGCACCCAACCCTTCCCTTCTGATGGCTCCATCACCTTCTTCTCCTCCCAAAAGAGCTGGTGCAGGGAGGACAAGCAGGCAATGCTGTCACTGCCGGTGTCCTCAAGCAAAGGGGCGCAAAACCAGGGCGGACAAGGACAGGGACCCCCTCCCTGGAGCACATCCCCGGGCTCGCTCCTCTCCTGCTGGCACTGGGATGCTGCAGTCCTGACAGCAAGGGGGGTTTTGCTGCCTCTTTCCCAGGTGTTGTTGTTCTTTGCTGCTTTCCTGGTGGAAAGTCATCTAGCTTCTGCAGCTTTTCCTTTTCCTTTTCAGTTTCCCTCCCTACACTGCAAATAACAGCCTTCCTAAAAATAACAAGCGTTTCTTCCTCAATGTCGCCGATGGCTAGGCTTGTTGGTATGAGAGCACATGGGGTAGGGGATGCCCGCATCTCGCGCCAGCTTCTGCTTTGGGCTAAAGCAACGTAGTCCCATCCACGTGAAGATGGGGGGTCTCTGCTGCTTCCAGGGGGGGCCGTCCCACCATGCACGCAGGGACCAGCCCCCAGGCCAGGTCCATTCCCAGTGCACAGAGCTGAAGGAGCGAGGGAGGACGGTTTTCAYGTGTTGGTGGGAAGCTGGCCAAAGGATGTGCCACCACCCAGGGGTGTATCTGCCTCTGGTGGCTTCCTGGACCCCCTCAAAAAAAGTCTTCCATGGAGGAAACTGCTCGCCAAAGCATCCCTCAAGTCCTGGAGCAGGAGTTAAGCATATCCGATGGCTCTCCTCGACTGGGGATGGGTGCAGCCTCTGTCGGGAGGCAGTCAATAGGATTACGGTGGTTCATTACAGACAAAAGTGGGGTTGTCAGGTTTTATTTGCTTATATAGATTTCGTTGTGTAAAGTAACGCCAAGGAGCTAAACTTTGCTGGGCAAATTATTTTACTCACAATAGGTTAACAATTTGTATAAAGATAGTTATGCCAGGGTTTCCATGCTGACAAGACATTTTTGGAGGAGGTGGTTACAGTTCACCACGTCATGGGGCCATGACCAAAAATCAGAAAATATTCCCTCAGGACAAGGTTTTCCAAAACCTGGGGAGCCAGGACCTGGGCAGATGGCGTTTGCATGAAGGTTGCCCACGTCCGCACATCCCTCCTGCAAAGCAGACCTAGGGATGCAAAAGCTGGCCTCGGGGCCAGCATCCCAGCCAAATCCTACAGGAAACCTCCTGACATCTTCATAGCTGTGCAAATGAGAGAGAGAGACTTATACACAAGCATTGGGGTGGGGGGGAATTTATGTTCCTGTGCATTTTAAAACCTTTTAAACTGTGTTGCCTATAGTTAAACAGCAAAAATGAATTAATGCTTAACGCTACTGCAGGTTGCCTCAGTAGCTGGCACCCCCAGCAGCGTTTCACGCCTGCGGATGCTGAAATGGCGGGTGCCAGGCAGCACCGGCAGCAGCCAGTGGCTTCGCACCTCAGGCGGCCGGGGGAGGTTTGCAAAGGGAAATCTTTCATGAGGCTGAACGGCGGCTCTGGGGGCCAGCGCTGCAAGGCGTCTCCAGCAAACAGCGTTTTGTCCGGGCTGCCCTCGCAAGCCGGAGGGGACGGGGAGGAGGGTGGGAGGCTCTGGAGGTGCCCCATCTGCTCGGCAAGCGACTGACGGCAGCACTGGGATGTGCCACTGAGGGCCAGGGTTGCAGGAGGGGCTGGCAGGAGGAGGGGGCTCTCCCCGCTCCCCCTTGTTTTGTGCCGAGAGGAAGAGCAGAAGAGTTTGAGGAGGAAMAACCTCTCCATGTTGAAACAACACCTTCTCTTCACCTCTCTTTCCCCAGAAAGATTAAGTTTATCCTCATGCCTGACCCAAATCCCAGCTCCATGAGAGCAAGCTCCCCCCGTGCCCCTCGTGCTGCCCCCTCAGGCCAGGAAACCCCCCGAAAAAGGCTTGTGCCTCCCCGGGTGCGGGAGCGCTGGCGTCACCTTCTCCCACATCTCCTTGGAAAACAAACCCAATAAGGGACAGGGGCAGAGGATGAGGAGGCAGGTGGGAGCAGCGGGCTGGTGTCCCCCCCATATAGCAAGGGCCACCCTCCTTCTCGGGCTGCCCTTGCTGCAGGCTACGCCAGCCCAAAAACTGGGCTGCCCCAGCTCGGTCCCACGGGAGATCAAGCCCTTCCCCAGGCCACCCTCTGGGAACCGCAACGTTCTCGTCGGAACAGGAAAAAAAGCCAGAAAAAAAAAAAGCCCCAACCCAAGCGCTCTCGGATTTTTCTAAATAAGAAGTTAAACGGCTGCCAACCTATCTGCCGATAGCAGAAAGCAGATTGCAAGTGTAACAGGATGCAATTGAGTCAGACGATTCCAGGGAGAGCACCAGAAGGCTTAATAYTAGCACTACTGGCATTCACAGCCTTTGCTAATGACTTAACGATTGTTTGCGCTGATTTGTGTTGGCTTCGATATGCAGAGAGCAACACTTTCTGTTTAAAACTGGGAGAGACCATCGGGGATCTTACTAACTGTCCGATGGCTGCTTTCTTGTAAATATATATTTCCAACACCTTAATGTTAAATAAATATGTGGAGGAAATGAACACACCCCCCCCCCAAAAAGTCAAGTCCCCAGATTGTGCACTCACCAGGACCAGCACTTCATAGGCAATTTCCTACCCAGCAGCATTACCTCAGGAGATGAAACACACCTGAAGGACTCGATAGGATTTAGTGCCATCGAAATCCAGCAAAAAGCACCAAAAGGAGAGAAGAGGTTTCTGCTGCACAGGGCTACATTTCTCTGCAGGGAAATCCCTCTCTGAATTCCCACTCCTGCAACTGCGAGCTGCACTGTCCTCTTAAATTAGACGGGTTAAAGCCCAGGCAGGCTGGACCACACTGTTGCTCTCAGAGATTTCTCCTCTGACTTCAAGGAGCCCGTATATTTAAATTAAAAGCATTTCTCCGAGCTTGGGATGTGAGTTTTGCTGCTCGCTGAGCTGCGCCTGTCGGTGCCCGTCCTTCCTCAGGACACTCACCCAGAAGGATGCTCTGCCCTTACGGTTCATCCTTTACCAGCACAGAGGCACTTTGGAAAGAGGTCCCCAACCCTCACTCCAGAGAAGAAGCACTGACATGGGGACGGCCACCCCGTGTGCGTACACCCCCAGCCACACGTATGAGACTAATTAGCGTGCGCGAGGTAAGTAATGACAGCTCAGCGCCTATTGTTCGGTGCCTAACAGCAGGAAGCGTGTCAACACTTTTTTTCGGGGGCTTGGAAATAGATGTTAATTGTTAATTCCCATTTAGCGCTTCCCTTGGGATGAGGCCTGGCATACTGCGAGTATATTTTCAAAATCCACCGGCAGAAGGAAAGCCCAAAAGTTAAGTGGGGAAAAGTGGAAAAAAAAAAACTTAAAAAAACCCAACAACCTGGTAAACAACACGGCAAGCAATAAATCTATTAGGAGGGACAGCCCCGGCCCCTCGGGAGCCTGCAGCATCCCGTCCAGGGCACCTGGTTTGCTTCTCCTCCCCTCACTGGGCGGTAGCGCCGACAGCATCCCACTTGCCCCACGCTCAGGCCAGCCAAAATTTGGGAGCCCTCAAACCAGGGCTGGGTTTAGAGCACGGGGAAAAGGAGATGGATGCAGGCCCCCCGCTTCCCCAACTGCCCGGGGGGGGCTGTGCCTTAAAAAGAAGCTTTCCACAGCTGCAGCCTGCAGCTGCTGCTATGGCCACAGTGATGGGGCTGCCAACCAGCTCCCCCCAGAAAGAACAGGCTGTTGCTTTTCTGTGGGACTGGAGGGCGGACTGGGAAGGTGACCGGGAGAGGGAGCAGGGGATGGGAGGGAGGGAGGACCGGAGGAAGACAAGGCCAGGACAAGCCCTTCACCTGGCAGGTTTCATTAAACCTCGCCCTTCGTACCCAGGTCAGCGTGCCTGGACCACCCCGGGACCAACCCTGACCCACCCATGACCCACGTTCACCCCAAGAGCCAAGGCTTTGGAGTCGCCTGGTTTCCCAGCATCTTCTCCTTTGAAGGGGGACCCAGAAAGCTGCAGCTCAAGGTGCAGTTTTGGAGAAACTTCAAGCAGTCACTACGTCTCAAACCGCAGATGGTTCAATGCGAAGAACACAAAAGTTATCACAAAAGGAAAAAATAACACTTTTTTAAACCAATCTCACAGGCCTTTGCTGACCAGATCATGGGGTTTTTGTACTTTTTTAATACCCAACGGTGCACTTGCACATTCCCCCGCTGCAATCCATCACAGTTGGGAGGAAACAGCACTCTGTTCCACATGCCTACACAAAACTCTCCCAGAGCAGATACATCATGCCCCAGGCAGCTGCCGGGCTCTCTCCCTGGTGGCCTCTGCCCCACACAGTCCCATCAGGAGCATGCACGAGACCAGCCCATGGGGCACCAGACCATCCATGGAGAGGATGGGGAAACCCCCTGGTGCAGGAAAACACTTCTGCCAGGCCCACAGGGACAAGGAGACTGCCGATGCTTCCCTTCAAATTGCCTGCAAATACCAAAGAGAAGCAAGCCGTGCCTGCGTGGTTTCCCACGGTGGCCCACCCCTCACTCTGGCAGGCGAGTGTTTGCCATTTGGCTTTCTGTCTGGCGCTGCCTTGTACCCCGAGCTGGCGCCGTCCCCTGAAGGGTACCAGCCGGGAGCTGGGGCTGCATCCCCAAGCGTGGCATCACCCCCCTGCCCGCGTCTCGGCGCTCTGCCAACGGGCAACTTGCTGCCTTCGCTGCCGCCATACCTAAGAATTGAAAACAAGCCAGGGAAGCAAGAGGGGAGGTAACGAGGTAATCGGTTAAAAAATGCAAACTCCTTGCGGCTGTTGGATGAAGAGGACACACACATGAGGTCTCTGCGGTCCCATGTCACTCTTCTCCACTCCTCCCCACCCACAGATACCGCCACAGACGTGCACGAGCCAAAAGGGGTTGGAGACATCATTAAAACAGGCTGTCCCCTCCAGACACCAGGTGATGCATGTCAGGTACAGCGATGGCATGAGGAGGCTTCAGACAGGGGTTTTTACCTCCCCATTGCTGCTGATTTGCATGTAGCAAAACCATGGAGTTGGGAGAAAAATATCAACAAGTTTAAATAGACTGAAACGCAAAAAACATCAATTCTAGATAATGTTCAGCTCCAAGACCAGATCCTGCCCTCCTCGCCTCAGCAGTTTTTCCTCAGTGAGACTCACAGACTCTGACCTGTACTAAAGCCCCCATTGACAAGACACAATCTGTTGCTCAAGAGCTTTGCCAGAGCAGATCAGTATGAAAGAGCCAGCACATTATGGGGGATGTGATGAATGTTATCTTCTGGGAAAACATTGCATTCGAAACGCAAGAGGAGCAGAAGAGAAATTACAAGCTTGTTTTTCAATGTGGAAAGTGTGGGTCTCACCTAAGTTTGGAGTGAAAGGGTATTATGTTCATCAACTGCAAACTTTTAAGCTGTCTTTCCTGAGAGCATTTATGCATACACATGTATATGTACATATCCTGTCACTAATCTAATACAGACGCATATGTACATATATGGTGTCTACCTTCGCTTGAGAGAGGCGTCTTTGCCTTCAGTGCAGCTGACCTGGTGAAATCTCCCAGCAGATGCCCGGAGCTGCTACAAGCACCGGCCTCAGCAAACATCAGCTCTGTTGCCTGTTCATTCCCTCTAATGCAATTAGAACAGATTAACATGGGTGACTAGATGTGAAAGACAAATGCACCTCACCATCTCTGTCCCACCCACATTTATTAATTTGAGTCCTGCCCTTTTCATAAACTTGTTGCTCTCTTGACCTCCCTCAGATGGAGCACCCTTTTTGTTGTTGTTTGAAAATTAAGAAGAGCTCTGGCAGGGAGGGACAGCCAGCTGAAATGATCAAAGCCACAGGAGCCCCATGGCAATAGCCCACAAAGTTTCTTTTACCAAGCAAGACATGGGTGGGAGCTTCAAGGGCTCACTTGTGAGCTAGCAGCCACCTCTCTTGACTCCTTTGGCAATCCCTGGCTTCAAAAGCCCTGGAAGGACTGTGCAATTAATACCATTATTACAATTCTTTTGCGTGGGGCATCTTGCGCTTCACCTCTTCACTCTCGAACAGCAGATGTCTGCTCACTGGATAGAATTCCAGCAACAAGGCAGACATCTTCAGGTTAACCACTCACGTCACTCTTTAATCACAGTAACAGCACAAATGACATAAAATCATGATCCACAGACTAGATTGGACCACACAATCGTCTTGCCTGACTTCTCATACAGCACAGCCTTCAGGTAACCAGCTAAAGCACCGCAACGTGTCTTTTAGACAAATCCTTGATGGAAAGGCTCTGCCACATCCCCTGCTAAATTGCTCCACAATTTAGGAAAAGAATGCCACTTGCTCTTAAAAATGAGAACCTTTCAGACGGAATTTCTCTAGCTTTAGCCCCTGTCCACTGCGTTTTGTTTTGCCTTTGTCTGCCCTATTAAAGAACTTGCAGCTACCAAGCACGTTTCCCTTTGTAGACATTTGAGGACCGTGATCTTAACCTCGCCTTTCTTAAAATAAATAGGTTGAAGTTCTTTACATCTCTCAGAGGGAGACAAGTTCTTCTGACCTTAGAAAAAAGGTCAGGCACTGATAGCAAGCTGGCAGGTCCTCTCCGAACCCTTTCCAACCTGTCAGCATCATTTGGATGTGTGTCCCCTGCCCCCAAACAGGTATAGCCTTCCAGTAACTACTTTGAATGTCCCTGCTTCCCTATGTATTTCCCATCAGAATTTTATTTCCTTAATTTGACTTCACATTTACATATTTTTATCGTATTTAAGTCATTTAAAATACTTCTGAAGCTTGGCTTTGTTGGACTGCCATCTCTATAAATCAAAGAACGTTTTCCATTCAAGTCACTCCTCAGTTTACAACTAGCCATATTTTTTCAATGCATATTTTAATATTCCAGGTTCAGTCCACTCCCCAGCATCCTAGAAAAAAGTAACATAAATTTGTCCCCTCCTCCACCTGTGATGATGTGGCCTGTAACTCTATGAGTGTGGATAGCCCAGCAAACAGCACCTCTCCACTATTTACCTTACTTTCAGCACCCAGATTTTATTTTCTTTATGGTCTCCAACTGGGATGCTGTTGTTCTTCCCAAGACTCTTAAAAAAGTCCGTAATTTTCTCGGCGTGATGGAAATGTGGGTCTGAGAAGGACTGCAGGTGGTTTCCTGGTCCACCCTTGGCCTGCGTGGGTGGACGTATCCTGACAGGCTCTGCCCTGCTGAGCCTCCGGTGCAATATCTTCTCTAGGCAACTTGTTTCAGCACAGAACTATCGTCACAGTCAGAAATTMTTGTCTTGGCAATAGATGTGCCTTGCTGCCAATTACCCCAGGTTTTTCTTGCTTTATTTCCAGTGGATGTGAAGGGCAGTCGATGCTCAGCATTTTAACAGAGTTTAACATGGAGCAGACAACTTACCACGTCCTCACAGCTGCCAAAATCCCGATTCAGCAGTCCCAAACCCTTCTGCTCGGGGGAGAGCCTTGCTGTATAAGCTGTCATTCCTGCAGACCATCTCTGAACTCCCTCATCTAATATATTACTGGAAGCATAGCTCTCCAGGTGGCTGCATTTCTCCATCTGAAGCTTCACTAAGCTGTGAACAACAGAGGGTATCTCCCCATGGCAAATACACCACGGGGCGCAGTTTGCCCTTGGACAGCACCGCCTGGCTGCTGGCTCCAGAGCAGCACCCACCAGTGCCTTTGGAGCCTTTTCTGCCATACATCACCGGTGTCCCCAGCCACACCGAGCCTGTGCCCCTCTCAGGGACTGTCCCCCCACGGGCAGGGGGTAGGTGAAGTCCTTCATTGCCAATGGGTGACTGCTTAGCGGCTGCTTACGCAGTACCTTCCCAAACATCTTGCTTCTGACCAAGTGGGCCATAACAACCCTCCTCTTGACACCCTCCTCTTTTCCCTCTTTATCTATCTCCAAACTCATTCAATAAATCTTCCTCTTGCTTCCTCCCGAACATCAGATGAAGAACAGCATTTCTTGGTATTTGCTGCAAAATTTAACCCCTGTTTTTCTGCTTAGTTTTCCTAAATCAGCCATGCCCTTCCCTACCCCTCTTTCCAAGCTGTGATCTGTCCCCCAGAGTCTCCGCAGTGCCTGTTAAATCCTGGTTTGCTTCTGTGCTGGTTCTCCAAATACTTCTTGTTTATTTTCTGTACTTCTGGCATGATTTCTGAAGGAATTAAAAACAAATCTGTTTATCTTCGCTAAATCCCTCTGCTGATAAGGGTATTAGTGGTCTTATTTACAAACAGAAAAGCAAGGCAAAGTGGGACTGGAAGTAAAAATCTCATAAAGCAGGTCCCTAATTTGAGACGCCCTAAAAGCATCCAGCAGCTGAATTTTCTGAAAATGCCAAATAACTATCCTCTAAAACTCATGCCCCTTAAGCTGCTTCAGTTTGGGGACCTCTGATCGGTGGCACCCCCCACTTCCTTGGCACTGCAGAAAACCAAGGATGCTGTCACACAGGAGGGGAGCTCATCCACACTTTTTCCTGAATGGAAATAAAATAAATACATTGCAGACTATGTGGCAATCGGAGTCTGCGGCCACAGACAATCTCCTTCTCTCACAGCAATCACTTTTTAATGTATCTTCTAATTTTTCAGAGATGGAATTAGCAAGGCAGAGATTGTCCCAGCAGCTACAATTTTTTTTTTTACTTTTTACCAGCTTCATAAAACCATTTTTTCTTTGTCTCTCAACACCCCATTAAGGGAAGGAGAAGACAGGGCATGTTGTCACCGCCGAGCAGCACCGTGGTTATTTTTCATTTTGACAGCCAGTGGCATATTACATTGGAGGCACCGGCTGCGTGGAAAGGTGCACGATGCTGGTTGAAGGCTGACCACCACCATGCTTTGGCTGCCAGCCCCCAGCCCTGAGGCACCCGCCGATGCCAGCGACTGAAAGCAAGTCCCACCTGCTGCCGCATCACCCCGCCGCCCACCGAAAAGGGGCACAGAATGGTACATTTTGCCCACAGAGAAAGGCTGGCAAGAGTGAAAGCTGTGCCAATGAGCTGTGAAAGGCAGCCAGCTTTTCCCCACTGCCCAAACCCCCCAAAAGAAGACAGAATTTTGGGGTTTTTTTAAGTTGCTCAGGGTGGCAAGGACTTGTAGCTGCAGAGCCCTGCCAGGCTATTCTTCTTGTTCTTCAAATCCTCAGACAAAAACATACCTTTTAATACATATAATGTGGTGACTGTGTGTCTGATGTATGTCTGCATCTTTCAGTAGAGTTTTTCTACAGCTTTCTGAAGAAGAAAGGAAGGAAGACCGTATATAACATCCCCACATTCACAAAACAAAAAAAAGGACTGAACACATAGCTCCTTCCCCAAGCTGCAAAACCCCAGGCTATTGCCAGGTCATGTCCGAACCCAGACCTCTTGCCCCCAAGGAGCTACGGTGCCGCCTCCCTGCCTAAAACAGTAGCAGGCATGCAAGGAAAAACCAAAGCAAGCTGACAGTTCAGCTAGGACCATAGACGAACTGCTCTGCCAGAGAAGGAAATCAAAAGAGAGAGACAGCTATAACATGTATCTTCTTTATACATTGCTTCTAGATTAGAAAACCTGCACTAACGAGATCACGGGTACACAAGCATTTACATTGCTTTTGAACACCATTTAGCTGCTTAAATGCACGCTGCAAAGCACTTAGCTTTGCACATAGCTTTTATTTATATGGCAAAATTGATTTAAGCAGAATTTAACTCAATATAATTGTGCCTGCACTAAGGGTATGAACAAAAGTGACACAGTCACTTCTGCTCAGAGGCTGAGAGTTTCCGAATCACGGGGGTGATGGCAACCCCGTGGTTAGGTTTGGGCTTTTCATCTGGATGTGCTGCGAGAAGGGAAACCAACAAGCCAAGTCCCACCGAGCTTGTTAAAAAGGCAAATGATGATTAAAAATTAAAAGGTAAAGCTCTTTATGAGTCACACGACCATGCAACCCCTGCCTTTCCCAGCTCCTGCCCAAGCACACAGCTAAGGCTCCTTCCAAAGGCCGGCATTTGCTGTATCGCAGCCCAGGTCTCTGTGTGTCACCCGATTTAGCTGTTTCATCAGCCCCTGCTGGTTTTCCCTCAGTGCTTTTCCCTTTGCAGGACTTTCTTAGGAGCCAGCTTTCATATCTGCTGGGAAATCACAGGCTGCACTGCAAAAAGTGCACGTGTCCTTGGCTTCTCCAAGTCAACAGCAAGACCTCTTCCCTCATACTTGTGAGATGAACTGTAGAAAATGACCAAATTCCTGATATCTAAACTTGTATGTTTAATCTATATATTGGAAAATAACTAACTAAAAGTGACTGGTGCTGATTCCCTGAGACTGTCACTAGTGACACCAGCGGACATCAAGCTCACCTGAAACAAAGCCACCTTTCCTCGGTGCCTAACTACAGACACAGGGAACCTGCCTTTGGACACCTAATTCGAAAATGTGGTTGCAGGAGGTAAGCGCTCAGTCACTCCTTCATCTTCTACCCCAATTTTCCAAGGAAGCCGGAGTCAGTCTCCAAGGAGAAAAGACGCTGAGCACCTCTCAGGGACCAGCACCCATAGGAATTTAGCCCTCCATCCGTCCCCTTCAATTCGTAGTCGACCAAAAGTCATGTTCAGGGACAGAGGACAGAGTGGCCCCTGAAAACAAACCACCGTTCAAATTGGGACACTTTTCGGTAAAGCTGAGGAGAAGGCAGGGCCTGGGAGCAATATTGTGTTGGCTGGAGCCAACGCTACTGATGTCCATATCGGAAACAGAAGCACCGAAGCCTCCCACGCCCATTCCCACTTCGCACAGGCTCTGCTTGCACAGCTACTGAGGGCTCGTACGCAAGGGATCCTCCCCCATCACTACCACCGGCAGAGACCAGGGAGAGCATGTAGGAGACTCCATGGCCTCGTCTGCCTGTCTGCTCCCGTAACACCGTCGCGGAGCCGCAGGGCGAGGGCTGCCAGCGAGCGTGGTGACGCCAGGCGGTGCAGCAGACCCCATGGGCAGTACACAAGGGTGCACGCCAGGATGCCAACCACAAGGCTGTGGAGGGCTTTGAAGATGAGGAGAAAACCAAATGTCAGTAGAGAAGGCAGGGAAAAATTTCGGTAAAGGGATTTGACAGCTGTCAGGTTCCATCCCTCAGCCCGCACCTTCCCCTACAGGCCCGTGAGAGGAGTCTCCCCTTCCCTTGCATGAAGGATTCAAGGTTTTACTCCCACAGCCATGGATAAAGCAAGCCTGGGGCCCCGAAAGGACAAGCTGTACCTTCAGACCCACAGAGGGTCCTCCCACTTCACCTCTCTTCAAGCCTCCTTTACCCCTGCTCCCGGGCCAGGGGCTTCCTCGCCCCGGGGCGTGCATCCTGGCCACGGTTCTGGGGGCATATGCTGCCCAGCGGGTGCCTGAAGTGCCCAGATTCAGGCTTTCCAGCCACAAATGCCTGAGCAATCATGAGGCTACCGTCACCTTCAGAGTCATAAACACTGAAGAGCAGCATAAAGACATTTACAACCATTGGCAAAAAGCCAAGGGCTGAAAAGTTGAACCGTCTGCAGCTCTTCTCCATCACCGAGAGACAGGCGCCTCCCACCAGCAGAATAACGGCGCTGGGCGGATAACACACTGCAGCTTCAATGTCATCCCAGCAGGCATCCCAGCCGTTGGGCACCTTACTCCCCAAACTCCACACTGAGCTACCGCGAACAGACCGGGCTCCCCGCGCGTTTCCTCTGCACCATCTCATCTGTGCTGTCCTGGAAAACCCTCTCCTGTCCAGGGAAGGAATGCCAAGAAATGACAAATGGTGACCTTTGATGAATTCAGGGAAAAAATAAAGCGGCGTCCTGTAGTGGTGCCCCAGCGTCAGTCCGATCCCTCACCTCTGAGGCTGGGCTCTCGAGCGCACAGATAAGCAGATGTCTTGGGACCTGAAAAAGCCCTGCTGAAGTATAAACCAAAGCAAAACAATGGCTCGCTGAACCAGTCACGTTGCCTTTCCCACACCTTGTCCCTGTAGGGCTTCTGGTGGATGCTGCTGTGATCTGGACATGGCCCCATGAGAAATCAGTGTCCCTCGGTGGAAGACAGAGACAAATGTCTACGCGGAGAAAGGACGTGGGAGATTTTCTGTAGGCCTATTATGTCGCAGCTGATGGTCCTCTGGACTCCTGKGGTTTGCTCGAGGAGGTGAAACGGGCTATCTAGCAAATTTGTCTCCCCTCACCTCTGTTCACACCTTATCATGGGGGGAAGAAAACATGAATAAAACAACACGAAGAGTTGCAGGCTCGGTAGAAACAATTTAATTACGGCTCTGAACTGGTTTTTGCACAGAAATTTTGAGTCAGAGTTGAATTTGGCCCAGCAAGCTACATGAAGCGGGTAGTTACTATAAACCCCCTTATTCTTCAATGCAGCGTAAAGGGTGAAAAATTATTGGCACTGTACGTCTTTCTGAATGTCTGTTGCGGGGGGTTGAGGGGGCCAAGTACATTACATTCCTTCAGTAAGTCAGTCAGGTTTGCTCATTGCAGCTTGAGAGTTAGGAGGAAACTTTGGCTGCAGCTTGTGCCCTGGCTGCCCCGACATCCTTGATGGGGAGCGAGCTTTCCCTCTAGCAGAGGGGTAAGGCCCACGCTCTTTTAAACCGTTCATCTAATTGTGTGCCATTACGTGTTGCACACACAAATGCTGTAACTGCCAAGTGACAGGATGCTTTTTACCTGACATTTTGCCCATGAAACGTTTGCCTTGCTGCAGTGCCCGTTGGGGAAATAAGAAACACTGCTCCAGCCACGACCTGCAGTGACTCCCCCAAGCGCCTGTCCTGCAGTCGCACCGTGTGACGATCGGGCCTCTGGACTTTATTAACTTTCTGCTCAGAGAGATGGAAGCAGATTATTCTGTTCCTAGCAGATCTCAAAAAGAGCAAAAGCTGTTCCTGACAAGGATAGCAGTGGACACACATAGTCTGGAGTGGGTTTTTTTGGTATGATTTCCAACTCCATGCGTTTAATCAGTTGAGATGTCTTTTTTTTTTTTTTTGCTTTTCATTGCTTACAGATGCAAAGACCGACCAAGAAGAAAAATGGTGTGGCTGGGATAGCCCTAGAAACAGCTCCAAAACACCGCTTGAGCTAAGTGCATTTCAGTGCATTTCCAAGGAAGCTGCATATCTGTTCTTTACAGCAGATAGTTGTTTTGAAAAATGCATGCAACTTCAGGCTGGGAACAACATGTTCAAGAGGTAAAAGGCTTTTTTTCCCCCAACTCTTTAAGGGTGAGAGGGTGTGGGGTTTTTTAAGTCACTCCTCGCTATGGTCAAGTTCAGGCATTTTTTCTTCCCGTTTGATAGGTAAAGATACGGCAAAGTAAAATGGGTCAAATTTTCTCATTCAATAAATATGTTGAAGCCAACAGAACTACTCCAAGGGAGAAATTAGATCCATGTCCCTCTCATTAGGCTGCTAACGGATACCAAGGAACGTGCATTGTAGAGCAAGCTGCATTTGACAGAGGCATGCGTAACAGAAAGCTGTTGATTTGGAAGCCGAAAGATCCTGCGGTCTGTCAAAATGTGGCAGGACTACGGGAGGGCACCAGGTCAATTAGGAGGCTTGTAGGTCAAGATAGCTGAGCACAACCCAGACGAGCAGGGGAGGCTCCGGTAAATGTGCCTCGTGCTCCGGGAGGGAAGACAGTACTGCTGGTTCAGCAGGACTGCTCCTGGGTTTATTGAGCCTGGTGATTACAACAGGCTGTCATTAGGGCAGTAAAGTTTTAAAAAAGAAAAAAAGAGAGAGAAAGAAAAGAATAGAGAAGCCAACCACACCTATGACAGGAAGCATTTCAAAAATGCACGCTTCTCTCACATTCATACGTGCAGGTCAGATATGCATGAGTTGTCTCTTTCTTATCTTCAGCACAGGAGCACAGTCGGAAAAGAAAAAAGAAAAAAATCCCAGCTCAGTGTAAAACTCCTGCTTGTGGCTTTGGGGTGGTTTTGTGTTTTTTTTTTTTCCTTTCTTTTTTCATTTCACCCACCCAGTTAGCCAGGTTTGCAGCTGCTTGCTTGGGCAAAGGGAAGAGAGGGCTGTGCTCCCATTGAAACCAGGAGCTGGGGTGGCAGGGTCCTGCCAAAACCAGCCACCTGCCTTTTCCAGCCGCGAAGGGCACACAGGCACAGGAGGGATCTGAGCCATGAAAAGGAGAGTCACCTCACCCAGTGCAATGCAAATACCAGAGAAAAGCACTGAGAGAGAGAGGCCTGGCCAAACCCCGTCAATGCCGTGCCCTGGTTAGGCAGAACAAGACGGTGCAGAGGACGGAGGTGTCTCTGCAGGTGCTGTAAGAGCGGCTCAGGGAGAACAGCACTCTGCACCCGCTAAGAGGTCGAGTGTGCTTGTTCCTGCTAATGTCAGCTGGATGTGCCACACCAGGGGAAAAAGCAACCCTAGGCTGTAATAAATAAGCAGACTTAAAGGACTGATTAAAGCCTGCTGGAAATCAAGCAAGTGCTGTGAAAGCACAAAAAATCTGGCAAAATTGAGACAGACCTTGACCGTTCTTTGCATCATTTACTCTTCCAAAAAGAGACAGAGACTGAGCCTATTTGCACAGTTTTAGGCTGCACGAGGCACTGCTGAAGTCAGTTCTGCGGAAGAAAACACAAAGACATTTGTCTAGAAAACCCATGTATTTTCCTACAGGATAGGGCTAGCCAGGCCAGCACCCTTCCGAGGGCTGGGGAGAGCAAGCTGCCTGGCATGGGTACAGGAGTGACACTCTGCCATCAATGCAGATCTATTTTAGCAAGTTGTAAGGGCAACCTTTTATTTCCAGTCTGCTTCTGAAATGTTTCACAGAAATTAAAGCAAAACCAAAACCCAGAGAACAACCTGTGATGTGAAAAACAAATTACTCAGCGATGACCTGAACTTCCTAGAAATCACTGATCTGCATCAAGCGCACCGGGTCTGGCACCTTCTAAAGCCCTTTCTCACCAGCCTGCCTTCCCCGGGCAGGGGACAGCTGGGGATTCGGCTTCTCCCAGGCACCGCTGATGAGCGCAGCGCCTGCTGTGAGAGAAGGTCTGGCTGGGAAGATAATGCCCTCCTAAAATCCTCCCCCAGCCCCACAGTGCCTCCCGGGCAGGCCGGAGTAGAACAGCTTGGAGGCTGCTCTAGTTTGCGCAGTGGGGTCGGCACTGTGGAGGGGAGGCCACCGGGTCAGTCCGGCGCTCAGGACACTGGGACGGTGTTTCGGCGGTGTGAAACCCCAGCGCCGGTTCCCACAGAGGCGGTTTTGCATACTCTTACTTTTGCTCCCCGCAGCCGCCCGGCTGGAAAGGCTCCAGCTCCTCTGGAGAAGGAGGGTGGTGAGCGGCGCGGGAGCGGGACGGCGTTTGGAGGGCACGGCAGCGGCAACCTGTCACCCGCTGCYGAGGGCTGGCAGGCTGGGGAGACACCAAACCCTGCTCCCGGGGCCGCGGGGCTGAGACCGGCAGTCAGACCTCCTTCTGCGGGGCACGAAACCGTTTCTCCTGCGGCGAGCAATAAAACCAGAGTTTGGGAGTGGCGTAATTAGCCCCACTCGCTAGGGACGCGCGAGGAGCCATGCACCCGAGCTGCTGGGCTGCGGGGTTCGCAGACACGTGGAAGCGGGTTCTCACCTGGCCGGGTGTCCAGTTGGCCCCGCGCTGAGCAATCCCCGCTCACAGCCGCGGCGCGGCACACGGGCCCGGGTGTCTGCGGGCACGGGACTCCCTTTTGGGGAAACCTGGGGAGATTTTGGCATTGATTTTTTTTTTTCTTTTCTTTTTGTTTGGCTTTGCTTTTACGTTGCCAGCCGGCTACCGAGCGGTGCTACCGGTCCCCCAAGCCCCCAGCCGCAGCCGGGGGATAGCAGCCCGAGGAAGAAGTCGCGGCCCCCGCAGCCGCCCGGCCCGCGGGGACGGCAGGCGGGCTCCCGCGGCCGTGGGAAAGAGCCGCCGGCCCCCGGGGATGGGGGGGAATGCGGGAGGGGGGTGCCCCGGGTGGCGGGGGCTGCCGCCGGCGGGCGGCACCCAGCACCCCGCGGTGCCCCACGGACCCACCAGCTCCCGCCAGCTCCCGCGCAGCGCGGGGCACAAAACGGTGCGCAGCGAGAG
>JAYKAV010003227.1:311037-370181 GCA_035582835.1 Phoebastria nigripes
GCGCGGGGCGGGCGCCGACGTCAGGGCGCCGCGTGCATATTGATGCGGGGGCCCGGCCGCTTTCGTCAAGGAGCAGAAGGAAGCAAGATGGCGGCCCTGTAGGAGCGGGGAGCGCGGCGCCCGGCTGTGCGTGCTGGATGTCGGCAAGGCTGAGGGACGCGGCAGAGGTCAGAGCGGGACCCCCGCGCCGGCCGCCTTCCCCCCGGCTCCCCGGGGGTGTTGCGGGACCGCGCCGCGCCGCTGGGTGTCGGCGGGGGGTGGGCGCCGCCACGGCTCCCCCAACATGGCTGACTGACAGAGGCGGCGGGGGGCGCCGCGGGCCCCCGCCGCCCCCTCCCCGCGGGGCCGGCCCCCAACTTTGGCTCGGCGCCCCTCCCCGCGCCTTTGTCTGCGCGGCGGCGGCGGCGGCGGGGGGAACGGGGACAGCGGCGGGAGGCGCCCCGCCGCCTTTGAGCCCCCGCCGGCCGGCCGGCGGCTCCCCGCCGCGGGGCTGCCCCGCTCTCCCCTCCGCCGCGCCCCGGGCGGCGCTGCGCCCCGCGGGGACCGGCCTTCCCACTCCCCGGCTTCCCGGGGCCGCCCCCGCGCGGAGCCCCGCGGAGGGCGGTCGGGGGGCCGGGGCGGCGGCGGGCCCCGGCTTTGTGCCGCTCCCCGGCCCCGGGCGGGCACAAAGGCGGGCGCAGCCCCGGGGAAAGGGGGAGAGAGGGGGGGATTGCGGAGTTTGGGGAGGGGAAACGAAACCCGGTCCTGGGGGGCGAGGGAGAAGTGTGTGCGGGTGGTGGTGGGGGGGGTGCTCGTTGCGAGGCCTTCCTTTTTCTGTGCAATCTACACGCGCGTTTTGTCCGCGTTGCTAAATCCTGCCGTCGGGGCCACTTGCACAATGTGGCCACGGGAAGGAAAAAAAAATTACTTTCTCGTGCATGTTCCCCTAAAATACTGCTTTCGGCGAGGTCAGACTTGTTCCCCGCCAGATGACAGACAAGAGCAACAACCTTACCACGTTTGTAAGTCGGACGCGCGGCACTGTATGCTCGCATCGTGGCATTTATTGGCGTTAAATCACCCCCTTAGACACTAGCAGTCATTTTCGTGCCCTTAGTTAAAAGGAGGCTTTTCGGTTCGCGGTTTGAATCTTGGAAATTTAGCAGACCCTTTTCTGCTAAGTAATTTTCCTTTTCAGAGAGTGAGGTGAATGGAGAAGTGATGTGGTCTAGCGTGCTTCCATCGAAATGTTGCAACTAAAGATCTCATCACAAGATTTGTTTTCCATGATGAGCGGCATGCAAATGTGCAGGCTTTGAGCAGTGATCAGCAGCTCTGAATATCAGTTCAGCATAATTTTTTTCTTTTTTTTTTTTTTTTTTTTCCTTCTTCTTTTTTGAATGTGAAGTTTAGGAGTTTCAGAGTTGAGGAGATACTATCCCTAGTGAAAGCAGGTCAGTGGTGGTGTTTGTCGGCTAATGAGGCCATGCTATTTGCATGTTAATGGCAGGTTGACTTACTGCAGCAGGGGGTGAGTGTAGTAACATGTATATTCACTTGTGTATCTGCATGTGTATTCCACTACGGCACTTTCTCTGGAGGTTGTAAAGTGCAAAACAGGACGTGGTTGMCGAAGGTATTCAACAGGGAGATGTTAATGGTCAAGAGTCATGTATAAACTCGAGTTAAAGCGGGATCTGACTGAATAAAAGGTGGCAAAAACAACACTGTGGTACATGCAGTGTCCTTCTAAGAGACGCCCTTGGCATGGCAGGCTGACCGTAGATTATAAATCATTACTTCTCTTATCTTTTGGGAGTTAGACAAATTTCCTTAAGTGGTGTGTGATGAATGTATTGGTTCCTTTTACCAGTAGCCATGGAAAATGAGCACGTTTCTTTGAGCCCTTAGGGCTGCTTGCCCCTCAACTACTGTTACGTTTCCCAAAACTTCTTTCGTTCTGGGTGGGTTTTTTCTTTTCCTGGTCACCTCACAGTTAATTTCTTGCACCCCTCCAAATAAAGGTAAGCCTCTGCAGTTTCTATATAGATTACCATTTGTATATCATCACTAAAGGTCCGTGACTAACAATGGTCAGGTAACAGTTTTTAATAGAATGTCATACAGAAACAGTACTTCTTTCAGGTCTTTCTCTCTCAAATATGTGGCACTTTGGTTGGTGCTGTCCTTTTGACACTTCAGTTCTCAGTTGCTAAATATCTTAATTTTTTCAAAAGACTCAAAACTGGATACAAACACTGATACTATTTTGCTGCATCTGTGTTAAGACAGTTTTGTATATTTCTTTTCCTGCTCCCAAATTATGTTCTTTCTATTATATTTAAGTCTGTTGTGTCTTGAAAACATTAGTAAATCTAGCAAGTCAAGAACTCTTGGTCTGACAGATCTGCTGCTGTTAACACTTTGAAAGAATGTACACGTCTTGGGTTTTATCCTGCAGAAAAACAACAATTTGGAACCAATGTAAATAAATCACTGTTGGGCAATATTTTGTCTCTCTTCCTCAGTGTCACAGAAAGCATAGTGTGAACCCTGCCAGTGAAGTCAGAAAACATTTAACTCTAGCAACCAGGGTGTAGAGAGGAGGAAAAAAAGGGAGGGCAAAGACATGAAAAATAACAGTGCTTAGGTGGTGGGACTAAACCACTGTTTACATGAAATGAAGAACTCAAAAGTCATCTTTCAGTGGAAATAGTTGTTTCGTTTTGGGAAGCGACATCAAAAAACTTTGTGAATGCATCCAGGGAACCTCAGAAAGTGGTTTTGTATTGCCCATTTCAGAAGTAATTATTAACAAATCTTCAAAAGAAGAAAAGGTTGAATGGGAGACACTGAGGCTCCCGAATTTGCTGAACTATCGCTGCTCGTAGTAAGGCTCGTTAAATGAGGACTTTGGCATTGTGCTGATTCCTGGCTTTTAGCCAGGGAAACTGGTATTGTTTTGATATAGTGCGCATGGTCCTAGACTTTGGCATGTCAACATTGTTTAAAGAACAAGAAACGTGTGCCCACTGAGGAGTTATTATGACGGACAGATTTCCAAGATCTCTTGTTGGCACCAGTGCTGCACTAGTAACAGAAATAGGAGGTTGTGAATGTTTTGGTTTCTCTGTGCAGAATCGGGAGACCCTGTAGTTGCTGCTGGAATGGGGATTTCAGCTGCCGGAGTTGGAAGGGACTGTTCCCTCTTGCTCCAAGCACTTCAGATGCTGCTGGGACTCCATCTCCCACACGGTTCCTTTAAATACTAGCAACAGCCAGACAGCCCTAAAGGGAAAAAAAAAAMCCACCACCCTTGCCATGTTTTGGAACAAATCTGCTGCTCAGGTGTTGAAAAACAAAGTTTGGGTTGGACTAATGTTACTGGCTCTGTTTGGGATTACAGGGAGTGCTTCACTTCTGAGTTACTTGCATGGGCAGTAGAGTGGTTTTCTCAGTGTGCCTAAGAAGTGACTTTAAATCCCTTGCTCCGTTTCGTTCCAAGTGGAAGATGTCTCCTGTTTCTACAGGAGCCAAATAAGGTCCTTTTTTAAAAACTGTCAATTTTTCAAGGTGGAATTTCAGATGAGCTGTCAAATTTGGCTTGTCACAGCGAGTGACCCTTCTACCTCTCTCACTTGACTGCCACACAGTAGCTCTAAGCGTGGTAGCAGCATCTGTAAGCCAGCTTCACAATTGGAGCCTGAAAGTGGTAGAATTATGTTGCCAAGTTTCAAGTAGAGTTGGTGGTTATCTTGGAAACTGTGCTGGAGAACACAACCACAAATGATTTTGCCAAATAATATACAGTATTTATTTAGTCCAGCTCTCTGATTGCTGTTAAGGCAGTCAGCCAGCAGCAGTGAGTGTTGTGACATCATTTTGAAAGGCAATGTGCTGGTTCTGAAAGGGAGTGGGATGTACTATGATTCATTATTTAAAAAAAAAAAAAAAAAAAAAAAAAAAAAAAAAAAGCTGTAGTCTGAACAGAGATAAAGCATATGACTGCATCATGGCTGAAAGCCAAAAAGGGAATTATATGAATCAATCACACTTGTAGCATTATTCCGATCCCATACTCCATAAGTGAATACCTTCTTACTCATTTAATGATATTCTGCCTGAAAAATATCCTTTTGAACACTGAACAAGTAACTAATAACAAGTTGCCATAGTTCTGGTTGTTACACTTTCAGATTGTCACTGCTTGCATGTTCAATTTGCATAGCTCATCCCGATATCCTAGATAATAAAATGTTACACATGGAAAGTACCATGAGTAATCATCTTCTCAGTCACCCATTGAAAAGAAGTCACTTCTGCCTTCCCTTAGGGTAGGCAAGTCTCTTTTTTTAAAAAAAAAAAAAAAAAAAAAAAAATTTACCCATTTTCCCAAGGTTAAGGAATAAAATTCTGAACCTCCAGCATCAGCTGGACTAATCCCAAGGACAGCTGATGACTGACCCAAAAAGGTTGTTTGGATTAAAATACTGGGAATGTGCCTCGCATTATGTAGCAGGGAGTAATAGAAGGAAGGTAGAGAAAAAACAAGGTTTGAGAAATAGCAAGAACAGCTAACTAATTTCACCTACATATCTCACACTGTTCTTGAAATGAAGGAGAAAAAAAAAAAATGCCCTGCCTTATAAGAGGATCAGAAAGAGTATTCTACCAGTTGTTCATAGTAAAGGATTTTAAATCTGGGGACAATTTTAAAGAAAGTTGCTATGCTTTGAAAAACACTTTAATAATTAAAAGCCGTAAAGATTTAGATTCCTGTCTATCTTTTCAAGCAGGCTTGTTCATCTCTGTCAAACACCTTCCAGAAAGCTGAATCATCTTAGCAACCTGAACAAAATTCAGGCTGTCCTTCAAAAAAAAAAAGTTTTCTGTGGAGGTGTGGATTCCAAGTTGGAGTGTTGTTGCCTTGTAGCATACATTTGGCAAGAAACCCCAGTAGGATCATTCTTACAAATAAAAAAAGGCTTGCAGTATTGAGGCTTCAGTTTGACCTAATTCTTGGTGTGTGTGTGTTTTCTTCCTCATCTTAAAAAAAAAAAAAAAAAAAAAAGGCAGCATTTCTATTGCGGTGTGCAAAGGCTTGTTCTATGCTCAAGTTCAGCAAGAAAGGAAAATTCAGCATTTTAATCCTAATCAAGTACAGCATATCTTTTAAGACAGTTTCAAAGAATTAGCAAAGAAGTGAGCAGGTAAGTGGTTAGATAGCTAAGATAACCAGGAATAGCGAAATAACCAAGTACCCCTTGAAAGTGTCTTCCACGGGTACAGGGCAGTAGCCTCGGCACTTTCTGATTAATTAGCATGATGCAATTTAGACAACATGAAATATCTTCACGTGTTCTATAGCATTACCTCTAACCTCAAATATATTCCACATGGGTTCCCAGCATATGAATATTGGTTTCACCAGGTGTATGCGTGGGGGAGGAGAAGTTTCCAGGTTTAAGTTGAATTTTTCACAGACGTATGAAGAGGATAATGAATTCTGCTTTCTTTACTCTACATGAGTTACCCTATCCTTAAACTTACATTTCAATGACTAAAATTTAAACAACTTCTCTGCTTAATCTCCTTTCTAATAATGCATAAACAGTCCAAGCTTTGTCTTCTAATGTCCTGGCGTGAGCTGCTTTAAGTCACATCATGTTGGAAAAGGATTTGGCTCCATTGCAGTAATACCCCAGCTTACCAAGTGGGTAGATGTTTAGGTCAGGACGATGACTCTCCATGTGGTTGCACGCACGTGGTTAGAGTGTTTACAAACAGCGTCCCAGCATCCTCGGCAGCTGCCTTGACGCAGCCAGCGAGGACAGAGTTCTAGGAATGTCCCTGGTCCTCACGGGTGGTGGCGGAGGGGGAAAGAAACAAAAAATGCAAAGTTTAAGAAAACATATCGTAGTTTGGGTTTTGGCTGAGCTTTCTGCATCTGCGTTGCATTCTAGATCATTGGTTCCTTTGTCAGACACCACTGTTTTTCCCCTGACTCGAGCGCAATCTGGGCTGTGTTGATGCGTTTGCCTGGAACGGACTGACCCTAAGTATGAGACGGGGGTTAAGGGAATTGTTGCAAAGGTTTCAAATTATTTCCTTGCCTCCCCCTCCCCTTTTAAAAAATTTATAAGGAATTCAATCCCCGAAAGCTTTCATGACAAAACAGCTCTTTGCAATACAAGAATCCCACTGTAAATGGTTATATATTTTTTCCTTAATTAGGCATGACTCACTGCCTGTTAGAATACTAGAACAATTCCCTTTTTAAAGAACAAAAAAGAAATAATGAATCCTACTAACTTTATAAGTAAAATCAAATAGCTGAAAGTCTTTATTACTTAATGAGACATGTTGACACAAAGAGGCGTTGCTGTTACGAAAGCTAATACCTCTGCAAGGCAAGTTTTGGATCTCCATTAGGCATAAGAAGCTTGGTGGAGATTTCTGCATTTGCTCAACCAAACGAAAAATGCCACCAATCTGTCGTGGTTTTTGTTTTGTTTTGTTTTGTTTTTTTAAAAAAAAAAGGAGTGGGGAGAAGTGGTGGTAATTATTTGGGTTGTCTTGCCAAGATGGTTTCAGGAAGCACAGATGAAAATATGTCGTAGCTGGTCAGAAGCACCCAACTGATAATGTGGTTCATGCCCTCCCCTGTGCACCTAAACCAAAGCTGTCAGACAGGTTCTGGTCTCCGGAGACACTTGAAGCCTATGCTGTGCGTGCACTGTGGGACCTTATTAGCAGAGGTTCTGCTCCTCATCCAGAAACATTATTTTCCAGTCCCATGCACATTTTTCAGACCTTCTCATGCAGTTTTGCAGCAAGCGCTCAGGACAGTGTGCAAAGCACATCGCTTGCTTTACAAAATGAATCCTAAGAACTGGTTTTTCCTTGTAGGGAGGAAGCAGTGGTACAAGTGTCTCTTCCGTATTCTGATTTTGTCTAGATGAGTCATGGTATTCACCATCATACAACAGAATACGAAGGACAGTCCTCAGATCTTGTTATACACATGACTTCTGCTATTAGTTGTATGTTCACATTGGTTGCTTCCATTTTATGTTAATGTGGATTACAATCACTGTATTTTTGTTACTACACTCCAGTGGTTTCTTTCTCACCTGTCTTCTCATTTGCGAGACACAATTATTTGTGTCACATCCAGAACCTGCTTCTGTTTCACTAAGCTCTTCACCTCCTTTCATTTTCTTTTCTGACTTCTTTTTGACCAGCAGTTCCCATTACTCTTGCAGCAGCTGGGTAGCAGAAGGTAGCAAGCAAGAATAAAGAATATGTGAGAGAATATGTGACAAAGGCATTTCTGAGTTTGCACCATTTGTTCCTTCTCTTGCCACTTTCAGTGCTGTTAGATCAAAGGGTAAACATTTACACTGGGCCTGATGCTGACAGGAGAGTTTTGCCCTCAACTTCAGTGTCCTTTAATAACTTTCCGTATTTGTCCCTTAGGATGAGAGACAACAACTGTTTGTGCAGCAGTCACCCCCATTTCATGCCCCTGATACTTTTTTTCATCTTTGTTTAATCTGTTTGTTCTTTCAGTGCTACTTCACTTGTGTTTGAAGTCACATACTTTGAAGTTATACAATTTTTATACTTGCCAAAGGACACAAAACTCTTTCAGCTCTTATGTAAGCAAAAAGGAGAAAAGAATGATTGCATATTTCCTCTTGTGTGCAAGTAGCATTACTGTCCTGCTCACGGTAAAATGAGGAAAATGAATTGTTGCAGTAAAGCAGGAGTTGCTTCCCTTCCCCCAAAGTTACTGAAGCATACAGAAGTGAGATATTTCCTTGAAGCTTGAAGTGCATGTATAGCTTAATAAAAGGAATGCAATTTATCCCTGAAAGAGAAGATACGAAAGCTGGAAAATACATTGGACTCGCCTCTCCCTGGGATTTGGAGAAGTGGGGGTGCGTGTGTGTGTATGTATGTATTACAGACCTTAACGTATTTTCTTTTCAAATGACCAACTTTTTGTTCCCACTGCACTCCTTTGCTTGCTTGCCTGTTTGATTTCAAGTTTGTCTGCCCAAAAAGGTCTAAAGTATTACTAAAATGGCAACAGTAAAAATCAAAAACATGGAAGCTGAGCAACTGTAAAGGGTCAGATTTAACACTTATTTAACTCATAACCAGTAGGCGTTTTTGGGGAAAGAAAATCTATGCTAGTGAGTCTCCATTCCATGCACAGTCAGTTTGTAAGTGTACACATCACATACCCAGGAGCAAATGAAAATATTGACCAAATAGGGAAAAGCACTCTTGATATTTATAAACATGAAAAATGCACAAAACAGAAAAATGCAGCTTTTCAGTTCTCTGTTGTTTTTATGGTGCTCTCCATACTTTCCACAGAACATTTGTTCTCTTTAAATAAGTTTGGACCTGTACTTTTCTGCTTCCCTGTAATCCTTAATGCAGAGAAGAAGCTTTTGTAGGCATGAGAAAGTAGTAGGAAAAATAAGAATTGTGCTGATCTATTTTCTTTCTCTCTATTACTACGTGTAGTGCCTGAGAAGTGAGACACCAGGTAGGAAAACAGATTTCTATGTATTTTTCCACTGTGCCTATGTTGTGCAGTTGACAATACATTAGGTATAGGTGGCTTTCCCCCCCCAATGCTGTCAACTGATTTGTGATCCTGCAAACTGATGGCAGCCCTTGCCATTTTCACAAAGCCCTATTCATTTTCCTTGGGCTCACAGAGCTGTAATGGTCTGCCTATGTAGAGACACTTGCAGGAGTGAGGCACCTAGTCAGCCACATACTTTGTAGCAACTGAAAAAAAGAAAAGTAGTTTTGGGGGTATTTTTTCTGCTTTGAGGGGGGAGGGAGAGGAAATGGATGGAAAGACTGAGAGGCAGGTATAGAAGCTAAAAACKAATTTTTACTTTTTAAAAAAAAACCTTTTCAAAGCAGTTGCATGTTTTTTGCTATAAAATATAAACTCTAGCTGATGGATTGGAAAGAAGTTTTGCCTCTGGAAGAGTGAGTCTGTAACTACCTACTGAATAGCTGCTTTTTCTTGAAACAACTGCTACTAGCTGGTTGAAGATATTTTGTTGGACAAGCTGGAGCATGAGTCTAATTCAGGATGGCAACTCTGATGCTTCTAAATATAAGGAGAGTGGATAGAGTGAAATTAATTATTGCACGTTAGGAGGCACCTCATATCCCAGCCACGAAACAGAATCCCACTGTGCTTGGGGCTGTACAAACATAAGCCATTTTTGTTCTGTTTTGCCATTTAATTCAGTAAAGGAGACAGAGAAAAGGGGTCTGGCAGCGCACAAGGGGCCAGAGTGTTAGTAACTCTTGTTTATAACGCAAAGCAGAGGCAGGCAGCTCCCTTCCAAAAAACTAAATATTTGCAGTAAATAAAGCAAAGCTGCTATTGCTACCTGCTCTGTGCAGTTTTTTTCCCTAGGGTGCTAATATTGATGAGCAGGCAAAACATGCAAAGAGTAAGAGAAAGGGTACAAAACTAATAAGCAGCAACTGAGAGCCAAAGCACACACAGATCACACAACGTGGTACAAACCCTGCTGAAGCCATTCATTTCAGTGCCTTTTTTTTTTTTTTTTTTTTTTTTNAAAAAAAAACCCCCACCAAACCCTAAAAGACATACAGGAAAGCTGTGGTACAGCTGGAAACTGAACCCATATCTCCTAAGCCCCAGTGCTTTACCCATGATACCCTCCTTCCTGCTCATTCAGAGGTTAACAGATAGTTTTCTCTGCTTACTAAGATAACAGAAGTATCAATTTTAAGAAACAGAAACTAGACTCAGAAACAAGTAGCTTTTCGCTTTTTCTTCAGAAGTTGGTTTTCAGTAGCACTTTCTGTTGATTGACAACACGTTTTTGCTGCACAAGCCTTCACACCTTAAACCAGCAATGCTCATCCAAAACAACCCAGCAAATTAAATACTGTTGTTTATCTCCTCAGTGAAGAGGATGGTTTTTTGCACGCTGCTTTGGCTGCAGCACTGTTGAAACCCTCCACTCCAAGTGAGAAAGGGTGCAGGAAAGGACATTATCTCAGTTTTACTGGCACTGCAGATGTCTCCATGCACCTCCAAACAAATAAGCAAAATCTCACAATGAGCTAACTATAATTAAAAATAGTATGTTATGTCAGTTAATTGCAATGTGTGAAACAGAGTTGTGTAATGTCATTTCAATAAGTAGGTACTCCAATAACTCCCATTAACCTTTAATACCCTTGATCCTCCTTTTCATTCAGGCAAGATTTCCCACAGTCTGCAAACTGTTCCTGTACATCAGCTCCAACCTACCACACGACTCCGGTTTTGATCTGTTTTATCAATTAAAGGTTTGTCAGGGTTCACGAACCCTCACACTGACGTCATACTTGGTAGCAGAGCTCAAAGGAAAAAAAAACCAAAACCAACTTTAATTTGTTGTCAGAAATCTCTCTGCTGGAGATGGGATGCACAAACCCATGCAGGTGACACCACCTTAGCAGCATTCATAGCTTTCTATGCAACAGTCACCTGTTATCTCCTAGTCCTGAATCGGAGACAGTAAATTTTAATGTTGTCTCTCTCCCGTCTTTTGGAGTTCCTTTGCTGTGGATAGTCATAGCTCAGCCTGCCTGGTTTGGTATGTAGTGCATTTAACTGAGAGCCTACCCTAAGTAACTTCAGCACATTCACAGACTCGTGATACAATCCATGATGAAATGCATTTGGAAATAAAATCCGATGGGTAATTTAGCTCATGCAGCGTCTCTGGATGCTGACAGAGGCAGTTGACCGTTAAGGACAGATGGATTTTTCCCTGCCATGTTTAGAGATCTGATAGCGCTGCAAACTACTTTGGAAGAAGATGGAGCGGGAGCATTCAGACTTGCTTCCCCCAGTTGCTCCTCTCCCCAGGGCGGTTTGGAGGTTCAGCTGGCTGAGCCCCCACGTGGCTCACGTGCACGTGGCTGCACTGTTTACAAACACCCTCCCAGGCATCCCGAGGTGCCGCGTAACAGGCGAGAGGGTGCCACGCTGCAGGGCCGACCTCCCTTCGCGCGGCTTGCGAGAGCCCCTGCTTTTTGCCCATGTCTGCGGCTGCTCGTAGCAATTGTGGCCAAAGGCAGGACTGTGATGGGCTGGTGGAGTCTGCTAGCTTGTTCGGGTTTGCTCGTTTTACATTTAAGCAATATTCAGGCCAGGGGTTTAGAGCGAGGTCGTCCACGGTGAGTCAAAAATAGAAACTTTATTGCTCGATAGAGTAATAGCGCTGGAGAGCGCTAGCTAGACATACACGCAACAGCGAGGAAGGTACTTTTCTGCTTTCCAGAGACGCTATTAGGGAATTGGGTAACATTTACAGTAGGGCAGGATTTCAGAAAGCCTGTGGAAATGAATGGGCGCATTTTTTTTATTTTCTGCTAACAAACTGGGGACCGCTTTTTGTCCAGGTTTAAGAGATGGGTCTCAGCGAAACATAGGTAGCTTGGAGCAGCTAGTATTTGAAACCACAGCTGCATTATCACTCTGAGAAGACCGCCTTGGTTTTGCTTTGTTTTAGCAGGCCATTGGCATACAGCAAGAAAGAGGTTTGAACAGCTGGTGTTGCTGCATTAAATGGCCTCCCATAGCTGAGGCACAAAAAGACAAAGCATGCTTCTTTCCAGCTGCTCAGCTGAAATTGTATTGACTTACTTTTTGCTGCCCTCCTCACGAGTTCAGAGTTCAAGGACTCATATATCTACTGTACCTTGAGTTCAGATAACAAGATATAACTACACGGAGGGAAACAAACAGAAAAGTTCRTGTTCTTCAAAGACGAGCATTTTTCTGTACTTGTTCCCCTGTTTTGTTTTGGGGTGTGCACTGTTTATTTTTCTCCTTTTGTTTTACTCTCCTCCCGCCTACCCTCTGCTGCCTGCACACCCTCTTCCAGCCGCCCCTCTGGCTTGCCTGGCCCAGAAGTGCAGACTCAGCAGGGACTGGTAACACTTTAACTCTTTGTCCTATTCTCTGCTCTCCCAGCAAAGGTCAAAGCAAATGAGACTTACAGCTGCACTTGAAACAGAGCCGGTGTAGGAGGGAGGGACGGCGACCACAGACTGCTCCCCCCCTCCCATGTTTTTTTTTCTTGAAGCATATAAAGTGCGTGGCCAGGGTGAGATGAAACTTTCCATAGGCTTTGGGTGGCTGTATCTGCTAATCTCTCGTTAAGAGGAAATGAAAGACTTGTGACTTTTGTTTGTACTGGCCATATCTAGCTTCATGCAACCTCTACCGATAAACAGAAATAATTTAGGAGTTACTTCCTCAAATGCCTGAAACGTGGTCTTAATTTCATCAGTGCAGAGCCAGCAAAAAGCTATTACAGACACGAAGTCTTGGTTATCTGTCTTTGAAGTCATTTTGGAAACTTTGGCAACATGCCCTTATACAATTCTTTTTCCTAATAGCCATAGTTTTGCATTGTGTTGTGGGACCATGCTGGCTCCAATTTCAGTGACTTAGGGCAGAAATTAGTTTTATTTTTCTTGAGAACAATTCAGCACTGCCATTTGCTTATGGCTGAGAGAAGGAACCTGCCTGGACACCATCAACATTAGCACACGTCCACAAATGCCATGTACAGGAAAAAGATTCCCATTTGCCCTTCAAATAACCCRCCGTGGCGTTTCGCAGGGCTGTGAGGGGCGCACGCCAGCAAGAGAGTTGGCGCTCGTTGGTGCCAGCGTCGATGTCGCTAAGCCAAGGTTTACCTCTCCRCTCGGTGCTCCAGGTCATGCTGGTGTCTCGCCACGTGCTTACGCGCACATGGCAGCAGTGTTTACAAACATGACCCCAGAACTCTTACAGGCAGTTATGAAAGAGCCAGCGAATGCCGCGTCCCGCGCGCGAGGGTGACCTAGATCGCCAGTGCTGGGAGTGAATAGCGAGGCGCTCGTACTAAACACAGGCTCTGAGAGCACATCAGACGTTTGAGGCAGATGATTTTGCTCCCAAACTGTTTTGAAATATCATTGCCACCATGAGAGAGTTTTCCACCGTAAACTAAAAATAGCTACTATTAACTAGCAGGAGCGGCGGGTAAGTGATTCAGCAACTCAGAGATAGAAGTGACTGTGTTCTTCGGCACCGTAAGTCTGTTCTGTGTTGAACTGACTCAGAAAGTACATAAAATTGTCAAAGTGGGAAGGAACTGCAAAGCTGGCTTACTTTGGCTAAAAGAAAGAACACTGCATGATTGTGTGTTTCCTGATTGACAGTTCCTTTTTTATTCCTTTATTAACACTTGCACTCAGGCACTAATGAATGCTTTGTAGTCAGGTTGTGACCATCCATTTAGGAAAAAGATGCCTTAGTAGTTTCAAATGACATACCTCCATCTACAAAATACGAATACTGCTGTACAGCTGACTTGATTTTTTGACGTGGGCCTTAAGAAAAAAATGTCTAGCTGAAACGCCCCTTTAGCAAACCAGGCATTGTATGCTCAACTGTCAAATGTCCACATTCTATATTGATATATATTTTTTTTAAAATCACTTTTGGACACAGTAGATGTCTACTTTAAAAAAAAAAAAGTGTCCCTTCCTTACCCTTGAAGTTCTTTAAAGAAGTTTGTATTGTACGCCAAATTACTCTAAAGCAGTTTCCTTCCTAGAAGTTAGCAGTTTATTGTAAAATGGAAGTACGTGGTCAGACGATTAGTTTTTGACAGATTCTAGCGTTCTTGAAGTTTTCTGAGAAATACATGTATGTGGAGGAAGACAGGCTATATAACTGTGACTGGTTGCCAAAGATAAACAGAGCTTTCTTGAAAAAGCTGCTAAACGAGCAAAAATAACCCATGCTTGTTAATAAATCACTTCCAGTTTTTACTTTTGGAATCAAAGAATTTAATCCCAGCTTTGCAGAAACCTACTAAATGGTGAAGGACTTTTTTTGCCTCCCAAATAGAAAGATTGACCTTTCAGAAGCAGACAAGATGGTAGAAAGATGGTAGTTCCATTTTATATTAGTTACTRTGATACATCTCAGTGTTTGTAAATATCGTAATGACAAAGCCCTTAGAAAAGATACACTACGAGCTTCTCCGTGCCTCTTCTCCAATGCGATTCAATCCCATTACTGAATAAAACTTTTGTAAGTATAAAGCTAGTCCATAGTCTTCAACTTTTCCATCCATACCCATGGCAGCTCTGCATTAGAGTTGTCAAAGCTCCTGTAGAGGTTTTTCACTATGTAAACAAAATAAAACAAGAGAGGCTGACACGTGTCCACTCTGGCCTGGTCACTAACTCATTTCATGTGGTCAGATAGCTCTAACCTGAGCAGGTGAAGTGCTCTGCAGGTCAGCCCCTGACGCATCACTGGTTTTGTCCAGTCTCCTAGCTGATTTTTAATGTTGCATTCGGAATGTGAGCAAATGTGCTTGCGTCGGTTATTGATGTCTTTTCACTGCTGAATGTTCATTACAATGTTCATTACACTGTATATAATAGACCTAGAAATAAGAATGGAAGTACTGAAAATAGGTCACTGCTGTGTTCCTATTTTAAGAGTTCTTTGTGGCATTTCTCCTGCCTGAGGAAAGCAAATCCACCTTACTGTGAAACTGTACAAGTATGGGCAGATTTGGAGAATGGAGAACTAGAGCCTTACTATAAAATCTTCTCTAAATGTATATAGCTGTTTTCCTGGGTACATCATTGTACATCTTCTGGAGTCTTTCTCCAGAAGCCCTGAAGCGCTTTTTAAAATGTTCTGAATCAGAAAGTACTGAGGTTTACAAGGACCGGTTTATTAGTATTTATGATGTCCGTGGGCTTTACCAGTACATTTAACTTAACCAGTGTAAGATCTATACAGATACACAAATGATGTGTCTGGTGCATATTTGAGTCAGAGAATCTTCTTATTGTTACCATTTATGATATTTTCTTACATTATACGAAGAGCTTCTTTTAGTCACCCAGTGAAGAGAATATAAGGAAAGAAATGCTGCTTATGATGAAGATTATTTTATTCAATGCTTTTAGTTGGGGGCAGGATGGAAGCAAATAGTGTAAGATTACCATTGTACGCTACAGGGTGAATACCGCCATTGTGTCAGTTTAGATGAGTATCTCAAAATAAATACAGACTCTGTCATGGGTTTGTCCTCTAGGTAGAAAAGTAATGGAAATCTTGTTTAACAAGTTCAGCGAAAGGCACACCTAAAGTTTAATTATGTCTTCAGATGCTTGGGTGCAATTCTTACTAAAGAGTTTTACCCAACTACCAGAGAACAGACTTGGGACTTCTGATTTTTCTTATACTTAGAACATACGCTGATCAATAATCATGTCAGTGCATAGTTTGGGGAAAAAGAATCCCTTGGCATAATAAACAACTATCCCCAGCTGTAGCTTTCTCTGCCACATGTGTGTGTGAGAGAGAGCGAGAGATTATTCACTGATTTATAATTTTCTGCCAACCCCCTTTTCCACCCCACCCCGTCCAAAAGCCAATCTACCAAAAAAGCAGGGGGAGATGGAGAAGAGATTAAACAGTGCCTGTGGTATTTACCTGAGGGATATTTCATTGATGTCTCTTGGAGCTGGGAATCTTGTATGGGATCTGAATTGCACTACCAAAATTTGCAGCACTGAATGAGGCAGCAGAAGGACTCCCTGGTGCAGGAGGTAGACAGACAGGGATCACGTTGTTCCTCTGTCTCTCTTACTCCTTGCCTTCTCAGCAGAACACGGTTCCTTAACAGACCAACTGCTTATTCTTTTTGTGCACAGAAGAAAACATACAGAAGACTTGCTGCACAATACATTAAGTTACATTAACAACTGCCCACAGCACTCAAAGGCAAGGTAGGAACATGCAACAGGCCTGCAGAATATCTGCTCAGCACAAACCGCAGGCAGAAAATGCTTCCCATCACCCTACTTAAAAACAAAMCAAGTCCTGTTAATTCGAGAGTCACAAGGACTACAATGTGTGGCAAAAGAGGATAAAAACAATGAAAGGAACAAGGAGTATTTTAGATTTTTACAGTACTGGGGAATGTATGGGGAAAAATGCCCAGAGATGTTCTTCGGAAAGTAAGAAAATCCCACATTACAGCATAAGTTTAAAAAAATCAAAGTTGGCTGAGCCATGCCAGCAATGGCTCTTCTTCATGTTCACAGGTTTAAACCGGTGAGGTGCTGATGTTTCTTCCCGCATCTTTCAGCACTACAAGAAACACTACTGTGCTTTGCCCACCAGCCTGCCTTTGGCCAGGGCCAATCTCCAAAGCTTCAAAATATGATGAAACCCCCATTTCTAGAAGCCAAATTATATATCAATGAAAGAAGACAGCCTTTATTATGTAACAGGCAAACAGCAGAAACCCTGATTTATGAATTAAGTAGAGATACACCAGAAGCAGCAAAATCAGGCCTTCTCTTCTACTCACGTTCCACTATCCTGGCAGCTTTTTTTTTCCCCCTAATTATTTTTCCTTGCCGTAGGTCCACAAGTGTGGAGAGAATGGGTGTCTCAAGCACGGCAAATATCATGAAACTCCATGTAAAAGAATGTTGTGCTCCACCGTAAAGTTTTGATGTGGAAAACTGGGGTTTGTTTAATTTTGGGGGGAAGAGCAGTCGGCCTCTTCCCTTTGTGAGCCCCTTACGGCCTGTGCAAATTTGCTTGCACCCTCGTCCAGGAAAATTCTCACCAGGATATACTAAATGGAGTTCCCCTGTACCAGTGTACAGCAGTGAGAAGGACAGACAAGTTGTTCCTAAAAGTTGTATGAAATAGCTGTGGAAGAGACAATTTAATCCATCTTCTTCTCCCAAGCCAGATAAATTATAACTCACTTTTGACAAGTACTTGGATAATCTGCTCTAGAAGACCTCTGCTAGTGGAGATTCTGTATTCTTCCAAGTCTTCTCGTTTTGATCAACTTTTTTGGTTTTGGACAGATATATAGCTGAGGCCTTGCCAAGGCTGAGAGGAAAGGTAACTTAATGCCTGACAAAGCTACACAAACAGGCCTATAGCCTGTGCAAAAATTGCCTTTTTTTCTCAAAAGGATTGACATCAACTGTTCAGCTTGATATTCACTGTAACTCCGGGAACTGCTGTTCCTCATTCAGTGTTTGTGCTCATGATTGTTGCTGCCTTTTGAGACATTGCCCTTGGGTTACCAATACGAGAAACCCCAGAAGAACTTCAGAAAAAAAGCTAGTGTGTGAAAACAGAGAAGTTGGTGTCATCAAGGAGGAGGAAATGCATACTGGGGGAATCTTAAAATAAGTAATTATCCATTTTTGTGAGGGTCTGGTGATCCACTGGACTGTGAATTTCTTGGACGAGGACCATGTCTGTGTTACCTGGGCACACTGCCGCTATTCCTTGCATAATGCAAGGAGTTCCCTCCCACAGAAGAAGATCTGGACTATATCATAAACAGCTTAGTGTAGGCACTTGCTCAATGTGGCAGTAAAGAGAAGTGGGAAAAACAGAGGCAATGCAGTACTTAATCTTAGTAACATGTACGGTTTTGTTAAGCTGTCGTGGATGGAGATAGAAGCATGTTTCAGAGAATGCAAAACACTAGAAAAGATTTCTCTTGAGCTACAGTGCCAGAGGTGTGTGGTTTTGCCGTGGGAAGATTTGAATCCTCCTCTTGTTCCAGTGAAATTTTCAGATGAAATTTGCAAATCATGAGTGTTCCCATGTATTCTAACTCCAAATACAATACCCTGTGCTGGGTCAGGGCCTCAAGACGGGCAGCACAGAATGAGGGAGCAGGAAGTAGAGTACAGTGAAAATAACGTTGGGAGGGTGAGCTAGATAACTATACGTTAAAGGCAGAGAAGGGCTCTCAGGAGCTTACCTTCGGCGCTCTAGCACAGTTTGAAGAGAGAGACTATTTGAAGAACTAACAGCCAACATATTTCAAATCGCTGAAAGGAAACAAATATGATTGGGTGTGCTTAATCTAAGGACCTCGCTGTCACAAACTGTTGCTGATTCAGGTTCTTTTATAAGTAGCAGGCATTTCTGTGAATTAGGACAACGTCTGGGCTCCTGTTCCTTAGGATACAGTCTATAGGGGGTTTTGGCTGTAAGCTGGAGGTTGGCTGAATGCATTACTGAGCATTTATACCTTTCTCTGAGCCATCTGCCCTTTAGCAGACTACGATAAAAACAGACAGTTGTTTGCTCCAGTGTGGCACTTCTCAGCTGCTGCTGGCTGTTTCCCTGCGTGCTCCCTCCTCTACAGACTTTGCCACAGCACGTGTGAGAGTACTGCTATGAAAACAGGGTCAAGAAAATCTGTTATTAGGAGGAACACATACAAAGTGACCACCTACCCCAAGAAGCTATTTTCTGCATTTGGTTGTTTCTGCAACAACCAGAAAGTTGTAGTTTATGCCACCAGCAGCTAGTGTGGTCACTTAAACAGTTCTTTCTAAAGCAGTGGCATGAACTGTTAAATTATCTAAAAAGAGCAAACCAGTGTTGGGTTTTTTTTAAAGATTAGATTGAAAGAACAGGAAAAAGCTCTCTCCTGTAGTTCTCTCCTTTTGTTTCTAGTTTTAATATTTAATGAACATGTGATATTGTTTTAAGCTAGTCCTGATGGTCTTGTGAAGTTAATATTTAAAGCAGATGGCTGCAGTGCTTTAATAAGATGGTTACTATAGAAACACAGCACTGTGAAAGCAATAGTTTCTGTAATGCATGGTCTCCTCACTAAACATTTTAAAGACTCTTGATCTACATGTAGCAGGCCTGAAGAGGACTAACCAAGAAGTGCAATAGAAAGATAGTATGCCTGTGTGGAGTATTTACTTCAGCTGGAGTCCACTTAAACCTAGCTGGATAGCTAACATTTTTGTGGCTCGCTAAACTGCTGCTTGAAACAACATGAAACATGAGAAGAGAGATAAGCAAAAATATTGATGGAGGAGAGGACTGTGGGCAGGAGACAGATCATTTCAGTTATCTTTTTTTGGAAGGTGAGTTGGACTCAAACATTAATACAAACAAATTTAAAAGCACAAAACACCCACAAACAGTTAGCTAATACACCCAAATATTTACTTTGCAATCCTCAGGCTTTTTGTTTACTTCATCCTTGCATATCTAACGTTGCCGATCAACACACTTGTTGCAGCCTAATGCATGGGGAAGGACACATCGTGTACTTTCAGGGATTTGGGCTTTTTATTACTGCTTCTAGTTTTCTTTATTGTGCCAAAACTGTTTTAACCTGAAAGTACCTAAATTCCTCTACATGTGCCAAAGAATTTTATAGGCTATGACACAGACTTTAGAAATCCTTTTAAAATGTTAATTATATATATGAATATGAGTTTGCACTAAATCAGGATATTCAGGGGGGTAAATGGCAGTCTTTTTGGAAGGGTTACTGGTTCTCCTGTGCAGAACTGGGCAGGAAAGTGCTGTCTCATCTGCCTGTGTCTCTCCCTCCAGGGAATTAAGAAGTAGTTTTCAGCAGTCACAGAGGACGAGTACATGGAGATGTTGGTTGTAGAACCATAGAAACTATGAAGCAAAGGATGTTTCAAAGCAACAGTAACCTGATGTAAAGATAGCACTTGTGAGAAATATTCATCCTTTCAAAAAATCTGGGCATCCTGCGGGAACTTGTATCTTATGGTATAGCTAGCAACAGTGCTGACCTGGACTAGGTTCAGAGGGAACTGGAGACAACCTGGGCATTTTCTTTGCTTCATCCTTTCTCTTGTTTCTTTCTGGTCTCCTAAACTCAGCAGGTGTTTGTGCTTGCATGTTTTTGCTTCCCTTTGCACTTTAAAACACCTAAGCTGGGCAGGCCCAGTTGCAGGGTTTGCCTCTTATGAAGCTGAACACATCATCATTTAAATAAAAAGAAGGGAAAAAAGCTGTGAGAAACACTCAACTAATAGGGTTTTCCTCTACCCTGAGACTTAATTTGTTTCATCGGTTCCTGTTTCTGTATGGTCATATCTGATTCCTCTACGGGCTTTTTCTATGACTTAAAACTTTCAGAGGAGGAAAACCACATATGATCTAAAACGCCTCCTACCTTTCTGCTTTGTCACTATGGTCCTCACCGCTATCATCCTCTACACACCAGTCAAAGTACATCTTGCCTACTTTGCACTGTCCTTTAGTTTCTTTCCTTGGAAACATTCAAATATTATGCCTCATCTCACTCGTGAGGCTTAGCCTGCCTCATTCACACTCACAAGTCTATGGGGCCAGATGCGATCCACCCGGGAGTACTGAGGGAGCTGGCAGAGGAGCTTGCCAAGCCACTCTCCATCATTTATCAGCGGTCCTGGTTAATGGGGGAGGTCCCAGACGACTGGAGGCTTGCCAACGTGACGCCCATCTACAAGAAGGGCTGGAAGGAGGATCCAGGGAACTACAGACCTGTCAGCCTGACCTTGATACCAGGGAAGATTATGGAGCGGGTCATCTTGAGGGCACTCACAAGGCATGTGCGGGACAACCAGGGGATCAGGCCCAGCCAGCACAGGTTCATGAAAGGCAGGTCCTGCTTGACCAACCTGATCTCCTTCTATGACCAGGTGACCCACCTAGTGGATGAGGGAAAGGCTGTGGATGTGGTCTACCTGGACTTTGGTAAAGCCTTTGACACTGTCTCCCACAGCATTCTCCTAGAGAAGCTGGTGGCTCACAGCTTAGACAGGTGTACTCTTCGCTGGGTAAAAAACTGGCTGGGTGGCCGGGCCCAGAGAGTTGTGGTGAACGGAGTTAAGTCCAGTTGGCAGCCGGTCACAAGCCATGTCCCCCATGGCTCAGTTTTGGGGCCAGTCTTGTTCAATATCTTTATCAGTGATCTGGATGAGGGGATTGAGTGCTCCCTCAGTAAGTTTGCAGATGACACCAAATTGGGCGGGAGTGTCAATCTGCTCGAGGGTAGGAAGGCTCTGCAGAGGGATCTGGACAGGCTGGATCAATGGGCCGAGGCCAACTGTATGAGGTTCAACAAGGCCAAGTGCCGGGTCCTGCACTTGGGTCACAACAACCCCATGCAATGCTACAGGCTTGGGGAAGAGTGGCTGGAAAGCAGCCTGGTGGAAAAGGACCTGGGGGTGTTGGTTGACAGCCAGCTGAATATGAGTCGACAGTGTGCCCAGGTGGCCAAGAAGGCCAATAGCATCCTGGCTTGTATCAGAAATAGTGTGGCCAGCAGGACTAGGGAAGCAATTGTCCCCATGTACTCGGCACTGGTGAGGCCGCACCTCGAATACTGTGTTCAGTTTTGGGCCCCTCACTACAAGAAGGACATTGAGGTGCTGGAGCGTGTCCAGAGAAGGGCAATGAAGCTGGTGAAGGGTCTGGAGAACAAGTCTTATGAGGAGCRGCTGAGGGAACTGAGGCTGTTTAGTCTGGAGAAGAGGAGGCTGAGGGGAGACCTTCTCACTCTCTACCGCTACCTGAAAGGAGGTTGTAGTGAGGTGGGTGTTGGTCTTTTCTCCCAAGCAACTAGCGATAAGACAAGAGGAAATGGCCTCAAGTTGCGCCAGGGGAGGTTTAGATTGGATATTAGGAAAAATTTCCTTACTGAAAGAGTGGTTAAGCATTGGCACAGGCTGCCCAGGGAAGTGGTGGAGTCACCATCCCTGGAGGTATTTAAAAGACGTGTAGATGAGGCACTTAAGGACATGGTTTAGTGGGCATGGTGGTGTTGGGTTGACGGTTGGACTTGATGATCTTAGAGGTCTTTTCCAACCTTAATGATTCTATGATTCCTGGTTGTATTTTTCTCTCTCTCACCCCTGCGAAGTATTACTGTGAGCAGCACTGCCCACAGCTTTGCAAGTTTAGCAAGTCTGGAAGTCAGAGGTATTCCCTGCCCTACTTTACATATTGTCTGCTTTGGTTTAGATGTATTTGTAGCGCAGCAGTGGAGCTATAGACAAATACTCTGAAACAAATATCAAGCCCTTATTCATGAAGCTCACTGTTTTAGATCATTCTTCAGTACAGCATTCACGCTCCGTGGATGAGGAAGCTCACCCTCAGACTTACTCCACATGCACTTACACATACACTAAACACACAGGCACAGCACACAAAAACAGACATAGTATCTCTGCCTCTATTTTCATAACAGGAATATTTTTAGGCATGACAGATAATATGAAGGAACTCTGCCCAGATGCACTCAGGATGGATGGGGCAGGCTATTTTAGGTTATTACGTAGCAGTTTCAAAAAAGAAAGCTTTGTAGCATGCAAGTGAAAGCTTAGCAGGGAAGTCTGTCCCTGGGACATCAGCAAAAGGAGCCCTAGGGGAACGGGTGACCCTGTGGTCTGTAGGTAGGTTTAGCCCTGGACCCACCCGGTGGCCTCAGGAGGGCTTGCTTGATGCATGAGAACCTGTTTCCAGTCCTAGCCTTTGACTGCTGCTCTCGTCCCTGCACTGAAAAGCTTTTTTCCCCTTTTCCCTTCATTAACTATAGACCTGAACATGAGCACTTTTCCACAGTGATTAGTTAATCTGACAAATAATGTCATTGACAGCAGTGAGATCACATGTGGTTTTAACTGCATCCAGGTAAGAAACTCGCAATATAGCCCTTTGGGAAGAAACAGGTAACAGTGAGAGGAATCAAAAGCACATTATATATCCTTACAGTGTCTAACAGGAGGCCCCTAGCTCAGCTGAGGCCTGAAGACATTGCTGTGGTACATAAATAGCACATAAATATTTTTTCTGTATAATCTGTTAATTATTTGTAAGTGCAAATACTGGGTAGAGGTGCAAAACTCAGGACCCCACCAAGTGAGACGGTGTGAAGTTGAGAAAATCCTTGCACTCTAGAGCTTAAAATACTGCTTTTATGGTAGAATACAAGAGTCAGAAGAGGCAGAGAGCTCTTTGTAGGAAGGTAACAGTGGAAAAAAACAAACCCAGGCTTAGCACGGCTTGCAATGGTAACATTTTGCCACTTGTCTGTGGTGCAGTGGCTTATCATTCACACGAGCAGCAGCAGCAAAAAAAGTCTGGTGATCACAACCTCTGGGAGTACTGCTGTTGCGATTATCTCATAGTGCTATCTGCGTTAGTCCTAAAGGGCTGGAAATCTTTTACGTTGATGCAGTCATAATTAAATGTGATCCCATTGCAGTCAGTGGAGCTATTTCTGGAATTAACTAATCACCGCTATGAGTAAGGGGCTCATAAGTCAGCCAGTAGTTACTGTGGGAAATCTCTGTGGGTTAAACTGAAAGCTGTTGAGAAATGTTGATATTTAAATGGCAGACACAGTAGCTCAAGAACATGGGGAATAAGAAACTCTGCTTCTAACATTTCCTGGCATATGACAGTTTTGATAAAGGGATTACTCTAAACAAAATTCTCAGTCTCAAGTATGTTCATAGCTTTAATTAGACCAAGCGTAGATGGAAATTACAGTCTGCTTAACCTTCTATTTAAATCTCTCTGTTATGTTCCCTTTGCACACCTGTTTGAAATAAAGTGTGAGTGGAAAGAATAACCTCGCGGTGTTCTTTCGGGCTTTCATTGTACAGGATAGGTGGCTGTGTCTGGGTAAGTTGTCTTAGTTACTTAGTATTTAGAGTCATTTTTTTACTAGACAACTGGGATCTGTGTGTGGAGAATGCTTGTTAGTGGGTGCAGCAGGCAACTGCAAGTCAGGCTACAAGAGAATACTGTAACCTAAGTAGCGTGAAGACTCTCCACTAGCTAAGTCTCATAAGTTGCCACGGTAATATGCAACTAATATATAATCCTGTCCCAGTTCCGCCTGTAAATTATATTTTCTTGAGTAAAAATACACTGTTCACTCTTCTAAAACCACGAATTTGAATGTCACAAGCTAAGGAGGTCATTTCTGAGAGGCAGGACCTACCTTCGTAGGTGAAAGTGTGAATATCAAGTCTTTAAATGCGATTTCACGTTAATTTTGCAATACGTTCTGTGTTTGCTAAAGCGGGTCTTACATTTGTGTAATCCTGAAAAAACTATATGTACGGGGGCTGAAGATCCTTACTACAAAATAAAAATTCACTGTTGTGTGGTAAAATTAAAGGCCTGAAGTGGCAGCTGACAGATTATGGCATCGCAAGGATTACGCAGCTGTACCCACCACACCTACCAGCCTGACCGAGGAGACCACAACCCGCGAGCTATGTTCTAAATTACAGGCATTGCATATGTGCTGACACTCTTCTTATACATAAATTCTGAAAAGACCTTCTCACAAGAAGATGTAACCACATGAGAAGACTTGATTTATTAAAAAAAAAAAAAAAAAGAAAAGCACACTCCTTAAACACCCCCGCTGCACCCCCATAAAAATGGTGCTTTTTCGAACTTAATCCTAAACCCACTGAAGTGACTGAAACAAATCTGATTTCAGTGATCTTGGGATCAAATCATTAAGTTTGATTAAGCAAATGCTGCCCAAGTGTAAGGATATGCAGAACTGCACTGACTTTTCATTAGAAAGCTCCCATTAAAATCCCACCTGAATTGTGTCTGTAATGAGGGAGGTAAGCCCACCAACCTTTGGGATCAAAGTTTCTGATGATTTATATTTTAGCAGCAAGCTTGCCTGGATGCTGAGTATCCTCTTTTCTCTGCCTGCTGACTTCCCGTCTCCCCATTATTTACTCTGTTCTTTTCCTATCAGTACGTGCCACTGTACTGTACTTGTGCAGTTATATTACCATTTATCTGATGGAGCTGAAAGCCTAGATCTTTCTCTGTAACTTTTGTGAGCCAAACTTTAAAAGCTTCTCCCTCTCCTCCCCCTCCCAGATCCCTCCAGGGAAGAAGCAATATGAACAAGAATACGCACAGATCTCTCAAGAATACAAATTATGTTCTGAACAGAAAGTTGGCTCATGCATGTCAATTACTTGTTATAAAGAATAAAACATTCACCTATAGTTAACCTTTAGAGGGAATGGAAAAATAAAGTTATTGCTTGCTATATGCTATTTACTAAAGTGGTAACTGGCAGGATGAACTGTAGAGGGGAAAAAAAAGTTGCTATAGAGGATTCTGGGAGAGTAATTTTGAGCCGGCGGAGAGAGAGAAAGTCTCACAGCAAAAAACAAAATTGATTTGTTGCCAGGGTGTGCAACATGGGAAGAAGAGACATGCTCAGCAGTGGTGCTTAATTGTCCTTTTTATACTCTCTGCACTGTCTGTAGTCAGGCAAAAAAAAAGCCCAGTCCTGAGTCAACTAATGCAAACGCAGAGTAGTTTTGGCCTGCCTGATCCAATGGCCCCGCTTAAGCTCATTGCTTACGTGTGTTAATAAAACACTTGTGGTTTTGGTCACTAGGAGATGTGCCGTGGATTATTTTCTTCAGAGAAAGCTTGTTTCTGGTGTATCTATTAGTACATGCCTCTTCAAAATGGTTTTGCTTTTTCGTTGAAGAGGATCCCTCCCCTTGTATTAATGCAAGTAGCGTTTGAGGCTTGCTTTATTTATTTATTTATTGTGGATTTTTGCCCTCTATTGTGGGTTCTCAAAGCAGTAGTATCTTCAGGAGAAGATTGCACTGGCCTGTAGTGGCACAATTGTAAATCTGCCACTCTCATTAGATAGGATTAGCATACTCCATGACTTACTAATGTAAACATCTGGAAAAGTAATAATTAGGAGGGCAGGGGGAATAGAAATTGCCTGGCCAGTAGTAAAAGCATCAGAGCTGTTGGACAAGGTAGTGAAACATGCTGCCAACAGAAATCAGATAAACATTTTTTGTGAAGATACATAAATACAATTAGAGTACCTAAGTTTGAAACTTTTTTTTTTCCCAATGTTCATGAGAAACTGGACCTCACTCAGTTCTCCCCTTGACTTGAACTCATGCCGCTCCACAGTGCCAGGGAGAACAGACTCACACCCTTCACACTGAAGTGTTGTGCTGTAGACCTCTTCATACATGGCCAGGCCCAAAACATCCACTACAGTTTAGTGGATAAAATAAACCTCTTAGGGCACGCTATAAGCTACAAATGAATAGTGTGTTTTAATTTTTTTTTTATTATTATTTTAAGAATAGAAATATTATTTGCTTGGGATCTCTCTGGTGTCTGTGTACAGGTATAAAATCTGGCTTGATAACAGAAGCCAAAGGCTTCTCTCTTCACAGTTCAGACCCAAGTGGGAAGTTGACGTGTGAGGTTATTTAGTAGTGTAGATCCTGATCTGATGATGTGTGCCTCAAAAGGCACGAGGAGTCGTTCAGTCCCACACTTGCTCCAGACACTCACATTCCTGAGAGAGAGAGGCTGGTGCATAACTGTAATATTACCCATGGTGACAGTCAGGTGATGGGGATGTGGCTGGGATTGCTCAGGTCTTTATATGACTCTTGACTTCTTGTCACCTTCTGGAGGTGAAAGCAGAGCACTTGAGCCAGTCATCCAGCTGGACCACCGGGATATCGAGGGATGCAGGAACTGCAATAAGTCATTCCTGGTTGGTTTGGTGTGGAAGGTGTTAAACAAGGGCATTTCCTTATTCAGGAAATGGGTACTTGCAATAGAAAGTTATTTTTAGTCACTCTGTGCTCCAGGAGTTGATACATAGAGCCCTGACCTGTCTGCTGATAACACATTACCTCATTTGCAGCTCCACTGTTGACGTGCGCTCCACTATGTCCTTGCTTGAACCTGGCAGGCACCATGTGGTACAGTTGTCATGGCATTGTTTGAAGGATTAAACTGCAGCAACGAGGTTGCTACCTGTTCAAACTGACGCAGAAACCCCAAACAAACTCTCAGCACCAAGGTATCTTAGCATTAACGCACGAGGGGACAGGCTTACATCTATGTTATACCAGAAATATCTGGAACAGTACCGTTTCACAGCAGCGTAGGTAACACAGTCTCGTTGTGCTAATGCCATTGTTCAGACCTTGGGCCAAAACTCAGCCAGTGTGGCTCTGCTGAAATCAGTGGAGCTACCCCGATCTACAGCAGTGCGACATCTGCCCTTGTCTCCTCCATTTCTTGCAAAATTACAAGATTTTTTTGGCCAAAGCAAACAGGGCATCTTCGGCCAGTGTTCAGTCTCCTTAGAAAGCTGGTCACGAACGGCCAACGGCTACCCAACAGACTCCCTTCCTGCTCTCCGCCAGGTTTTCACTGCTGCCAGCACAGCACCACATCCATCTGGACAGCCAGACGAGTCGCTCCCTTCAGAGGCGGCCCGGTTGCCTTTCCATGAATTGGCGCGGGGATGGCGTGGCGGCGTGCCGATCGGCTGGAAGCCTTCCGCCGGGAGTACACACGTCACCTCTGTGGCACGCTCGACATCCCTTGGCCCAAGGCCCGTGGCCTGCAATCCCGAGTCAATGCTCAAACTAGGTTTGTCACCCAGCTGACAGTGTAGTGACCTTACTCCGTGACACAGATTCGGTTCCACGGGTCACAGGAAAGATATCGTATAAGCCATTTGATCGTTTTGAATGGGATGTTCATAGCAGCTATTATGAACTAGCTAGATGGGTAAATTCATCCTCACGTGTATTTTTGCCTGTGTAGTCACTAGAGACCTTTCTCACATCATGTCCATCACTATTACCATTTGGTCACACCACGCTAGCTCTAGAAGTAGGTAAGAGCAACAATCTTCATTCACAGAAAGCCGAACCTCACAATTTTGTTAGTGGCATGGCTTTAAAAGGAAGAAAACAGAAAGTCTTATTTCTTTATTGTCTCCTTTGTTGGCTATATAAACTTTGTTTCACCTCTCACTTGCTCTGTTCACTTTCTACAAGCCGAAAAGCATCACTGCTTTATTTCAACACTTGCTTTCGTAAGCTTTTTCTTCCACTGTATCCAGAACCTCTTTTTTCATATCTAGCCTTCCCCATTTCACATTCTCACTCATCTATTCTTGCCTTCCTTTAAGATCCTTCCTTTTATCTCACTGCTTTTTTTCCCATGCCCGAAGAAGGCCAGACATCTGATTTCTCTAATCTAACCAAGGTCTGCATCTGTATCTGGATACATACAGCACTCTCCTTAATTCTTTGCAGCCTGCTTGCTCCCAAAGCACCTACACATTTTCTGCTTGTGTGACTACCCTGCTTCCCTTCACATCCTTCAAAATTCTCTCTTCAGTTCCCCCCGCCAAACTTTGCAACTACCTTCAACTGTTTCTGAAACAGTTCCCTTCCTAAATTAAAAATTAGGAAGGGACTTCCTCTAACACGTTCCCAGCTTCCAGTCACTTTTGGTTCTAAGGCTCTCCAGCCTTTCATGTGTGTGTCACTTTAATGTGCGTGAAATTGTTCTCTGGGAAAACTTGTTGACTGGCACAAAATTCCTACCCTGCAGTTGCATGACTTAACATGCATTAAAACAACCCAGAATTTTTCTAAACAGCACCACCTCTCTGCCCTGCCCCTTTCTGAAGCACTGCTCTGGGTACACTGTCAAACACTTCTGATTTGCTTTCCCCAAAACATCAGTTACCAAGTTTCTCTCCTTAGAAGACAAGAAAGCTATCAATCCAAAGCACTGTCCTCTAGCCAGTCCCAAATTACAGTAAGTCTATTGCTTGAAAAAGGCTTGCTTGGTTTTACTTCTTACCTTCTCACCTCTCCCTGTGAACCCAAACAGTGAGTGTCTTCCATGAACCTGTTCCAGTTGCCTCCAGAGGAACTCCTCGCATAATCCCCACTGACCCTGCAGGGTCCAGAAGTCAACTACTGTCCAGGCTTGTTTAAAAATTACTCTTCTCTGTTGTCTCCTCTCCACTTTCAGTTCTTATAGATAGCGTTCCCTGGTGTCCTCTGACTTGTGGTTATGGTGGTATGTCTGACAGCTTTCTACACTTTGGTTTGAACAGATTTCCCTTACCCATTAATACCAGCGACCATTCTGCTCACTACCACAAGCTACTGTCGTCATACGTCCGTCTTGTGACTAGAAAAATATATATTAAACTAGTTTCCCAACAAAATGAATAATATGTGATGATGCTGTGCATATGCGCCTGTCCATCCCCCACAAAGAGAGCCCGAGTCAACTGGCTGGTTTCAGCCATGTGTGATAGATTTATTGCTCCAACTGTTGTGAAGATCGGAAGCTGGGTAAAGGAGAAAAACCCTGTAAAGCATCCCAAGTGAGGGAATAACAACTGCATAACTTCACATGTTATTAAACACCAGAGAACCCTCATGGGAGAGAGCCCTTATACGTGTTCCAGCCACCGGGAAAGCTTCTGCTGAAACTCACAGTCGCCCAAGAAAAGCAAACTCATGGGACTCTCAGGCTTCCTGAGGCTTGCTGCTCCCAGAACTACCTGCTTGGAAAGCATGACATGGGTCCCAAATCAGGAATAGTTCCCACTCTAGTCAGAATCATTTAGCATTTGCATTTCAGCTCAGGAGTACAAATACTAGTTCACAGCATTGTGTTCTTAAACCTCAAAATACAAGTAACGGTACTGAAACCCCTTGTGTGATTGCATGGCCTGGAAGGACGTTATTTCTTAGGTTAGTGTTTGGGTCTAAAAAGCTCTGTAAGTAATTCAGGATAACGATAGGTATGTACCAATTCTGGAGGAATCATCAGCCTGTTGGCGTTAATGATCTACTGACTCTCATGTCATAGCACTTCTTCTCCAGCAATGAGATTTTTGTATAACCTGCTCACTGCAGAATAACCTGCTCCAATGGGATGGAGGTAGAGCTTTACAAGATCCTAATAAAGGTATTTATTCAGTAGAAATTGCAAGACAAACTGGGAGGTTTTGAGGAAGTCTCAGACTATGCAGTATTCATACAGAAATAACTACCGTCAAAGGCAAGAAAAAATTATTTTAGATAATGCTAAAGTGATTTAGAATAACCTATGCAAGGCTAGAGGGGGGGAAGGAAAGCACATGGCTGAAAACACTTGGGAATATTCTGGCTTGCACACAGTGTCACGCTCACTAATACAGTTACTCACATTTCTATATATAGCTCTGTGTATCCCAAAGATTGTCAAGGTGTTCTGTATAGTTTATATAAATAAAAACCCAACATGTAAAGATCACTCCTTTAACTCCCTGCCCTTTCCTTACTCTGAACAAAAATGCAGTTAACTATTTCAGAGGAAGACAGATTTTTGTGCCTGTAAATCAAGCTACTTTGTCCTTCTGTGTTGAGGGTTTGGTGCTAACATAAGGGGAAGCTGGTTTTACATATGGAAATATGAGCCCTACTTCCTGCAGCATTTGGCTTTTCCTTGTAACTGAGTTAATTTACCTGCTTGGCAAGGGAGGTCCAGTATCACGGCTCAAGGTGGAATTGCTACTGCACTTTTTTTGCATAACACTTTGACCTCAGCTTCATAAGGCTGATTCTGGTGACTGTCCACATATTGACAGGATCTTGTGGAAGTCAGCGGCAGTTCTACAAACTACATACAGGACTGCTGATCAAATGCCAGAGGCAGGCGTTTCGGAGAGCTGGCTACCAAAACACCAGCAGTACACAGCAGAGCTCAGGTACCTTGCAGGAGAGTTGCGTTCGCAAGCATCTGATCCGCGTGTACTGTGGTCACCAAACCTGCATACCTGACTTCTGGTAAAACGAGCCCTAAGGACCCTCTCTCTAGAGGCATTTAGATGTCTAGGGAGTCAGTTGTAATTCCCATGAAGCTTCTAATTACATTAAATACCAAAATGATTTTGTAAATCCCCAGGAGGTGCCCATCTGCATGTCTATGTGCTTAAACACCATTGCACGTTTTGGCCCATCTTTTGCTCATTTCTTCAGTCTCGTACTCAAGTTTTGTTAAGGTTTCCCGAGCAGTTGCTGGGAAGAACAACGTCCACCAGCCGCCTGGAGGGTGGGCCCTGTGCCATACCGTCATCCCTTCCTAGCCTCGGCAGGAATAACCACGGCTTCCCCTCCGTGTCCCTGTGCATTGCGGGCGCTCGACCAGCAGCCTGGCTGCACGTGGAGCAGAGAGCTGCTTCCTCAGCATGTTCCTGTCGGGCAGCTGGCTCAGGCCCAGCGAGGAGGCTGCCTCCAAAGCACGTGGATGCGCATGCAGCTTTTTCCAGCACAGCAAAGCTGTTCTTCTCCAAGTCTAGAGATCAAGGTCCTCACAAGGAGCCAACTCCTTTCTCCCTTGGGGATTTGTCCACTCTGCCTACAGGAAAACTCTTATGCGCTTGAAAGTTTCACAGCAATTATTCCCAAGTTTAGACAACAATGAACACACATGCAGTGGAGTAACAGTGAAAGCAGTTCCTCAGCATTTCATGTACACACAGAGCTCGTGTTAGTCACGTACAACAGCTAGATAAAAATCCAGCCTGTTGCTTCACGATCTCCAATCAATGTGGAAATTGTTCTGTTGCCCGCTTTGCAGCCGTCACCTCACCATTGCGTTCTTCTCCTGCATTTGCTGGTTTTCCCCATTACACAACCCGGTTAGCTATTTTTCCTGAATTAAAGCTACTCCCATTCCTTGCATGTTTCTGTGATTACACCATGATTATCTATGATGTAATTAAGAGCTCTGCCCATTTGGCATCATGTGTGCTTTCTGGAGTAACGCAGTACTCTGCACTCCTACTTGGTGCCTTCTGGTTTCCAAGCAAGGCCGTGGGAGGACAGACGCTCAGCTGAGCAGCAGAACCCGAAGGGTTTCCTCACCGAGACCTAACCTTCTTGGCTTCACAGAAAATCTGTTTATTCTCATATCAAATACCCAAAGTACTTTTGGGACAACAGAAACAGAACTCTTAAGCATATTTCCTCCTTTTTCACTATAATTAAAAGTTGCCTGGAACGACCCACCTTTCCCCATACACCCCCTCTTGCATGACTTCCTCCTGGTTTGTACCTTCCCAGCAATGCAGGCAGCCATCAGGGTGTGGAGGAAGAAAGGGTCAACCGCCCTTGGTATTTTCTTCAGACAAAACTGTTCCTGAAGTGCTCTTTCCTTGGCATGTTCGTTATTGTTGTCCATAAAATAATGAAAGGAAAAACATGCCTATGTTAACTTGTCGAGGGAAGGAAGCAGGGCAAGAAGCTTGTTTTTAATTAGTCATTTTGTGAACATTTGTGCAAGGACAGAGTCTGCTGCCAAACAGCATCTCAATTAGTGTGTCCCTGTGGGCAGACCTTGCTTGGGCTGGTCTGTGGCTTACAAAGGTGGCAGAGGGAGAAGACACAGAAAGGATTTGTTCACTTTTTTTATCCTCTCCCCGCCCCCCCTTTTTGTGTTGCTAGGAGAGGGGACTCCACCAGTGGGTGGTGTCTAACTGGGACCAGCGACCCAGTTCAATACACCTGGCTTGGCTTCTGTGGGATTGGAGCGGGGCAGTGCAGAAGAACAGGCTGGGACCCCACCAGGCACGGAGCAAGAAGCTGTTTCTAGTGCTTTGTTAGGGAAGAGAGGTGAAACGTGAAGCAGTAAGACAAGGACAAGGAACGATCTGAGACGGTACAAGGTCACTGAGCAGACATGCAAACCCAGCTAGCAGCTTTTGTCACTGATCAGTATTTCTTTGCAAAGACCACTGTGTTTATCAAGTTCTCCAAACTTGGAGGGGATATTGGGGAGTGGGGTGGGAGGGGAGAAGAATTGAGGGAAAGGAGTATTTTTTGCTTCAGAAAAAGTTCACGAAGAATATTCTTCCTGGTGAAAACAAGGTGTGCATCCAGGCTTCAGAAAACACAGGCTATTTTACCACACAGGATATTTTAAAGGTTTTGGCATTTTTGTCACACAGCAAAACAGTGTTTTGCATCGCTGAAACTCCCTGAGGAGTGCAGTAGCATTTCTCAGCATGTTAATTGTCAGATAATGCAGCCGGTAGCTTCTGCTCAGGAGAGGGGGGTGGCAGTGAAGAGATTAAAATGATGATTCAATCAGGAGACTCTCAGAAATCTGCCTAGTGACAACCTTTTTTTTTTTTTTTTAAAGACTCAGGCTCTGTGGCATAGTTACAAAGGAGGAGTCTTAATTAAAATTAGCAGGCAGATGAAGCATTTGAATGGGCATCTTTCAATTCTTTTCCCTTTCAGCTCACAGTAAACCCTTTTCTGTCTTTTCTCACAACAGCTTAAGTTTGCTTCAACAGTTTCGCTTGTCCATTTTCTTTCCATCACAAAAAAAATTCCCTTAAATTATACTCCCTCTAGAATGCGAAGCAAATAACTTGCATTTCTATGATTCCTTTCAGCCAGGAGCAATTTAAGAGGTGGTTCTGCTTCTTACCAGCCTGCGAGTTAGTCTGTATATCACTCACTATCCCCCGTTACAGCTTGTGAAACAGGCACAGAAATTAACTTAGGGTCTGCATCACGATTGGCTTTTGCTGGGCGTCCATAACAGAAGTTACATGTGGTTTATTTACAAGTTTATCAGATCAGAACAGAAATGTTGTTCAGCTCTGACTCCAGCTGCTTCTGTTTCTGACACCTGTTGACAGTTAGGGATAAAATTTCCTGCACTAGGAAAGGCAAGCAAAAACTCAAACTGTGCAGATCATAAAGCTAAAATAAGCCCTTGAGCATTCATATATATATAAATAAATATGCAAGATTCTACTGTTAGTGGCAAAAATCATGTCATACTACATAATTTAGATACAGGTGTTATAAATGAGGGTAATCAACAATTTAACTTGCACCTTGTTTCACTACCCATTAATCACGTGGGAGAGCAGGCAAAGCTCCATTGCCTGCTTTCACCAGAGAAATGAAATGGGTTTGGGTTTTCTTATTTACAGCATCGCTTCCTTAAACCAAATTGTCCTGGCAGAGCAGATAGCAAAGAAAGCACGTGCTCCTGAGTAAGTGGCAACATTTAAAGGACAGACTGATGAAATTCGTTTTCTGATTATAATCATCGTACGGTTAAACAGAGCACAAAGCCAGGTAACTTGGCTTTTAAGTTTGTTACATTCCTGGATTTTGGAACAGCTTTCAGCTCAGCAGCTTGCTATGTGTGTACTTTGCCAGGCAGAGCAAGCCAGCTTGCTTCATTTCTTGCTAGGGTTTGGAATTAAAATGTAGATTCAAAGCAGATGGGGATGTTTCTGCAGCAGCTGAATAGAAATACACAGAAATTGAGAAAACTCCCTCCTCCCCCCCCCCCCCCCCCCAGTCAGCTATCATCTCATTCTGACAAAGGCCTATTCTTCTGCGGACCACATAAAATTATCTATCTGGTGAAGATCTGAATTTATGTACTATTGGGGCTTTTTGTGAAGTGCTGGCGAGCCCTTCAGCCAGCAGCAGCCGCATTGCTCACAATGCCGCTATTACAGAGGAGCAGGATGACCTCTGTTCAGGAACTCCTTGAATGCTTGTTTTACATACAAAGAGAGGGGAAAACAAAACAACAAGAACCAAAATCAGTGAAACAGAAGATGACTTCCTAGATGGCCGGTACCTCATCGGCATTCAATCTAACCTGTTCTGTACTGGAGCAGCACAACAAAGCTGTCCTCCTGGATTAGAGGTTAGTAAATACAGGCAGCTGGTCTCCCCCTGGATTTCTCCGGCACACTGACCTTGCACAGGGAATCCCTCCCTCCTTTATCCTTAGATAAACTCCCATCGTCCCTGAAACTGGAATAACTGTGCCATCTCACAGTCACATTGCTTCTGCATCTGTCACGCATCATTGTGAACCACCTTTGTTTTCAGCCGGGAGTTTCAAGTCATTACCTGCCTAAAACAGGATTTATTCAATGCATTAGTGACTCTGAGGGTTTTCTTAACCCAGGCACAGGAAGATTTCCTGTATTTGCATTTTTCTTTTCTTCTCTGTTAAATAAACATTTTGTCAGATGATGATAAAAATCCCCTCATCCCATCCTTTCTTTCTCCAAAAAACCAGGAGTTTCAAATCTGAATGCTGATCTCTGCCATTCCACCCTTGGTGGGTGTGTTTTCCTTCTACAAACTTTGAATCCCCCTACACTCTCTCCATCTCTTTTTCTTACAGTCTTTCAGTGTAATTGATCTCAGCTGTGATACTATGTATTTTCTCCTTCCCCTGGGCAAAACATCCCCCCCAAGCAGTTTCTGTCTGTTCTTTCCCTCCCTCCTTAAATAGTAACTTACCTCGTAGGAAAACACAACTGCCTCCCCCTGTGATACTGTCCTTATCTCCCCCATGCACAGCAAGAACAAGAATTTCTACTTCTTGAGAAAACACCCATAAGCTCAAGGAGAGAAAAGGTCAGCTGTGACAAGGATTATGCATTTCTGTAACTCCTTTTTCTCCTAATCTAGAAAGATTCCTATTTTATGTCTGAACTACAGAACTAGAGTTTACCCTTGCAAAAACAATAATCTTGCTACACCACTTGTATCGCCTACTACAAGGTGAAGATACTGCTCTTCATTATGACAGAGGTTTGTTTTTCTGGATTGCTAAAATGCCATTGAAAGCTAAGAAATAATCCCTTTCCCTCAGCCCTAAAGATAGCCAAGAAAAATCTTAGCTCTGTTTTAAAATTGGGAAGAATAAAAGAAAAAGGAATATAGAACTTTTTCTGTAGGACAAAAAGCATGAGATTTTCTTCCTTCCTCAGCAGCTCTCAAATACAACTAATGTTGAAATGAAAACAATAAAAACAACCAACTGTGAGGACTGTGGAACTGACGAAAGAAAGAGATTTCTGCCCATCCATTACTGATTCAGTTTCCCACTGTAAAGCATTTTGCAATTCAGCTTGTAAGACAGACACTGACTGTGGACCAAAATCATRTGGGATATGAAAATACATACTTTTCTGTGTATGGGGTGTCTTTTAGGAATATCCCTCTTTATCTAAGACCTTGCAGTGTCATTTTGACTTCCCTGGGCTTTGAATCAAATGCTCAGATGCTAAATTGTTGTGAGCAGAAATGCAGCAACACAGATGAGTAGGATTTTGGAATACGCATTCAGGAGCAACATCATACAGGGCAGGAAACTCTAATGCAACTACTTTGTGCACTTTAAAATCACCAAACATTTTAAGTGAAGAAACACAGTTTCTTGTTTGTCATCTGTGGTGACTTTACTTTAACTAAGCTTTGTGTCACGACTAAAAGATAAGTGAGAGAACTGTGTAAATCTTCCCAGCAGATGATCTATTTGACAGCATAACTTTGTCAAACGCACTTTCTAACTATGACACTGGAAGAGAAAGCTGATGATCTTTGCTCTTTGGAGGTGTCAGCTACTTAATATTATCCATCTTCTTTTCTTCATTCAGATATTATAAATCTATTTTTTTCCCTTTGAGAAGATGAGAAATACAGAAACTAGACTTCAAAATTAAAGTGGTTGGTTTTGTTTTTTTTTTTTTTTTTTTTAAAAGGCTCATAGAAGAGTTTCCCTTCGAGCAAAAAATACAAAGAATGCAAATAAACATTGTCAAGCAATGAAAGACTCAGTATTACAAAAGAGGAGCACTGTGGGAGTTACTGGGGCATGACCAATATAAAAAATACCACCACTGACTACTTTTCCTGTTATTGAAAGTAGCACCTCTAAGTTACTAGAGTCTCTAATGTTTCTGTGTAAAATCTGGTCTCTGGTCTAGTCAATACCAGTTTTCCTGTCCATTGCAATGGATGCAAAAGTTTATGATCCTCTTGTCCATGTATAGTACATATAAATGAAAGTGTAAATAAAGTAACAAATCACTTTGCACTTATTTAAGTAGTTGTACCTAAAACTAAATCTAAATGATGATAAGGCCACAAATGAGTACAAAAGTTAACAACACATGTTACGGCTGCACCTCTTTTCAGTCTGTGTATTGGAAACCTGCTAAATCTCAAGTCAACAAAGTTCATTTAAAACTTAAAAGTATAGCTGTTTCTTTTACAGTGTCTGTGAATCTGAACTTCTGGTCAGAAAAAAAGACCCTATATCCTGTACTATGTGCTCTACACTTTGCCATGCCAAGCTGTACATGGTGCATGGCCTGTGGCCACTGTTTTACAGACATTCGAGCTGTGATTTCAACAGCCAGACGCACAGCCTCCCACTTCTCATGTTAGGTCCTAAGTCTCCTAAGTATTCAAACGAAAACCATGCATAGATACAGACACAGTGCCTACCAGGTACCCAAAGGGGAGCCAAAGGTGGGAATAGCATTTTACAAGCTGCATTCTTCAGGGATGCAAAAGGTGCCGGGTTTCCCAGCCATGTCAGTCTGGATGCGGTGGCAGTCTGGCCACCCTGAATCCTTCAAGGAGAGTTACTGTTCAGCGTAACGTGCACTAGTTACTGTCTTCATGTGTGAAATGCAAATCTGYTCTTAAAAGATAATGTTGGCATTAATCTGGTGCTGTATATTATAAATATGTATCTGTACCTTTTACAGAAAGAGGTAACAGCAAGTAATTAAAGTGCTTACAAAATGTGTTTCCTAAATTTTGCACATTGTTACTTATTGGTTACTGTAATCCCCTGTGAATCTGTGCGGTGGTGACCTGTATGAGCAAAATAACTGGCAAAGGCTGGTGCCCTGTTTCAGCTGGAATGTAAAATGAAGGCTAAGTGGTGTCATGTGCAAGCCCCGGTATCATTCAGTAACCCACTGCTCGCTGCAGGGAGGAGTAGGAGGGCTCTCCAGAGACAGTTAGCGTCAAAGAAGAGGCTTCATAAATCCCACAGTTGTTGGTATCTCAGGTCAAATGAGCATGTCCCCTGGTACCAGGCTAGATCAGAGGAGAGGATTTCAGTGCAAGTCGGCAGGATCAGGGAAACATAGAGAGTTGCTCTGCACTGGGAGATACAGAGGGTCACGTGGRCAAGTTCCTATAAAGACTGATTTGAATCAAAGTTTTTTCAGTTACTTGGAAACAAGTGCCATAGTTGCAAAGCAAGAGCTTAAACTTTCAATTAAGAAGGAAGGCTTTTCTCATCAGCCATATCTGGAGGAATTAGCTTGATTCTCCTGCCTTTTTGGGCCCTTGAATCACTATTATAATTCTAAGCAACAGACAAACAGAGAGCACAGAAGATAAAATGCTGCAATCATTGCAGCCAGAATTTCATTACAGTCCTGCTCCGACTCCTTTGCACACACAGGTATTCTGTGTGTATCTTTTTGCTGTTTTTTAAACAAAAGCTTTTTATAACCAATAAAAATAGTGATAACTTTTAGTTCCACGGTCAGCGCAAACTATGCAGTACGTTCCTAGCTGACCTGAGCAAGGGGGAAGCCTTCTGTAATAAACACCCAACAAAGGTCACTGCCTGCCAATCCCTGGGGACAGGCTAACCCCGGCGGGTGCCGCAGGAGCATCCCAACAAGGGGAGACTTGAAGACCAGGTCAGTTGGCAATCCTCAGTAATTTCATCTCTGAAAACTACTGTCAGTGTTTGTACTCATCTTATCAAAGTTTTTAGCTCTCGTCTCTAGTTGCTGCGCTGCCTTCCTCCAACTTCAACTTCCTGCAGCTCTGTGGAGCACATTCCCCGTCCCCATCCACTTCCTCTTGTTAACCTTGTCATGGAAAATCTCCCTCGAAACCTCTCTCTCCCTTCCTTGCTGCTATCTGAAGTACACCAATCTTTCCTCCAACACAAATACAATCTGAGACAACAAACAGAGGGAGAGTTATTACTGCTGACGGCGTATTTTAACCTTTTATAGCAATTTCCTTTGTAATCCTGATTGAGCTTTTCAGTATTCGGTAGATGCAGGCTCTCCCCAATGGGTCTCTTGTAAAAGGGACTGCAAATCCTTGAGCTTTGTATTTCCCTCCTCACAATCTAAAGCAATAGCAATGCTTACTAGCATCTAGTTATTTGCATGATAGTCTGTTTGATCAAATCAGGATTTAAAACCTAACGTCAAAGAAGCATCTCTCATATCATGGAAGCGTTATTCTTTTGCAAGGCTGTGTATGTTGTCAGAAAGCAGTTCCTCAGCCATCAGCCCACAATACCAGACTGGTTTTACCATAATATCAGGATCTTTTCTTGAACTCATTGGCAGCAGCACTGCTAGAGTTAAAGTGTTTTGGTTTTCTGTTTTAGCTTTAACATCTTTTTGCTGATTTTTGAGTATCTTGTTTTACAATAGCCTCCTTCAGGCAATAGAGTCCAGAGCAAAATTTAATCTTCAGAGAGGATAACAAAAGAAATCAGCCTTCGTTACCAAAAGATCATTAAGTAGTAGCAGCTGTTTTTAAGACATTGAATTTTTTCAATGAAGCCAGAAAAACCAAAGCATAAACTAAGACTTTGTGCTGCCTGATTATATTGCGGTGTATGAGGAAGTGGGACAGGAGGAAAAAGAGCAAATAAATATTTAACATCAGAGTAGCCAGCATCCTGACCGTACAAGTCATCTGTCATAAGCTTCTGACAGCTCTGAAGACATCCCTGCCTCCACACCTCCAGGAACAAGGGCTGGGGCAGGGAGCTCAGGCGGGGGGAGGTCAGGAGCTGCTGGGATCCCCATCGGTTTCCAGGACGGGACTGGGGCCCTGCGGGGCGGTGCTGACATACACCTTGTATTGCTCGCCTGCCCCGGGCCTGTGTGCCAGGCTTGAAGAGAGGAGCATGGTTTTGTTGGGACCAGCCAGTGAAAGGACCTTAATGGTGCCAAAGGGAGAAGGTAGGAAACAGGATGGGCTGGGAGGCATCAGCACCCTTGAACATAAACTCTAAACAGCTTCATGCCATAATTTCTCTGAAGGATGTGGCATGCTGCAGAGTTGAAGCACAGCAGTATGGGAACACATATCCAGTCTCTAGTGCTCACCTGATTTGCTTTAGTCCTCCACATGCTTTTTTAAAGGTTAACTGCAGGTACTCCAGAATATTTTTTTCTGCCCATCTCATTTTTAGTTCTAATTTTAGGTGCAACTAGCTTTTCAGAACATTTGCTTAATCATCGATACCTATCATAAACTTTTAAGATCATTTTGGTTTGGGGAGCTGAGGCATGCTTCTGATTTATTACACATCAATTACACGCAAGCTTTTGTGAGCTAGATGAGGCTGTTAGGAAGAGCTGTTTGCTGGGGAGTATAATGAGCAGATAAACTTTGCCATTCATCATTGTCCCCCACCTTTCCCACAGTAAAATCATTAGCTCATTTTCTCATAATCAACCTGGCTGACCCTCAAATTGTTAACAAACCAAAAATAAAGTGTCCTTATATTCATTCAGCAGTGTTAGCTTAAATGACTGCATTAGACATTTAGTATCCTGATAGCTGTCTCCTCTCTTCTCCCCCCCCCCCTTTTTTTTTTTTAAAGGAAAAGCAGCTGTTCATTGCCCCCAAAGGCCGTATAGAAGTAATACTACCAAGCGCAGACTGTGTTGCATTTTCTTCTGAGCAAAACCGGTTGCATATGTCAGAGCTTAATGCCTATCATCCTTGCTTTGCCCCCAACCCTGTTCTCTCCGTGATGTGTTTTGGAGAGGGGGGGGTGGAAGAGGGAACGAAGGTTTGTGTTGGCAAGAAAAGCAGCGACTGTGCTGCGCAATCACACTTCATGTACAAAGACGCCCATAAGCTTACGGGAACTCGACCAGCACAATGCAAGGCGTTCATCCCTTCACCTGCATTCCTGAGCTCAAGACCACCGCAGCTGTTAGACTTCTGGCTGAAGGACTAGCCTGGCAAACACTTTGCATAACCTTGCCAGCTAGGAGCAGTTCTGCAGGACTTGTGGGATCAGGTCCTCGTTGCTGGAGGTGTGGATTTAAATAATGAAAAGTCACCCGACCCTTTCGAGGAGAGCTCACCTGCCACCCTTCCAAGGAAGAGTGAAGAGAGGCATTTAAAATGCTTCTGCTAATTTTCACTGTCTGTAGTAAAGATGTTTACTTAAGCTGAAAAAATGTCTCAGCTATGATTTATGAGTTTCGTTCAAAGTAGTCCCGTATCTTAGATTTGTCTGTAGTTCCCAGCTTTCTAAATCCAGTTGAGTGTGTACTTTACAATGGTGAGCTTTTCATCCACACTGCTTCTTTGTGCACTAAGAGCGTCACTGTGTTATGGACAGACAATAATCAATTAGTGAAATGGTATCTCGTGACTGAGAATATGAAGCAGGCTTTGCAGGAACTGACAACAGCTCTTTTAACTCACCCGTTTCTGTATGTCTCTTAAATATCCCAAAATATCAAAGGTCTTTCGTTAGAGCGTCAAACTCTCTCAAATCCATGTGGGCCACTGGATACCTCGGAAGACTATGAACTGATGTGAGCCGGCAGCAAATGGCAAGTTGCCAGAACGAAGAACAACCGACTGTTTTCAAAGCTTTGAAAATATTTCAAAAGGAAGCACAGAGAGAGGAGTGTTGCAGTTCCCTTCAGGACTGCTCAAATAACGCTCTTCTAGGTGTCAGCTGCGGGAGTCTGAAAGTCTTAGCGAGAGTTAAAACACAATCTGCCAGTTTCCCCCCCGCTCTTTTAGCTTGGCGGCAGCGAATTTTCTGTCTCTTCATGTTGCATCTCGCCATAAAGAGGAAAATTTAAACAGGAGAAAGAATGTGCTTTGAATTATTGGAAATTAAAGGAAAGCAGGAATGCCAGCTCGTTCTGGGATCCCAACCCTTTCTCGGCACAGCAATCCCAAGTTTTTATCCAGTCTTGTAATTTGGCTAAAGGGAGAAACCTTCATGTTAGAGGCGTGTTTTTAAACAAACATCCCGTTCACAAAATCTAGACTTTTTACTGGTTTCCAGTTTCCCTGAAACACTGAAGGGAGATTCCACAGAAAGGCAAATGCCTGTCTGCCTGTAATAAGCTTTTTTCTCTAGTAGCTCTCTAACTAAATGTTTTTTGCCACAAAATACATAAAATTCCCTATACACTGCCCATTTATGCTTAGATGTTAAGAAGTTTTAAATGGCTATAGATAAAATCTGCGTTCTATGTAAGAGAGGACGTAACAAGGTAAGAAGGAACTTGGAAGTGGCCTCAGTTGTGTGGAAGCACGAACTGGAGCCCGTCGCTTGATCCTCAGAACAGGATTAATAGTGGCCTTCTAAAGAAAAAGCCAAGTAATAAAAAGCTAAAATTAGAAAGGGGGGAAAATTACTGTAGCCAAGATGGTAACTACAGAAAAGCTGTTTTTGAAGCCAACCTTAAGAAGCTAGGCTGTAACTCCTTGATAAATGCTGGCATGATGTGAGGTGGGTGTCTCTTGACTTACAATTTGCTTGGGCCCTGGGCCATTTTATCTAAGATTAGTCAATGACCAAGTTCTTTCCAAGCTCGTATGTTGAGTATTCAAAATGAAAATGTAGTCCCATATCTTCATCTCCAACCTAAAACTGAAGGGGATAGCAACAGTACCCGTGCCAAGCTCTCTTGTGTGCTCAGAACTGTGGCAAGGCAGCGCCGGCTCCCACGTTTCATTTCTCTCCCAGAGTTCTGCTTTTATCAAGGTTAGATCTCGACTGCTCTTAGGTCGTCAGCTGGCTCCGGTCATCAAAAACACCTTGTCTTTCATCTCTTGTACATCTGGAGAGGCAATTGTAACTCTTTTCTCAGATGTAGATTTCAGYACGATAATCCATGCCATTGTTGCGTGTAGATTGCAATAACCCACATGAAAACTGCTCCTGAAGACCACACACGAATGCAGAAAGAAGCTGAATGGCAACTGTAGCTCCAGGGAGCATCTTCTAATAGACCTCTAAAAATGCATTAGATTCTTATCTTCTGTGGTGCCTCAGCAACAGTGGAAGTCAGAAGAGATGTTTGTGCCAGTAGCTCACAGACTTAAACACACTGAAGTCAGAGGTTTTAAGGAAACAACCTCCTCTATAAAGCTCTGCTAGAAGTAACGAGACCGTTCTGTTGATTTCAATGCGATTTATATAGTCCCTCTCATGCTGAGGGAATAAACTGATTTTAGTTACTGGGGGGAAAGCCAAGTTAATTCATACAGGTATTTGAAATATTATATAGGCACATATTATAGCTGCCTGTATATCAAACATCTGAACTCGGGGAAGATCTAGCAGAATGTGGCATGTGCATAAGGTCTCCGAAGAACAGACCGTTGCATTTGCTTTGTGACCTCCGTGCATCTGGTCAGGGAACAAATGGTATGGATATAGATGCACCCAAGGAGAAGATCAGATGTCACAAACCAGGTTGTTTATTCTGTCTAAGAGGGGAGCGTTAATAACAGTCTTCAGTTACATGGGGAGAAAGCCATGGCACAGAAGAAAAAGAACTGTTCCACGAGTCTGTGGTAGATGGGAAGAGACGATCTAGGGTTATGTTTTAAATGGTAGAAGCTTTCTAATAAGTAAGGTTAATGAAGCACTGCATGTAACTGTGGGTTATTATGCAATCCTCATCATTAGAGACCCTAGAAAACAGGTTGGAGTGGACTGGTACAGGACTGGCTGGTGCTGCCCTGGAGCCGAGGAACAGGGCACTCATCTCCTCAGGTCCCTGACAAACCTATTTTTCCCATGTGTTTATGAGCGATTGGTTTGGTTTGTAAGTTGTGCAAGGCACAAATTGGAAGGAAGGGAAAAAAAAAAAAAATCACAAGTGGGCATGAAAACACGTTTTTAAATCAAATCACGCAACAATTAAAACAGCACAAGATCTTTCCAAACCAAGTACCCTTGTTTTGGCTCAACTCCTCCAACTTTACCATCTGGAAGTAAATCCCCAGAAGGACGTAGGAAACCACGCRGAAGCTGCAGTGGCACGTAGCATGTCGCATACGGACACACGGGTATCTTGTGGCTCACTGCCCCCAGCAGGGATCCCCAGCACCTGCCCCTCGGGTACACTGGCGCGCACAGTGCACGCTGTGTAGCATGGGAGCTGTCTCTCTGTGCTGCCTCTCATTTCTCAATGGCCAAGAATAGTAGCTGAAAATTGAGTTCACTACAGCATCCCAGCCTAGGTGTGGTGGAGGCATGAGAAAAATGGAGGAGGAATGTGTATAGGGGTGTAAAGGCTGCCATAGCCTACCAGTGAAGGGGCTGAAAGCTATGCTTTATCATCTGGACACGTGGAAGCAACAGTCAAGAGTAATCCTCGGAGTCATCAACCCTTGTCTCTGCATTTTCCCCACTTTCCTCTCGGTATGACCTTCACCTTCAGCTTTTGGAGAAGAAATTTAAGAAAACTGCATTTCATCCAAAATTCTGTTTTCATCAGAAGTGGGAGACCAACAGGATTTCCTATTTGAAGTTCAAAGGATAATGGAAAACAGAGCTGTGTAAATAGGCTTTCTGAGGATGCTGCAGCCCACGTTTTACTCTCTTCTATCAGTTCTTCCACCCACATGCCAAACAGGACCATTTTTGTTTCTGTTTTCTAATGTTACTGTCCCAACATGATGAAACCCTGAAATCTTTAGCTTGCCAGTGGTTTTTCCTTCGGGTCCTCCCTTTCTTCTTTATAGTATGGGGTGAAGAGAGCCAAGAGAATCTCTTCCACTGCTTCTAGTTCTCAAGGAGGATGTACTACTTAATAGCAAATTACTTAACTCTGTCGACAGCTGTGATGAAATCATCACGGATAACCAACCTTCAACTGGTGTCAGGAAGTCATCAACCCAAGAAATCCGTGCTGTATCCAGGTCTGAAGCCAGATGGACAAAGATCACAGAAACTGGAAGATAATGATGACACTGACCTCTTGGTAACCTTCCCTAAACAGCAGGTTGATAACATCAAGTGTGTCTTGAAGAGCGGTTCAGCCACCGACGCTTGCTTATTCTGGTGTGCTCACACAGAGGCATGCTGCACTACAGAGCTCAGTCAGAATAGCATGAGCAGTTAGCTATTGCTCTCAGACAGCTGATTTTAATCAGTGGCCAGTATCATCATTACCATTTGACACATGGGGTAGCTGAAGTACTGGGAGGAAAATCATCCTCAAATTACACCATTTCTCCAGAAATCAAAAACAGGTCTGAGCACCAGTTGTGCACCTGATAACACTGCCCACGCTACCTTGCCAGCCTTTGCTCAGCACACCTAACCTAGCATGGTAACCGGCTGAGATGAAGAAAAAAAGAAACTTGGTTCTGTTTTCCTACCCCAACATGTTTCCTGATGTTGAATCCACAGGCACTGGTGAATTACCCAAATGATGCCCTGTGTGGGTCACAATTTGAAACAATTTTGCTGGTTCAAACTTCACAGGCACACAAAAGAAGTTTCTCATTATACCCAGGCATAGAAGCATCTCACTCAGCACACACTTATTTGAGCACCCCCAGGGTTTAAGACTGTAACTCCCATCCCTGCAGCCTTGCTATTACAATTATCAACTGCAATGACTCTCAAAAACAGCAAAGGCAAAAGGGTGTTTTAGTTCAGCTTCCCTGTATTTGTGAAAGATGTATAATAGTCAAGGTGGTGCTCAAGAAATTGAGCAACACTGGTGGTAGAGTATGTTGGCATACCAACACCCAAGGTAATGTTGAACAGGCTAACTTGGGAAGTAATATAGCTCTGTGCGATGGCCTGTCAGTGTAAACCACCTGGATCCACTATACTCCAAATCTAAACCACAGAAGCGAGCTTACAACCAGCAAGAACAAGCATAGGTGCCAACCTCATCTTGAATGTTCTGGTTATTACAGCGGGAAGGTCCTTTTGTCTCTTAAATGCAACCTGGTTCTAAAGTTCGACCTTTTGGGAAACATTTCTAATCTAGTCATACAATGGTGGCATTACAAGTGACTTGAAGAGTTGTGTTGTTCTGTTAGAAGTGCTACATGGTACAATTAGGTGCCAAGTTTGTATAGGACATAAATCACAAAAAAATAGGAACTGGAGAGCTGTGTGATGTGACATTATAATTCCTATTTACTCACATTTTATATTCCTGAATTCATTTCCTTCACATAATTGTTTTTTTCCACCTGTATTGTAGAGGCATTTAATTTTCGCTCCCCTTGATTTTATGCAATTTTTAAAATAGTGCAATTTTTCATGTCTGGGTAGATACTATGCAGTATCCAGTCTTGTTGATGGTTATATAATGTAGCAAGGGGAAATCACTGTGCAGACCAGTTTAGCTTTACTCTCTTGCCCTCTGTATTAAGGTCAAAAATCAAACTGATTCAAGTGCTTTTGCGATTAGATCATTGCATCACTGAAATGCAAGAACTGGTGTCAATAAATTGAGGGGGGTTTAGCACTAGTTGATTTAAAAATGCATGAATTATGAGGCTTCTGGCTTGGATAAGATTTAATGAATTATTAATCCTCATATTTCACAAATCCCATGCTTTTCATTCCCTTATGTCTGCTTATATCTATATTCACTAGTCACCATTTTCCCTGTAAATTAAGGATAAATTAGCTATAAATAGGTAACAAATTTTAGCCATCCCACATTTTCTTTTCTGTTTGACACAGATTATTTGTAGATCTAAATGCCAGAGAAGACAATTATATTCATGTAATGTGACCTCTTGCAGAATACAGTCACAGTCTCATCCAGTAGTTTCTAGATTAACCCCTTAACTGCTATTTAAAGCTACAATGAGAAAGCAATAGGTATATTTTAGAAAGAAATATAGCCTTAACTTAAAAACTTCAAGGGACAGAGAAGGCACGGCATCCTTATGCGAGTTTTTTCCAAAGCATTGCTAATGCAGTGAATAAATATACTATCCAAATGAAGAGACAGCTGAATGCAGTGCAAAAGGACCCCATTGTAAGCCATAGAGCCCAGCTAACAACAGAGTGTCCTTGTCCTTCTGGGGCCTCCTTTACATCTGCCTTGAAGTTTCACTGTGTTTTCCTCAGCCACCACACTTGCAGCGGGGCAGCAGTGATGCTGGTAGGGAGCAGAGCAAATCTTTAGGACGTGTTGTGGGGTTCAGAGCCTCAATTCACCTTGGGCATGAATGCAATTTCTCTTTCGAATCTGCTTTGGCCAACAGGGTTAAAATTCTCTCTCATGGGTGCCTTGGCTTCAGAAAATCACGTTAAACCCATATTTAAACAACAGGCCCACACGGGGTTTGGTATTGTGTTTATTACAAACTACCAGCAACCCTGGCTTGGGAAGAAGCTGTTCTGCGAATGGCAAGCCACCCAGAGTCTGGGCAGGTGTAGTCCTGGTCTTGCCTCTCCCATGAGTTTCCACATGGAAGCTTGCTTTGTTTCTCAGTGTATAAACACAGTGCACCTTAAGTGCGAAACGTATAGGAAATGCTTAAACTATACCACAGTTTTCATGTGTGCAACATTTTATCCCAGCAATAATGGGAATGTCTCACTAGTAAGGAGCTTTGATGTGTTACGTTGCCCATTAGCCATCTGAGTTAACTGCACATCTTTTCTCCTCTAGTGACATTTGCAGCTTGCTTACAGGCGTTAACCCAAGGCACAGCTGAAGCAACCGCTACTTAGATAGGCCAGAGAAAAATGACATCCCACGATAACCACATGGCTATAAGTCATGGTGTTGAGCATCATTATAACTGCTTACACGTCTTGTTCCAAAGTTAAAAAAGAGAAAACTTTGACACAGAGTTAATCAGAAACAATTTCACATGTATGCAAGTCCAGAAGATTTAAGGTTTTAGGGCAGAAACTGAGCTTTCTGGTAATTCCATGTATGTGTGTCCTTACTTAGGAATAACTCTACTCATGCCTTTTCTCAAATTTTCATTCATTCTTGAAATAGGAAAAAAAAATCCCTTCACTTTAGGAACTTTTTCACTTGTTGGAAGTTCAGGATTTAGACCTCTTTCTTTGCCAGCGTTACAAGCTTCACAGGAGAGAAGCAACTGCACACCAGCACATAATAATACATAGCGAATTAAGCCAGAAGTGAAGCCAACTATTGTACCCAGGCGATAGGAGCACGAGAGTGTAAGCAGAAAGTACAACTTACCAAACTGGAGTTTGGCAAGACATATAGCTAAATTCACCTCCTGTTTAGAAAGTGCTACAGGGGTTTCTTGTCTGGGAGCAATTTAGACCTCTGTGTCATCTGGCGGTGGCAGAAGAGTGCCAGTAGGATGGAGGCTGTGGCAGTGCTCCAGGAACAACCCAGCGAGCCATCAACAAGCTCCTGGTATCCGACTTCTGCTTTTTTGAGTCTCATCCTGATAATCACTTGAGCACAAGTCAGCTGAGGTCGTGATCTGAGGAGGTATATTTCTGCCAGGGAGAAAAACCTCTGAGGAGATATATTTCTACCCCAGCTAACCCCAGAAGGGGAAACAACCCATCTGACATCCCACCTTTCAGTCCTTTTAGGGCCATGAGTACTCCAACACAGCATCCCCCCACCTACTTTTTCTACTGGGAATCTTGCCCAGCTTTGCAGAAGACTGTACTCCTCTGCAGTGGGTGTATTTGTCCGTTCATTCATCTGAGCTGCTTTGCATTCATGAAATCCCCAGATACAGGTGGTATATAAAATAAGGTATGAACCTCTATAATTGGCTAAAAGTAAAGAAAGATTTTCCATGAGAGAAAATGACATAACTAAGAGTACTTTTGTTGCCACAGAAATGTTTGTCGCGCTCAAAACAATGCCTTCCACAGTCTTTCAGTATCCCCGTATTGATAGAGGTGGCAGGAATATGCCAAACTTGCCCATAAAACAAACAAACAAAAATCTCTAACTCTCTTTCAGTAGCTGGTTTCCAATTTGTGCCCCATACGTGGCAAGAAATAAATGTGCATACATCGCTTGCATCTGAAAAAGTCAAACGGTGGTGGACTGAATTATAACTTGAATACATATTGGTGGGATGAGATGCTGATCCATTTGCACAGTAATGTGCTATATTTAAGTCACGCATCGTGGCATCTTCAAAGAGGCCAGTCATAATTATGATGGATTAGACTGCAGAGTCAGTCCTAGATGCAGTAATTGTTTCACAGATGCTGCTGATGTGACTTGAATTTCTAATGAATTATCGCTGAAGAAAAATACGTGGAGCTACTAAATGGTCTGGATAAAATACAGTTATGGGAAAGAGAAAAAAGGCTAACTGCTATGCTTAGGGAAAGGTAGATTTACTTTGAGAGGCAGACAGTTCACCCCACAACAATTATAAAGAAGAGCACAGAGACTTTGTAGGGCACAACCAGGTCTGCTTAGTAGTAGCATCAAGAATATCTTCATGTGTCCCAGTTAAAACCAGTAATAAAGGTATAGCTGCTATTTGCCTTTTGCCAGTTTTAAATTACAAATAATTGGTGTGATTTGTAGCTGCTTGAGCAAGATTTGTACTCAGGTGTGACTAGAGGATTGTGAATAACTGAGTGTAGACAGAGAGAGAAAGAAGTATAATGCAAAGTCACTGCAATCCTAGATGCATTTCAAAGAATGCAAATCTGGCACTTTTAATCAATGAATTAACTTTGTACTTAAAGAACCAAGTGATTCCCATGTCCTTTGCAATGTCTAACACCAGTGCCTTTTACACTGGAGGTGATCAAAATTTGAGGGAACTGGTTGACTCATACCATGAGGTCTTTGAGAATACCGTGAATAATAATCCACGTCACATAGTGAAGATAACCTCGCGGTTTTTGAGGATGGCAYGAACCTAAGACTCTTTTCTGAAGCACAGATGTGCTCCTTCAAGGGGTTTGCAAGCTAAGTTTAGAGAAGTCGGGCAGCCCCAACTTCTAAACAAAAAAGTGTTTTTACCTATCGGTAAGGAGTTGAGAAGAAAGATTGTCTGAGAACTCTCGGAAGGAATTTAGTTGCAAGCCACACGGTACACCAGAACACAAGCAGCAAGACAAACTTTGAGGGCCAGAGGAATTTTCTCACGGCTCAATCACACAGACTAAAATTTTTTTTAAAGAAATAAATATTTTAGAAGCAGCTTGACAGCACAGTGTTAATTACTATGGTGCCTTTTATTTCATTTCATACTTGCGAAATACAGCAGCCTACACACTCATGTCTGAGTTGTGGTTCAGCTGCAATTTCTAGGTATGAAAGGTGCAAAGGCAAAGAATGGTTTCCAAATTAGGCTGACATTTTATTTTTGAGACACTCTGGGAGCATCATTCTGCCGCCCGGCCTAGAGTGACACATCAGAGGCATCCTTTTCACGCTGCTTTCTGTTAAGTGTGGAATATTGTCTCCCTGGGAAAGCTGCAAAGGCTTGTGTCTTGTGGTACTTTAAAGCTAGGTTGGGAAATATACTGAAATACATCTAGAAGGGAAGAAGCCTACCTTACCTTGTCAAGAAAATAGGTAAGATGGACAAACATTCTTTTCCATCTCCCTATTCTTAGCTTTCCCTTCAAAAACTCTTTCTTTTAAGTACTATTACTTGCAGAGAGAACTTCTTCTGTCATACAAAACATAAATTGAGTACAGAAAGAAAAGAAAAAAATTTCAGGAGGTCAAAAGTAAATCTAAAACCAAGTTTGGGATAAGGAGGACATGGATACAAGTCATCATATAGGTGCTTGCTAGTCAAAATGTATGTTTGAATTGTCCTGATGCTGAAATCAGAGCTACAAGCAGAGGGGATTCTGCTGGATGTAATGAATCTCATGTATTAATATTACTTTTAAAAGCATTTAAGAATCATATTACTCAACTGAGTAAGGCAATACTGCACTGAAAACTGTATAAATTAGACATTCTCTAGCATTTAAAAAAAAAAAAATTAGTGTAGGATAAATACATAAGCAGAGCAACTGTGATGGGAGAAATTTTTCAGTATGGTAGTTCTTCCTATGTAGTGGCAATACCAGCTTCTCCTGACTTTGCAGTCCAACCAGGGATGACCTGGTAATGGAGAACCCTTCAGATTCCCTTTTATGCAAACTAAAAATAAAAGCTTCAGGACAAAGATATGCGTGAGTCCAAATTTTCTCTGTGCAATCTCACATCTGTAAGACCCTCTGTCAGTCTGTCTTCTGTCATTTGTGACTGGTTGAGAACCATAAAGACAACAAAGAATAAATTACAAGCAGAGTCAAACAAGGGCTTTATCTATGTTAACTGGGATTGTGAATCCTGGGAAGATCCATGTGAACAGGATTAGCTTGTCATTATATAGAATTTGTTCACTACACATTGTCAGTACTTTTATCCAATGAAAAACTTCATTTTATAAATAAAATACAAAAAGTATATGAGAAAATGGGATTTTCCATCCAAACAAAGAGGAAAAAAAATCCTAGCTCCACAGCTGTGGGGCTCAGTTCAAAACCCAAATGCATAGTTTAAGCCATGCTTGATGTCTATATGTAAATTTGAAAGGATATTAATACCTGAAAAAATACTACTTCCATCAAACCTTTCACAAATCTCTCGATTTGTTTCTGTCAACATTACCAAGATGTTGATGAACTGTAAGAGTTCCTATGGACAGCAATCAAGCGTGGCTTTGTCTCACGTGTGTATCGTGCCACTTGCATGGTCTTTAGGAATGCCAGTTTTAAAAGACCTTGTCAGACAGCTGAAGACAGAAAAAAGGAGGTTTTCCCCTCTAATTGGCAAGCTTGGTGGCAATAATCCTTCAAGTCACACAAAAGAGGTTTGGCACACTTAATCAAATAACGGGATTAGCACCAAGTCTGGGAACCATGGTTTTGGCATGACTTTCTGCCTTACCAAGGAGAAAAAGTGACAACAGCGGAGTCTATGCAAATCATTCAAAAGCAGAGAGTATTTTTTGCACCATTAGGAGAGGATTTTTTTGGTAAAATATCTGCTTGTGTGTTAAATGGGGGTAAGGAGCCACTCTACATTTTCACTCTCTTTTCATCTTGAAGAACAAACCTTCAAAAAAAAGGGAGACATGGGGCTGCAAAATGTGATAGGGTAGTAAAACACCCCTCAGGTGCACCTGCAAGCGCACATTATGTGTGGGAGCTGGTCAGGACAATGGGTGCTTGAATGCTACAGGAATTGTAGTAATTCGCTGTGCATCAATGGAAACTAAAATTGACTTAGATTCTCTCCCGTTTCTTTTCTCTTTCAGATACGTTCAGAGGGTAGCCTTGTGGATGGCCCCGGAGCAGGCCAGATGGAACAGGACAGAACCAACCATGTTGACGGCAATAGATTGAGTCCATTTCTAATACCGCAATCTTCTCACGTTTGCCAGGCAGAGCCTTCTGCGGTGAAGCTACAGAATGGAAGTCCAGCAACAGAGAGGCCTGAAGTTGAAGTAAATGGAGACCACAAGCGACTATTCATTAAAAGCAACTATGGAGTGCCCCACCTGAAGGGAAGTCCAAACAACCGTGTTAGCCCCGACCTTTTACAAGAGAAGAAAGTATATTCCAAATATATGCAAAATGGTGGGATAAAACGCACTTTTAGTGAGCCCTCTCTGTATGGACTTCATCAGAGCAAGAAAGTGAAACAAGACAAAGAGGTAAACGGAGAAAAAGCTGAGCCAGAGGATAATAATGAAAAACCAAGCGTCTCCAATTGTTACAGTGAGAAGAAACCCGAGAGTTTTACAGGACAAGAAAATGAAGTTTCGGATTTGATACAGTCTACAAGATACAACAGTGGTGGTTCAGAAAACCCTCATGACCTCCTGATTCAGGATGAGCAGGAGCAGGAAAACGTTCATTGCCACAACAGGGATATTGTCTTACTATTTAAGAACAAGGCAGTGCCAATGCCTAATGGTGCTACAGTTTCTGCCTCTTCCATGGAAAGCATGCATGGTGAACTCCTGGAGAAAACACTGTCTCAATATTATCCAGAACATGTTTCCATAGCAATGCAGAAGAACACATCTCATATCAATGCCATTACCAGTCAGGCTACTAATGAGTTGTCCTATGAGACAACACGTTCATCCCATACCTCAGGGCAGATCACTTCCCCACAGACCTCAAACTCTGAGCTGCCTCAAGTGCCAGCTGTAGTGGTTACTGAGGTCTACAATGCAGAAGACTCCAGTAAACCACCTGTATTGCCAGGTAGCTGTTTGCTTCAGAAGCCAGAACTACAGCTACAGCAACAGATTCCAGGCTATGATCCACACCAGTTACCCGTAGGAAACAGTACTGTTCGTGGAAGCGTAGGGCAGGTTCCCAACCAAGACCTCTTTCTAAGTTCCAGCAGTAACCTGCAAGCTCAGAGCGCCGCTCTGGAAAGGTTTTCTGAGCAAGCAGAAAAAAATGGTGCTTTCTTTAAACAGAACTCAACGTTTCACAAAGATTCCTCCACTCCTGCTCCAGAAATGAGCCGTGCACTGTCCATTGTGGTGCGAGGAGGACACCATTCCTATGACAACAGATGTGATGAAACTCTTCCTGGGGAGATAAAGAACGAAGGGCAACAGCAGGGACCAACGTCAGAGAGTCCCGGCCTCAGCCAACAACAACTTCACCCTCAGCAGAAACTTCCACAGCAGGCACAAACATCACAACAAGATGTCAGTGAAAGCAACCCTCAAGCTGCTGTGGCCGCCTCAATTCAGCAGCGCCCAGAAGAAATTACGCCGGCGTCAGAGCCTCCCCTCCAAAACCTGCAAGCGCGTGGAAGTGAGGGTGAGTTACAGCAACACTATCAGCATTTCCCAGGACAGAGAGAACCCAAGATTCCTCCCGACAAAGAAAAGGACCAAGTGAAAGAGCCTGTGCAAAAGGCTCAACATTATTCAAAACCAGCCTGGATAGAACTGGTTTCCACCCAGTTCCGCCAGGGAGAGCCTCCCCAAAAGCCCAGCGAAGCATTATTGCGATCAATTCTTCAGTTCCAGGCACACACAGCCGAAACAGCCTATACAAAACAGTATGCTGGAAGTCCTGATGCATTAAAGGGGCCTTCAGGACAGCCCCAGAGCCAGAAGATAATGCAACAGGAACAAATTCCTCCACTGTACAAAAGCGAGACCTCCCAGCTGCAGCCGCCGCATCCCACAGCTGACCAGCAGCTGCCGTTCCAGAAACACTCACCGCAGCCACAGCTCACGAAGATGGATTCCCTACTCAAGTCCCAAGTGCAGCAACACCCTCCGCAGCAGCTCCATTTCCAGCAAAGACCAGAACAACAAACCGAACAGCCTTTAGGGGCCCCGTTGAAACAGCAGCACTTGAATCGCCAGCCAGGGGAAAATGAGCAATTCTTGCATTCACACATTTTGCAACAGATGCTTCAAAAACAGGCACAGCAGGTGCAACTGCCGTGCAGTCCACAGCTAACCCCAAACCAGCAACAGGCTCTGCAAATGAAAAATAAAGACCTGCCCCAAACCATTTCCCACTCCCAAAGCGATGCTGAGCAGCCGCTAGACAGGACGTCCTTCAATCAGCTTAAAGTAGATGAATGTTTTCAGACTGGGAATAAGTACATGAAATCAACTGCATTCCCACTGCATAACCCTCAGCTAGGCCTAGAGCAGGTACAGAGCATGAACAACAAAGCTCCCCTTTACACTCAGAAAGCAAATGCTAGTCTGCAGCATCCCTGCCCAAACAACGTGCACTTGATTTCTGAGAAGAAAGAAAACGCCGCAAATATTGAACGTTTTGGAGCCAACAAAATGCAGGACTTGCAACATGTGCAGTATTTTTCAAATAACTTGACCGCAAAGCAAGATGTGAATCACTGTTTTCAAGAACAAGAGCAACAGACACAACAAGCTTCAGTCATACAGCTACCACCACTCCAGCAAGCACAATGCTATGGTGGTAGTCTGAACCAAGATCTCCCGAGCCAACAAGCTACGCAGATTCCTCAGCGGTACTTACCACACAGCCAGCAAACTGCCCCACACTCCCAAGACCAGAGAGGCTGTCATTTGCAGTCCCAGCCCCCTAAGGATTTTCAAAAGCATGCTGCTCTAAGGTGGCATCTCTTGCAAAAACAGGAGCAACAAGCATACCAGCAACCCAAAACCGAGATTGGTCCCAGTGCAGCACGCAAGCCTATAAAAATTGAGGCTGGCACAAAGTCTAATGTCTGCATGCGTCCATCAGCTGGACAGCTGGAAAACAAAATGTGGAAAAAAACAATTAAACAAGAGAATCAGCACTTTGGCTGCGAGAACATGCAACAAAAGAGCATCATTGAGACAATGGAACAGCAGCTAAAACAGATACAGGTCAAATCACTGTTTGATCACAAGACTTTTACTATCAAATCACCTAAACATGTGAAGGTTGAAACAGCAGGCCCTATTACCATCCTATCAAGAAATACCAGTGCTGCAGATTTTGACACTCAGACCCCCATCTTAGATCAGCAAGCAAACTTGTCTGCTGAGAAAACCCCGACCAAAAGAACAGCTGGAACTGTTCTCAATAATTTTTTAGACTCACCTTCCAAGTTATTGGATACTCCTGTGAAAAATTTATTGGACACACCTGCCAAAACCCAGTATGATTTCCCATCTTGCAGCTGTGTTGGTAAGTGCTGAGATGTACTAAAAACGTACTAGTTCACTGGAAGGAAATGAGCCTTCAAGTTGGGATCACGGGGTTAGTTGGATGTTTTTGTTGGAAGATTTTTTGGGTTGTTTTTTTTAGAACAGTAATTAGTAAAGACTTATAAAATTGCAATTTTATACACTTATGCCTACTCCACTTATCCAACCCTACACATGGGTCCTTTCTCAATATTTCATAAAGCAATTACCTATTTGCTTTTTCAGTCAGAATGCTTATGGCCAGTAATGTATCCCCTCACATCCATTCTCCTTGAGCAGCAGACATGTAATGAGAACATGCTGATAAAAAGTAGGTCATAACTTTATAATCTAATTTATTCATCAAGGTTAGATACAGCATTTATAAAATATGTCCTGGGTCCAAAACTTGAGATCCTTACACCATTTTTTGCTCTAACAGTGAAATTGCTGAAGTTTCCCTCAGTAAAGCCTAAGCAAAGAAGGGATGACAGATTATTCCTCACTTGTTGCAAGAGTTTATCCTCCCTTTCACGCACTCGTCTCCTGCAAGGCTAAAAAGATCAGCAGTTTCTTAGAGAACCTACGCAAGCAGCACCAAAAAAGCAGCAAGAGGGACCCTCAGTGTTTCTTCATGGCATACCCAATCTCCAAAAGCTGGAAGAATAGAGCAGAGGGAGGCAAAGTAGAGTGACAGGCATGGCCCTGTAGCCCGAGCTTCCATACAGCACTAACACTGCACATAGCCAGGTCTAACAGGCACTTTCAGACTCTACTGGATAAACTATTCAGGCTAAGACAAAAGGTTCAACACCAAAAATGGAAAAAAAAAAAAAATCATCCTTGTTATAGTTTCACTTACTGAGATTTTGTACCAACTATAAAAGAGGAAAGTTGAACCAGTGCTCCTCCAAAACTGCAAAATGGAGTTGCCTTTTCGAACGCTTGGGGCTATGTCTCAGAGATGATCCATGGGAACAAAAGGAGGAGGTAGTGGATTTCCAAAGCTCCCAGGAAGAAAACTGGAAGCCAGTTGCTTGCTGTTCCTTGTTGTTTTATAAGAAACAACCTACAAAATGTCATCTTTTTAAAAACACTGAAGTTGTTTGGGTTTTTGTCTTGAGAYGGTTTCTCCAATGTGGTTGGCACAAGTTTTTCTGGCAATCATTTCATTATTCTCACTATTTTTTTAGCCAGTACTGCAACCGCTAACTAAGCAAAAGACCTTATTCTCCACTTGCATTTTAATTCTTCAGTCTTAGCAGACCCTCCAGGAAATAAAGGAGCATGAAACTTAGTTCCTGTTCTCTTTGAAGAATCCAGTGCCACAGCGTAATCGATAGGGTTTACTGCTCTTTCCTACCAATACTTGTCCTTAGGAAGATTAAGCCATTCCCCCACTGACACATTCATGTTTATAGCATGCCTTCATCGTGCATCTGGAGGCTGTATGTCAAGAGCAGCATCACCTCATCCGGCCTTTGGAGTTAGCATGGCAGAAAGCATAAAGTCAGCCCTCAGACAAGTCAGCACAGCTCCACCTTCTCCTCCTGAACCCAAGCAGAGCCTGGCCATTTCTTTCTCACTGCTTGAGCCTGCCTCCTGGTATCAAACCAAACACATAGCATATATTGTGAATGCTGACATGATCCTACCTACACACAGAAAACTGAGGCCACATTCTTAGTGTACAAGCATTCTGACTAAGCCTTGTGCAGGATTTCTTTCAGCAAACTTGCTTTTTCTCATTTCACAGAGTCTTTCTGTGGATGGCAGAAATTCTCTATGTAACCTTACTGGCCACTTTCTCAAGCTGTAGGTTCCTACACTGTAACATGTCTGCTGAAAAACAAGTACTGTACAGCTCACTAATGTCAATATTTACCGTTGTTATCCCATTTATCCTCCTTTCTAGATACTGGGAGAGGAGGAAGTGGGAGAAGGAAAAACAATTGTTCGGTGATAACAGGAAAATGCCTTTTGAATTTCAGTGTAGAGCCCAAGATGTGAAACAACCGTTTGTGCTAGCAAAAGGCACACAATCTGTGTCACAACTATTTGCAGGATTAGCCATGTGCTTTGCATGTTTTGTACAAATTGCGTGGGCATACTTTAGACATAAGTGTTTGAAAACTCTGATCCCAGACCCATACAGCAGTATTCTAATGAGCTAGATGTAAGCTTTGCAATGTGACTTTTTACATTACAGAATTAAGCTTCGAAGTAATAACCTTTATTTTGTTTTAAACAGAGCAAATTATTGAAAAAGATGAAGGTCCTTTCTATACCCATCTAGGAGCCGGTCCTAATGTGGCAGCTATTAGAGAAATCATGGAAGAAAGGTAATTAGTGCAAAGGCACAGGGCAGATTAACGTTTATCCTTTTGTGGATGTCAGAATTTTTCCACCTTTTGCACATAAAGAAATAAACAATTGCAAATCAAGTAATTACTTGTAGGCTTAGCTACTCCAGTGTTGCCAACATTACGCACTGTGCTATTCACCAGAGAGTCACAATATTTGACAGGCTAATAGTCTGCTGGCTGGCACAGGCTGCGCACTTTGAGACAGATGCCAGCAAACCCAAGCAGGAACAAGTATTCACCAGCCTGCCAAGCAAGACGGTTGGCAATGGCTGCAAAAGCAGGCATAGACCTGGTGTTCCCTCTGGGTAGGAGAATGCCAAGGTGGAAGGAAGATGAAGAGCAGAATACCAAACTCCAAAATTAGCTCTCCCCCCACAAATTACTAAGTATATAGTACAACCTAAAGGGCTAAATCTAACTCGGTCAATTCCAGAGGAGCGCCACAAAGTTGTTGGATAGGATTTCAGCCCAAGAATCGATAAGTAGTTTTGTGAAAAGACATCCCCATTCCTCGGAGCATTGCACAAAACCAGCCTTATCTTGATTGTGGACAACCCCTGTATCGTGTTGCATGCCATGATACATTTATTGCATCAAAGCCAACCAAACCAGGAATTTTGAACGGCACAGAATGGATACATCATCTGTGCTATTTAAAAATATGTGTAAGTGCAAAACCCACCAGCCTTTTTAAGGTATTTAAATTCAAAACTGTCACAGAAGTGACTTCTGCACTGTGAATTCTGCATTACTTGTAGCTTTTGGTGTGCATAGATATTAATGGCCAGATTTTTAGAGGTATCTGGGAATTCAGTTCCCCTCTGAACAAACAAGCAAACAAAAAGCTCCCCAGTAAGTCAGAGACAGATTGGAATTTTATTTGTTAATACCTTAAAAATCTGGACTCCAGAACTGCAAAGAAGATCCAGCTAGTTGCAGAACCAAAAGCAAATGGGCATTATTGCAGTGCTGTGTCTGAGCTAAGGAGCACTGTTTCTTAGCAAGGTCTGCTAGCTTGTGCTCATCACTGCACGACCATGGGCCACTTAGGGCATATTAAACCCTTCGGATTACCTCTAAGTCCTAAGGTCCTTTCTCTTTCTTAGCAGCTCCTTCCCTGTGACTCCTGTGCAGGGCTTGTCCCAATACTTGTTTTCAGCTTTGTGAGCAGCTTGAATGCATGTAAGCTACATAAATCAGCTTCTTCCTGCAAAGGGGGAGTGAACACTGACCCTCCTGAGAAGCTTCTTACCTATTTGTTATCTCCAGAGCTCTCATTGACTGGTTAATTCTTTAGTATTTACAAATAAGAAATAAAAGAGGAAAGTCATTCATGTCATGATGTCAATTATTAGAGATGAAACTTTTTTCATTTCTTTACTTTGGAATGTAATTTTTCATCCTTAATATTGACCTCACCTTTTTTCTTTTTTTTTTTTTTTTTTTTTTTTTTTTTTTTTT
>JAYKAV010003227.1:370196-390775 GCA_035582835.1 Phoebastria nigripes
TCCCATGACTTACTCTGTTACTGTAAAAATAATACTTTGCATTTAATTTCATTTCATGTTGGCAGAAGGAAATCCTGAGAGATTATAGATAACATGCACCTACTCAGCCAGGTTCAGCAGAGTATAGCAGCAGCCACTTGAACAATGGCTAGTTTTCAACTGTTCATATGGTATGAACTGTGCGATTCCCTGACTGAAGAACTCCAGAACTCCTCCTCGTTAGTTAATTTTGTATCCCTAAGTAAAAAAAGCACTTAACTATAAAGATATTCTCAAGCACATGTGTGCAGTTGGTGACACTACTGACAATTGAAGCACTTTTAAACTGGCTTCCCATGAATATGGATTGACTTTTAAGGTATCAGCACTGCCAAACAAACCAGGATTTGGATTTAGACTTGCAGTTAATATTTTATCTATACCAGGACAAATTTCTTGCAGAATCCATGGTGGATACATACATTTTACCTCTTCCTTCTCCCAGTCCCTACTTCGTGCTCAGTGAGTTTTGCTCCAGTTTTAAAGCCAATCAGCTCTGGCCTGAAAGCAAGCATGACAAACATCAGGCACAAATTCCTTTGTGACAGTTGAAAAGATTTGAGGCAAAGTCCATTTCTATTCCAGTGTGTAATGCACAACATATTTCTATAGCGGCATCCGCACAGTTGTCCTGCAATCCAGATTAGCAAATTGATAGAAAACGTTAAGATTTAAAAATGTTTTTTTAATGTGGTTAATTAAAGAAACAAATGTATACTAAGATCCAGGCCTAAGTAGGAAAAAGTGACCTAACAGTTGCCTGCAGAACATGTGTAGTACAACTTGATTTTATTTGTATAATTTCCTGTGACACTGAAATTTCACAATGAGATCACATCTAAAAATAAGCATTTTTCATTTCCTTTACAGGACAGAAGTTTAAATACAAATATTTGCTCTTAAATATGTCACCAAGATTTTAGTGCAAAAACAAGAGGGATGAAAGGTCAAAAGTTCTCAAGGCATCATTAAATGGCTGCATAACAGGAAGGAACTATCTTGATTGCTCTATAGGTAACAGGCAAAGAACAAGGAGATTGTGATTTAGTCCCCACACTTGGTTATTTTTTAAAAAAAAAAGAGGTAACGCCAATGAGAGTGGCAGAATTCAGGAAATGGTGATGGAAGTGCAATTTGCCCAGTCCCCAAAACGCAGCCGAGTCAACATGCTAGCTGGATCTGCAGCGTTGCAGACACTGAGGTTTCTTAATGCACGACCTCACCTGAGGCCTGGTGTGCTCTAGGGCTCAGCAGGTGGGCACCCCCCAGCTGCAGCAGCCCGGGGAGAGGTCTGGCCAGAGAACATGCCTGGAAATGGCTTAACAGGTCTGACGCTTTTTATTGATTCAAGATTTGCTTCACTTAGCATTTGCCACATATTTCCACCTGGTCCATCAGAGGACTTGGAAAGTGGATCCCATTTGCTCTGGGTAACAGCACTACCTGCATGCGGGGCTAGATTCTGCCTTGACGGCATAATCACCTTGATTAAATGCTTCAGCAAGAGCCGAGCTTACTCACCTCGGTCGCAAAAAGACACACAGAAACAGCATCATTTGAGGGCACCTTGTGATCCTAATTCAGTATAAAAGTCAGGCAGAAGTAAATACGTAACAATTTATGAGCAGATGATAAAGTAAAGGAAATAGATATGATGCAAATTAATCATGACTTAACTGATTCACACTGTATCTAAGCCAGAAACAAGCACAGAAAATTAATAGAGTGACTACTGCATGCCAGCTGTTCCATGACAACTTAATTATATACATTTCAGAGTAATAACTTCTAAGTTTAACCCAGAAATTAAAGAAAAATGTAAAATTCCTCCCCAGAATAGAGAGACTTCAAGTCCACTTTTCAAAATGCCATCTATAACAAATTCTCTACAGAAACAGTTAAAAGGTTTGGGAATATTAATGTGATACGGATAATTATTACTCATTCGTGATGTATTAAAGACATTTGCCTCTCTTAATGTATCAGTCCACCACTATAATAAAATCAGCAAGATAAACCACATAGCACATCCCTCCCTGTAATTCATAGTGTTTATTTTTTTAAGATAAGACTGGCAAATGCGCTTTTCAGTGTTCACACAGAACCAAATGAATCTGCTTATTGTACATATTTTTGTTTGTTTAAGATTTGGACAGAAGGGTAAAGCTATAAGGATTGAGAGGGTTGTCTACACTGGGAAAGAAGGCAAAAGTTCTCAAGGATGTCCAATTGCAAAATGGGTAAGTGATGTACACAAATGTTAAGACTAACCTAGTTCAGTATGATGGTTCATGTAAGCAGACAGCAGTGACATGTCCTTCTGTTAGTTGACACTATGAAACTTAAAATAGCTCAATGGCAGCAGCAGTACAACAGGACTCCTGTAGCCTGCTCCCACCCCTGTCTCTCGCACTCCATTTACTTGTTGCATGGAGAACAGCAAGCATAAAATTTGGCTTAAAGGTATGAAAACCTGAGAAGGAAGGCAATTTCACTTAGATTTAAGATTCACAACACCAGACATTCTCATTGCTGTTTAATTTTAGCTTACAAGTAAGTCCAGAAGGGCACCACTGTGATGTTTTTAAAATGCACTCCCAGTTCGAGAGAGGCATTAGGACACCCTCTTAGCAAACACTGTTGTACTTTGGCACAAATTACCGAGTGGTTTGGGTAGGCTGGGGAAAGACAGGATGAGGAAAAACTGATACATGATTATAGTCTTTATGCATGCCAGACTGCACCTTTTTTTCGGAAATACCCACAGTAGCACAAGCACTGAGAAGCAGGGACAGTCTTTTATTTGAACAACATCTACTTTTTTCCTCTCATCACTGTAATGTTTGTATGTAGTAAGGGCAGGTCACAAAACTGTGTGGCTGATTATGAGTTTAGCTGCTTAAGTTTGGGAGGGAAAGGGAGAGAGCTCTCATGTCCAGTTATTTAGTCCCTTCCTTAGCTGCCTGCCTTTCCCTGCACAGCTCCTGCCCTAGGCGCAGGTGTCCACCATCCAGCTCTGTGCGGGGAGGCATCTCACTGCTCACTTCCTTTTGCCCACTAATCAAACTGGGCCACTTGTACCATAGCGCAGATTCAGGAGAATGTTCCTGCTGAATCAGAGCATGGGGGATACCTTTACAAAGCTGATTTCCACCACCATGGCTTTCCATGCCATCAGTCAAGCTTAGCCTCTTAGAGTCCGCTTCATTAAACAGAAAGGGTAGCCCTGGCCCATATCACTAAATGAGAAAAATGGACCGAGTTGCCAGAAGGTAGGCAGTAACCTCCCCACACGCACACTGATGCTGAGTTTTGTATTCTCTTGCTCTTCACATTAAGAAACCCATTGTTTGTGTTGGGGCTCTGGGGGTGCATGTTGCTGTGCATGCAGGTAGTCCGCAGAAGCAGTCAGGAGGAAAAGCTACTCTGTTTGGTGCGTGAGCGAGCGGGCCACACGTGTGAGACGGCCGTGATCGTGATTCTCATCCTGGTCTGGGAGGGAATCCCAACAAGCCTGGCCGACAAGCTCTACTCCGAACTCACCGACACCCTGAGGAAGTACGGCACGCTTACAAACCGGCGGTGCGCCCTGAACGAAGAGTAAGTGGAACAAAGGGTATGCTTGCCAAACTTGCAACCCCACCTTCAGCCTTGGACCTGGCACCTCTATTACCCTGAAATACGCATAACCTGTCCAACTATTTCAGGCAGTTTGAAAACCCTCAAACCTTGTGAGAAAAGCAAAGTGAACGTTCTTATAAATCAGGGAAAAACATCTTCCCAGAGTTTTGAAGTATCTCGGTATATATAAAGGAAGAGATCTCAGCAGGGCCCAGGACAGCAGATACCTCAACCTTGAAATAAAAACTAGATGCACTAAATCATACTGTAAGCCCTCAGAAGCTAGCCTGAATCTAAAGAAAGTGCACTATATCATTTTCCCATGTCTTTCTGATAGCAAAGACCATTTAGACCAAAATTAACATAGCTATCACTGTATGTTACTTTGGCTTCATGGGTAGAGTCATATTTCAGGAATTATTGCTTAGCCCCTGTCAGAGGGCTCCCACATTCTTGCAGTGCCATCAGCATATGCTGCTTTCAGGTACCATGAATATCACTACCTAGCAAGACACCACACAAACATACCCTCTTTCGAGCAAAGCCAGGTTTCTCATAGAAGCATAGAAACCCCATAGTACTTGCTTTGCAACCATGAAATTATTCACTCCGACAAATTCTTCTGTTATAACGCGTTTGCCTCCCTCTTTCATTTCTTCATTATTTAATGATGGAAGATGATCCAAGACCAGTGATTCCCCAGAGCGCTGGCAGAATGCTGATGCCCACTGTGGGAGCGCCCCAAGGTGACCCGCCTGCTGCTAACAGCCATATTCTCTTATTTTTTAGACGGACTTGCGCATGTCAAGGGCTGGACCCTGAAACTTGTGGTGCTTCATTTTCCTTTGGTTGCTCCTGGAGTATGTACTACAATGGTTGTAAGTTTGCCAGAAGCAAGATTCCAAGAAAGTTTAAGCTGATGGGGGATGACCCAAAAGAGGTTGGTGTCCATTTCTAAAATGAGCCTCATTTGCAAGGAAATGTTTTCTGTCACTCTGCAAATAGAGATACAGTACAAGAGACCAGGGGCCAGAGCCCTGCCTGAATGGCATACATGTAGGGTAATTAAATAACTGCCAGTCAAAACTGATTGATTCCAGTCACTGAGTCAGCTGAATTGACTGTCTAAATTCTGACAGCTGGTAAAAGCCCTGAGACTTGAAACCATGTTTGCAGGCTTTCACAATTAGAGGAGAGGGCACAGCCTGAATAATTGTGGCTGTATTAGGCCTGCAATTGGGCATTCCCCAGTGGCAGAGCGGAAAGTTTACCAACTGAAGGCACATAATATTGCAACTGGGAACCAGAGCAGACTGCATGGAGACAAACATGATGAAACTCTGAGATGACAATAGGAAGAAGAGGATAGAAAGACTCATTCTACATACAGTCCTGCCCCACTGAATGTTTCGAGACTGGGCTCTGTGTTACAGCAAACTGGCAACTGTTTAAAACGAGTCAGAGTAATAAAAAGAACATTGACCTTAGCCTGGGCTCAAGATACCTTTAAAGTTATGACTACAGCGACTCCTGGACACCTCCAGCTAGTCTTGTGTCTGGGAGGCTCCAATGGCCCAGTCTGTTTTTTGGCAAGCATGTGCAAATTTAGTCCCTTGCTTGTGTACTGACGCATAGGTCCACAGCTTTCACTGTATTCTGGTGTCTTACACAAATCCAAGCATTTCTTTCACATGATCAGAGAGCCAGGTACTTCTGAATCCTATGCCCTGTGCTAAGAATAGCACACTATTTAGAATATTATCATAATTAACATACAGCTTTTCCTCCCCACTGCTCTTCTACAGCCCCAAGAATTACGGAACAGCTCTCCTTCAATCATGCTGTGGCACAAAGCCTTCTTTATCCTACAGGCAGGCACAAAGCCTGCAATCCTAAACCCGCTAAATTTTCTAAGCTGGATACCTGGCCAGAGCCCACCAGGGCAATCTTCCAACTTGCATTCCTGGATTTACTTCCCATGGAAGCCAGAGCTGGGCAGGGAAGATGGTTTTACCCTCCAGTCTTGTTCCCACACAAAGTCGGGGGCAGCCAAGGCATGCATCCAGGGGTGGGGTCCCATAGCATAGACGCAGTTTATAGACAACACAAATAGGATCCTCACCAATAAAAACTAGAAGTAACACTTACAAATGGTAACCTGCTGGCCATACAAAAGCTCCAAGTTCTGGCAGCAGCCATGAAGTCACAGCAAGATATTTTTGACAATTTCATCATGTCATTTTGGAGTCCCAAACTAGGATATAGTCCCACAGTAGGAGATACAAACTTTTAATGCACCAAACACAYCTCTCTCAAACCCATAGGTTTTTCACAGCTCTTCACACATTGCTAAAATATACAAACTCCTAAAAACAAGTATACCACTCCAGTATGCCACTGTTCTTTATGCACTTGAAATTAAAAATACGGGCCTCATAGAAGCAAGGTTTTGAATTTGGGGTTCTCATCCTGAGAGGATGGGGAACAACTTTGGAGTATGTTATTAGAGTACTTCATTTTTAAAGAGCCCTTCATTTTGAGAGTGTGTACCTCTCCGTATAGAAAAAAAGAAGTGTGGTCATTCCTACCTCCATTTCACCAACTACTAGACGTGTCCACAGTTCTTCATTGCTTAAGAATTGGGAACTTTTTGAAGTCTGAAGTATTTAAATAACTTTAAATTGCTGCATGAAAAGATATTTCAGTGTGTTGAAGTGCTGTCATTGCAATGTGCAAAACCCTTAAATTAGCCAGATTTACTTGATGGATCATTCTGATATTATTTCTCTCAAGCTTTCTGAAGAGTGTTATTTTCCCAAAACTCCAATAGGGAAAATAATGAGGGTCATCATGCTTGGATCTAAAACATCTCCATGTTAAAGAATGTGACTCTTTTTAATATAAACCGAATTAAGATTATAGTATGTGATGTCGTCTTGCAAGGATCACACTACACTACTTTACTACTTCATTACTTTAAAGGCTGTGAAACAATAAAATTAAAAGGAGATTCACAACAGTTATTGTCTAAACAAGAATGACAATGGTCTAGGCCTTTACACAACTAGTAAACATAATTGTGCAAAGACCCTAACTTCTTAGATCGCATACATACAGTATGGGAATGTCATTGAACTCTATTTCATCTCCTAACAGGAAGAAAAACTAGAATCCAATTTGCAGAATCTGTCAACCCTGATGGCACCTACCTACAAGAAGCTTGCACCTGATGCATATAACAACCAGGTATGCTGGGGAAAAAAGGAATCAGAGCAGTCATGCAAATAACCTGATTTTTACCACACTTCCCAATGCGTCAACCTTGCACCAAACCATTATGTACGTTTTGTGCCAGCATTCCTTTAACATCGGGGTAAAGATAAATGGAAAAGAACAATTCCACTTAAAATGCTTTCAAAAGTAAAACTAGCAGAATTTGGTCCACTAAATAGAACTAATCTTTTCATCTATATCAACACAATAAAGTTACTTCACACTTGAGCAGAACTCTTCAGCTCTACAACACAAACTTCTGGATTTAGCATGATTCACCAGCTAAACTAGCAAAACAGCCATGAAGATGGTGTGAGATTGGCAACGGTGTCAGAAGGCAGTATATCATATTGCACTCGGGTCCTGAAGCCACAGTTTCAGTTCTGCTCTCTCAAGTGGCAGAATAATTCAGTTTTCACGAAAACAGCCATTACAAACATGCTTTTAAAGCAAAGTTTCATATTTGAACACACTCAGTCCCACATAAGCACACAAGTGCCTGCACCAGCCTTCTTGCGTGAGGGGATGGTGCATGCATATTTTTTGTGAAGCGGTGTTCACAGATGCTAGCACATTCAAAGCTTTTATGAGGTTCCCAGTTGTGGCTGTCTCTCATCTGCATTCCTTTACCAAATGTCTTTCAGATATTTGCATCAAAATTTGACAACATACTCCTTGCAAACGCATAACTGTTGGCCTTCATATTCGTTGCTCAGGTTCACTACCATTACAAACATTCACAGAACTTATAGTCTCCAAACTATCGGCATCACTGCAAAATATGACATCTTCTTTCTTTTCTGTTGACAGCATTATGCTGTAGCAACCAACACAAGACAGATTTTCAAGATTTTCAACTGTAACAGAGACAGTAAACTAACACAAAGCTGTCCATTTTTATTTGCCGTAAAACTCACTCCTTTACTGCATATTTAATAGCAACTAGACGGGGTAAGCAGATTCAGTACAGACTTACCCAATTTCACTTACCTGATCAGATAATGTTTGGAGACTCATTATGGAGGAAACTGTGGCCGTGTGCCCACTAGCTGTGGTTATCTGTCCAAGTATCTGAGAGACATTCTGCAAGAGAAGAAAGGAAGAGGAAGAAGAAAAAATGAGGGGGTGGTGAACAATAAAATGGTTCTTTGCTCGGGCTGCTTTTCTTTTCCCACAAAAATTTGCAAAAGAACTTTTCTCCATATAAGCCATGGTCCTGCCCAACACTTGTTGAAAATACATGCTTTTACAAGTTTCAATTTTTTGCCTTGTGTAATAAGCTTGGCCTATTTCAGGAGTTTCATGCAGACCTTGTATTTGTGGGGAAGCCTTGATCAAGCTGCTGTCGGTGGCTTTAAAGAGAGATGATCAAGGCCTAATTTGTATGGTATTGTAAAAGGTTCTAAAACCAAAAAGCCCTAAAACCAATCCCCCTTTGAATCCTGAAAAGAAATTCCGGATTCCTAGATTTATTCTAATCCAAGCCTGGATTGCTACTGGATTAAAATCTAGAATTGGAAAGGGGTCTGTTTTTCCAACTGGACCCAACAGAACATCTCAGAGAACAGTTGCACCAGTATACTTTAATCAGACAATTACAGTCTGGCTAACTTTTCAGACCACTCTCATTTAACTCCAAAGAGGTTTACATGTTTCAAGTTTTGTTCTGCTTTTATTTTCAGATTCCAGGGAAATATTCCAAATTTTAAAAATAAAGGTCTATGAGCAAACTAGACGTGTTTTTAGTGATCTTGGATCAAGACTTGGCAAAACTTCTAATTTCACCTTAACTTAAAATGGGATCCATTAAATTCCATTAAGTGTAGCTTTTTTTGCATTCACTTGAAACTTCAGGAATTTCAGCAAAGCATTTTACAAACGTGGTTTCATTTTTAATTTTCTAAATAAAATACGAAACCGTCATTTGTCTAAGGCTTGATCTTCCATTACAAAATCCTTTCTTTTTGTGTAAGGTTTATTGTTGCTTTATCAACTCTTTGTAAAGCTCCTTAATAATGAGTGCCTGGGTAGAAAGTACTGTCTTGACTGAATTATCTCTCTTTTTGGTCAGGGGTTAGATTTGTACTTAAGCTAATGAAATATACGTTTAACGTGCCAAAATATTACAAATCAGAAAGCAAATTATTATTTTTCATGAAGTCATTCTGAAGTCAGTTTTCTAAAGCCATTTTCCCTTAATAGCTTGGTATATTTCCAGTCTACACAAACATATCGCTATTACAGTTCCAGATGCTGAAACCATGCACTGCATTTGTCATGTAAAAACACCAACCACTGGCAGAGAATCAAAAGTAATGTGCAAGGAAAAGTATTATTGGCCAGTTTCACAATCACACCAGAGACAGAAGGTAACAGGGAACAAAGCAGCAAGGAATGAAGTACAGATACAAAATTGCCATCAAATTGCTCGATTTTATTTGCCTTCAAGATCTGTATGTTGCCACCTCCAAGATGTTAGGAGACTTGCATGTTGTCATGGCAGAGCATTCAGTGCTAATTCTGTGTACTGGAGCATCCAGCTCGGTTTCAGTGATACCTGTTACCTCTTTCCAGATCGAGTATGAACACAGAGCACCTGAGTGTCGCCTGGGTTTAAAAGAAGGTCGTCCATTCTCAGGGGTCACTGCCTGCCTGGATTTTTGCGCTCATGCTCACAGAGACTTGCACAATATGCAGAATGGGAGTACACTGGTAAGTCCATGATGCATATAGCCTCCTTACTCCAGCACTAATTTCACATATATAATTAATTCATTATCTCCCATCTGTTTAAATCTATACTTGCATAACGGAGATTGCTAAAAAAAGAAACATTAAGTAGTAATTGAGCTAACTTATTACCCCCTACACAATTTTTCATTCAAATGAATGAGACTTACGGTGTATTAAAGAGAGGTTTAATATAGAACTGGTAAAAGAGAAACTGTGGAGACAATGAAAAGAAGGTCCCAGCAGGGCTGAAATGCCTGTTTCAGCGTTCCTGGCACAAAATGGTTTATATTTGTCCTCTTGAAACACTTTCTTTCTAGCAACTGTGGATTATATCTTCTAATAAAATAAAAATGGAAACAAATAACTTCTTTCCAGGAGAGTTTTAGAAGTTGTGGATTTCATTCCTGCTTGGGATGAGCAGAAGGTCTGCAAGCCTTGCCATCCTTTGTATTGTACACGCGCCCTTTACTCTCTTCAGTTCTGATCTCTAGCACGTACAGTAAAGGTTCTGTAGAAGATACCAGACAAACAAGCTGGTTTTCAATGTGTATTGGTTTATTTCTGTTCCCTGCCTACTCTCTCTGTGACAATACAGTGGGGTAAATGTGAGAAAGAATAATCTTCAGTTCTGAATAATCATCATGGTTGTAATTTGAAGCAACTACCTAGATTCACAGTGCAGCTCTTATTACGACCAAAGAGAATATCTACATTTTTAATACCAACTAAATTTTTCCTGTTTCCAGGGTCTGACTTAATTGACAAGTCAACCACCACCAATACAATATATATTTCTAGCTGAGCTTTCTTCCTAAAACTGGCTGATGCAATGATTTTGCTACAGAATATGTTTGTATCAGCATCTTTTTTTCCACTGAGATCCTCCCAATATGTTTTAGCTAGAGCTAACACAATGAGCATGCTGCATGACACAACAGTAACTTCCTTAAATCTTATTATTAACATTACAGTGGCTTGCTCCTTTGCAAAGGAGCCTGGAAGTTGCCTTTGTAAGGGGGTGTGAAATACAATGGCAGTATTGTATTTTATTTTATTGCACACTATTTCTAATAGGTACCTAGCTAATGTATTATAGTGAAAAAATCTTCAGGTGAGTACAAAGTCCCAGGTTCCACTGGTTTAGCTCTCTGGCCACGGTACAATGGATCACACAGTTCATTTCACGTTAGGGTAATCCCTAACTATACTGTTCATTTCAGCACAAGTACAAGAAATAGATATATATACCTTCTGTTTCTATTAACACTGTCCAACAGAGCARTGGAAGAAATGAAACTGCAGACTTGTTGTGATATGCATAAATTGCACAGAAACTTACAGTTTACAAATAGCTTGCCAGATGCCAACGCTGACAGTGGCCGGGCAAGGTAAAATGCACAGGCTAGTATTTCAGATCTCTTCATCGCAGACTGGTTTGAGAGAGTTACTCTAACACACCTTTCCGACAGGTTTGCACACTAACTAGAGAAGACAATCGTGAAATTGGCCAAACACCAGAAGACGAGCAGCTCCACGTGCTCCCGTTATACAAAGTCTCTGATGTGGATGAGTTTGGAAGCACTGAAGGCCAGGAGGAGAAGAAGAGGAATGGCAGCATCCAGGTCCTTACCTCCTTTCGCCGAAAAGTAAGGATGTTAGCAGAGCCCGTTAAGACGTGTCGGCAAAGGAAGCTAGAAGCAAAGAAAGCAGCTGCAGAAAAGCTTTCCTCCTTGGAGAATGGGTCTAGCAAAGCTGAAAGAGATAAGTCTGCTGCAGCACGCAACAAGCAAGGCAACTCTGAGGCGGCAGGTCATGCAAAGCAGCTAGCAGGTAAACACGTGAATATGATCGGGATCTTTATCAACAGTGGTAAGCTTCCTAGAAATCAGGGCCATGTATAATGAGTCTCAAGAAAACCATTATTCGCAGCCCAAGAACATTTTAAAGCAAAAAGGAAAGAGAATTCTTGAAAGTAAATATCAATATTGTATGTTTATAAATACTAGAGTGCCAAATTGTGGTCAACTCTGGAGGAGGGGGGAGAAAAAAAAAAAAGTTGTATGAGAAATCCTTTATTGTTGGATAGTTAACACCTGTAGAAATCTGGTGCTTTTGCAAACTCTGCTTGCCATCCAGTGTATTGTAAAGTACCTTTAAAAGACTAGTAGTGCTAGAAGCCATGAAGAGAAGTGTGTGATGCTGCTGCCAAAGAATGACCTACACGTCACTCACTGTCTGCCACTGTTACAGAGAACCTCCTAATTTGAGGGGATACAAGCCTAACCTCTTTACCACTATACTCTTTGCTTCAAGACCAAAAGCAGAGCAGGTTTTTCCATAGCGGAGTAAGAGTTTAAAAATCCACTTAACAATCCCTGGCAGTTTTCATCAGTAGATTTGAGAGTTCTGAGCAGAGGAGTTCATCATGACTATTTTATTGTTACAGCAACTTTCTCAGAGAGGAAAAAAGCGATACATCCAAGGCCATCCAGAAGGTCACTGAAATACCTATGAATAGAAGTCAGCTGTCCCATGACCCAGGCTAGGGTTGTAACCATTAAACGATGCCATTTCACTTTAATGAATGATGGTTTTGCTCTTATGTCTTCAGTTAATCTCACTTGTTACTGAACTGTTCTATCAGTGAATGTCACCGTTGGTTTTTTACATAAAGCTAGGGACATTTTTTTGAGACAGTTCTATTAATATAGATGAGAAGAATTATTTATTCTTGGGGAAAGAAGGTCACCTTGTGCACGGCTGTTTGGGAGCACTTTGATGCTCCATTTCATGGGCTACTTAAATGATGATTCAACTCTTTGGATTTTGTGCATGTGACTGAACAGATTGCACTGTCCTCTTTTTCCCCATTGCCACTAGCATCTGATCTCACTGGATACATGCCAATAAGGATGAGTAGCCTTAGTATTTATTCAGCTTCTTAAAGGATGGTATTTGAGATATGAGAAAGGGAACCTCTGTTAGTGTATCATATGATATATTTTTCTTAGAAATTTCATAGATATGTATCATGAAAAGTCTATAAATTATGTAGTTTGTTGTTTGTTTGGTTTTTGTTTTTGTTTTTAAAAAGCTTGTTTGTTGTGTGGTTTTTTTTTTTTCTTTTCACATCTACAGATCTTTTACGTCTTTCAGGACCAGCCACACAACAACAGCAGCAGCAACATCCACAGCGCACTCTCCCTAACAACCCTCAGTCAAATCCTATTAACTCTTACTCGGGTTCAGGTTCTGCAAATCTCTATGTAAGGTTGCCTAATCCAGCCAATGCTTATCCAAGCTCTTCATACACTTCAGATCCCTATGGAGGGTCCAGTCCCATGAACCTCTACACAACCTCATCACAGCCTGCGGGGTCTTATTTGAATTCTTCCAGTCCCATGAATCCTTATTCAGGATCATTAAGTCAAAATAACCAATATCCACCCTATCAATGCAATGGAAACATACCTATGGACAACTGCCCTTCTTACTTGGGCTCCTACCCTTCCCAGCATCAGCACGTGGACTTGTATAGTTGCCAGAGCCAAGACCATATGTCAAAACTAAGTCTACCACCAATTCAAACATTATACCAGCATAGGTTTGGGAATAACCAGAGTTTTGGTCCCAAGTACTTGAATTATGGAAACCAAAATATGCAGGTAGACTCCTTCAGTAATTGCACCATTAGACCAAATGTACACCACATAGGGTCTTTTTCCTCTTACTCCACCCATGATGCTGATGGCCATTTTATGGAGGTTGCCTCAAGGTTAAAATCTAATCTGAGTAATCCGAGCATGGATTATGCCTCCATGAGTAAAACTGGTGAACATCATCATGTGCAACCCCCTCCACATTTAGCACATGACTACCATTCTGCTCTAAGTATGTTTAGTGGTCCTCCTAATTCACTGCATCTCCAAAATAAGGATAGTGAAATGATTTCACACGCAGTTAATGGTTTGTCTAACATGCTTCCAGGTCAAAACCATGATAGGACTACTCCCCAGGGTGGTTTAGATAAAACTGATGTGCTGAATCCAGAAAAAGCAGAGGATCCCGATGAAGTCTGGTCAGATAGTGAGCAGAGCTTTCTGGACCCAGAAATTGGAGGAGTGGCAGTTGCTCCATCTCATGGGTCAATTCTCATAGAGTGTGCAAAACGTGAGCTCCACGCAACGACTCCCTTAAAAAATCCCAACAGGAACCATCCCACCAGAATATCCCTTGTCTTTTACCAGCACAAGAGTATGAATGAGCCAAAACACGGTCTGGCTCTGTGGGAGGCAAAGATGGCTGAGAAGGCAAGAGAGAAAGAAGAGGAATGTGAAAAGTACGGTCCAGACTACGTGCCTCAGAAATCTTATGGCAAAAAAGCAAAGCGGGAGCCTGCTGAGCCACACGAACCCTCAGAGCCAACGTACATGCGCTTCATCAAGTCTCTTGCACAAAGGACACTGTCGGTCACCACAGACTCCACAGTAACTACATCTCCATATGCCTTTACACGGGTTACAGGGCCTTACAACCGATATATCTAACTTCACACCTTTGTTGGTTACCTCATTTGAAAAAACACCTTGTCAGTAGGGTAGTTCTTCTTTAGGTTTTGGGGAAGGCAAGGGTGGAGAAGAAAACAGTGTTTTTACAAAACTTGTCAGTGGAAAAAGCCTCAGCACACCAGCAAAAAGAGGTAATCTCACTAGCGCACTTATTTTCCACTGATTTTTAAGTGGTCACAGATGGCACGTAGGAAACAAGACCAAAGCATCCTATGCAAAAACAAAAACAAAACAAAAAAGTGTTTCACAATTTACATTTGAAAACACTGGCTCCATTACTGAAAGAGATAATCTGCAAATGGATTTTTTTTTCCTTACAGTTTTGCACATCTGTGGCCACTCTTAATGTCATCAAGTTTGCATAGTCATGGAACAGGAGCAAAAAAAACCCTAAAAAAATAATACTGTAGTATTACAACTGCAGGAATCTTAAAATAACATCTGGTGCTGAATCTATGATGTACTGAAATACTGGAATTATGGCTTTTTAACATGCAGTTTTTACTGTAATCTTATTAGTCTCTTGATTTTATTTAACAAAGTAGATAAGTATAAAACATAATGAATAGACAGCAAAACACTGAATTTGTTTGGATATTCTAAAACCATGGTGCTATCTAAGAGAATGGTGTCTTTATTTTAACAGTCGAACAGTTAATGCCTTTATAACAAAATGTCAATGATGTAGTCAAATGTTCTTCAACAACAGGGAGGACCTTTTCATTCATGTATGTATTGAATTTACCTGGTGTTAAAATAAGCTTACTTTTTAACAAACAGAAATTACAAAGACCTCTGGATTTTGCTCATCCAGTCAAGTCCTAGAAAAGGACAATAAAATATATAGAGAGATATTTTTTTTTAAATAGTGTTTCAAAAGCACTTTGTCTACCTAAGCTTGGCAACTTGAACAATGCTAAGGTACTAAGACATTAAAAAAAAAAAAAAGTTTACTTTGATTTTAAAATGCAAAGATAATTTTTTTAAACTAAAAAAGCTTTTAAATACTTTTGTTTTAGCCGTGCATCTGCTAGTGGGCTACATATCCATTTTTAATACAGTCAGTTATGGTAAAAATGGGGCTTACTGGATATAAGGGAATACTTTAGTACACAAAACACATGTTTTTCTGGTGCTCATCTCACACAGCTATACTGTAAACTGTTTTCTACAATTATTATGACAAGTTCATTGCTCAAATATGTACAGTTTTAAGGAAAGAATTTTATATTAACCACAGGTAATAATTAGCAGCATGCGACAGACTACAACTAGTTAGCTTGGGCTTCTGCTGTTTTTAAAGATCTGTATGCTCTTCAAATATTGAATGGCAGATTGCTTTTGTGTTGATAATTATGTACATTGTGGTGTAAGTCATTTCTCAGTGCAAGTGTCCTCTTTTCCAGGAAGATTGAGCAGACCGATGCCTACACAAGATGAATGAAACAGGGTTAGTTCTGTGTGATTCCGTTGATTAAATAGAAAAAAAAAATAGGCAGCTGGCTTGCTGTGGTGGTTTTAAATCATTAATTTCTATTAAAAAAAAAAAAAAGCAGGAGAGTTGTATAGTAAATTAAATTGTAAACAAAACTTTTTTTAACGCAATGCTTTAGTATTTTAGTACTGTAAAAATATTAAATCTATATATATTTGGGTTATGAGCTGAATTCACATCATGGTGCTACTCAGCCTGCTACAAATATATCATAATGTGAGCTAAAAATACATTAAAAGGTTTGAGTGATGTTCCTACTTGTCATATACCTCAACACTAGTTTGGCAATAGGATATTGAACTGAGTGTGAAAGTTTATATATTGTATACCATCTTTTTCCCCCAATAGCCTTTAAAAAAAAAAAAAAAAAAAAAAAAAAAACAACAAAACAAAAAAAACTCTCTCAATACTTGACATTTTAGCAAGTATAACTTGAACTTCAACTTTTTTTTTTTGGTTCTAAAAATTCAGGGATATTTCAGCTCATGTTCTCCTATGCCAACGTGTCACCTGTGTGTATGTAAAGCTGTTGTAGGTTAAATATATTATTCTTGGGTTTTTTGTTTTGTTTTGGTTTTTTTTTTCAGGGATTTAATGCTTTCATTTTGAATCCCTTCTCTAATTTTTCTTGTACATGTATTGATGTAACTAAAACTAATTTTGTAAATTCGTTAGCTCTTTTTATTGTAATGAAAGTGTTTAAGAGATTTAGAATGTTTTGCCTGTTTCAAATGAATAAACAAAAAGAAAGTAGAATGCACTGAGCTGATTAAAGGGAAAAATGTAAGGCAGGGGTTTGGCAAGTGACTGTTTGCTAGAGTTGTTCAAGTCACTCTCTAAACAAGGCTTCTTGGATACTGTAATGAATAAAATAAAATATAAAAAGGTACAGTCTGTACAAGGGCTTCCCTAAACATGCAAACCTCCATGTCCCAGATATATCTTGTGCAATATACTGTAAGATTAAGTTTGGTCGAAAGAAATTTTATCTAACAGAATCACAACCTAACTCAAGTAAATCAAAGGAGGCCTTTGGGTTTAATGGTCAAATATTTATTATGGCAATTTTGTTTTTTAATTCTCAGTCTGTGACTTTACCCACTGCATTGAAACAAAAGTTTCACCTTTTTTAAAAAAAAAAAAAAATTAATGATGGTTATATGTCAGATTAATTAAATCATTATAAATCTTCATCTTTCGGTGATTTTTTTTTTTTTTTAAGTCTATATTATTCATGTAATCCATAGTAGATGTTTGGTTAATATGCTGTGCACCGTCATTTGCCAAACTGCTGGCAGCAGGAGCAGGAAGCTTAGTTGGTGAATCAGTTTTGTATTGTAAATACCCGAACTGTAATTTTTGGTGTACAGAACCCTGCCTCAGTTGGAACGAATGACAAAGCAGACATAAAATTGCTTGTATAGGATTATCAGGTTGACTATAGCCATACTTGAAGATGCTTCTGAGTGGTGTCAACTTTACTTGAATGAATTTTTCATCTTGATTGACGCACAGTGGTATAAAGTTCACTTCTAACGCTAGTGGTTAACTTGTGTAGGAAACTTTAGCAGTTTGACACTAAGGTAATGAACTTCTGTGTGCATTTTCTATGCTTATGTTCTACTTTTTTTTTTTTTTTTAGTTTCATTCATTTTCATGAAATGTTTGGTATGTCTATAAAAGAATCTGAGGATGGTTATAAATACTGTAAGTATTGTAATGTAATGCAGGTTATTTGAAAGCTGTTTATTATTATATCATTCCTGATAACGCTGAGATGTGGGTGTTTTTAATAAAATTTATATTTATTTAATGCACTCTAAGTCTGTCTTGCAGGAACTTGTCTTTCCCTGTCATTTTTATCAGCTCACAACAAAGCCAGGGCAGTGAAACGCAGCCCCTAGTACCAGCCATGGGTCAAGAGCCCCAGGGGAACCGGACAATGGTTATAGGGCCGGGGAAATTGCTAGCCTGGGGAACTTAAATCTAAAACTGTGTTATGAGAAATGGAGGAAGTTGCATACTTCAGCAGCTTAGAAATTGAATGCATCGACTGACCCAAACTTTTCAATGAAGCAGGCCCACACACCCGCATGGGTTCAGCCCACCTCCCTCTTCCCTGACTCAAGCATCATGCTCAAACGAAATGCATCACTAGGGACTTCAGAACAGGAGATCTAGACATCACATTTATTCCTAGTTCTGCTTTGACTCTTGCCTCTAATGGGTTGGGATGCTAGCTACCTAGCCCGGCCTACTGCTCAATAAAATTTGTGTTTACAAGTGAAGGAGGGAGGCATTTTTATGGGCAGGAAGAGGGTGTAGAGCATCACTGCTCGTTTCCTACTGGTGTTTGTGCACACAGATGAATACGGCATATTCACTGCTGGAATTTCCTTACTGCTCAAGTGACAGCCACAAATGCACACCTGGCAGAGGCAGGACAGGGCGGAGACTCTAGGGATTCATTGGTTTGTTTGGGGTATTTATCTCTACCTGTTTATGCATTTTTCAGTTGATTTCAAATTACTCCCAAATGGTGGAATGCTCCAACAGATAGTATCATTGCGCCAGAGGAGGTTTAGATTGGATATTAGGGAAAATTTCTTCACGAAAGGGTTATCAAGCATTGGCACAGGCTGCCCAGGGAAGTGGCTGAGTCACCATCCCCGGAGGTATTCAAAAGACGTGTAGGTGTGGTGCTTAGGGACACGACTTACCGGTGGACTTGGCAGTGCTAGGTTTACAGTCAGACTCGATGATCTTAAGAGTCTTTTCCAACCTAAATGATTCTGTGATTAAGAAAAAACAAAATTACAAAAGCCTAAAACCTCATGTATAATCTAAATCACACGTGATCTAGGGAAAAGCAGAAGCAATACGAAAGTGTATCTGAACCAATACCAGGTCATACATTCTTGCAGGCACCAGACAAAAGCTTGTTTTCATGGCCCCTTCTTTTAACTTTAAGGGGTATCAGGACTGAATCCTGAAATACTCTCTTCTGTGGGAAGAGACAGAAATTGCTCTCTCCACGGTTGTGAAATACTTCTGTGACAATTGGTACTTGAAAGCTTTTCAAGCTTTCTTTTTTAAGACCCCGAGTTTGTTGTCAGCCCAGGTTACCCCATCCATCAATGCCATGCACCTTGGGAAAGCCCCCCTACTCTGTACATTCATATAGCTAAGTGTCTTGGGGAAGCAGTGATTTAAAACTCAAGAAATCTGTAATGTTCACCCCTGGCTCTCAGCATATTCCCAGATGGGAATGTCTTGAGGCAGGCTAGCACACTGCAGCAGCCAAGTGTTGCTCTTTTCTGTGCGCAGGTGCACTTTAATGCATTAGACAGCTGGAACCAACAGATGCACTCACTTTAACAAAGGCCTATCACCCCTTTAGCCTTCTGCGGAAAAAAAAATCTTGCCATTAATGAACATTCCCACCGGCTGCTTTTTAACATAAGCAGCTCCCTCTTCAGCACACTTCGACAGATCTTGCTTCGGAGGCACTGCTAACATTGGCACAAAGCGCTCCCAGCCAAGGCCACTGGGAAGTCAAACCATACCTGCCGACCGCGCTTCTCCCACCAACATGGGCTCTCCCCGAGACGAGGGCAGTTTGCTTGTGTGCCTCAGGTGGCTGTGACCACTTACCATCACTACCCAAACCATAGGCCGCTAGCCCTGATAAATCAGTTACAACTGGGGGTGCCCAGCTGAGCATCCAGCTCCCAGAGGTAGCTTCTGCCTTGCCTTTCCTCTTCTCCTACCCATCTGTTCTGTCGTTTTCTGCCTTTTGACATCTCACAGAGAGGACAATACAGCTTTTTTATCGGAATGACTGAAAAGCCTGTGATGACAAGCCAAGCCAGGTTGAACAAACACCAGGCAAAATTTAAGAGCAACAGGTGATTGTGCTCAAAGACACAGAAAAGCATCCAGCATGGAGGAGTGGGGAAAAGGAAAACACGCTTAAACAAAAGGATTCCTTTTGGGGGAGTAAAGCACCTTACAGAAGAAGGCAGGCATTGAGAAGTGGAGGGTAATGGTGGTTTCTTCGTATGCACATTTTCACCACTACTTTCAAATACGAATTAGGAAATATTTTAAAAACCTCAAATCTTTTCACTCAAGTAAAACTCAAAGCAGGGGAACAAGACCTTGGATGTAAATGTGAACCCTGTGGTTTACACCTAGCTGCAAAACAGAGCTTATAGAAATGCACATTCTCTTGCCTGTAGGCTGTTCAGAAGAGCGTGGCACCATGCCTGCCAGCAGAGCTGCAAGACAGGGCTCTCCATTACTTCTACACTTGCATGACAAGCGTCACACAGAACTCGCTGAAGCTTGCTGACAGTCCAGCAGCACCGAGATCAGAATTGGTAGATATCATTGTCTCAACAGTAAATTAATACTCTGCTATTTAACTGACACAGTAACATTTTTTTTTTCTGAAAAACATGCATCTGTCAAGTTTCTGTTACACTCAACTATATTTACCTAATGCAGACACAACTAATAATTTTGAGGCACTCAGTAAATGACCGTTTTGCCTCAGAGGACTGAAAATTTTACCCCCACCACCCCATGAGCTATAATGACAGCTCTCCCTCCATCACTCTGTGCGAGACATTTTGTATTTCAACTAAGTTTATATATTAAGTGGGTCCCTTTACTTTGACCTGTAAATGATTCCCCAAGTTAGTTTAATTAGGGCAAATATTGTACTAGGAGAGATTCTTGCAGAACTTAAAAGTCAGTCAGTCAGCTCCATGTTTTACTTGCCTCACCTCTAACCAGCAAAGGGAATAACAGATGTGCATGAAGCTAGCACAGAAAGTGTTGCTGAT
>JAYKAV010003228.1:0-16896 GCA_035582835.1 Phoebastria nigripes
ACCAGTACCCCCAAGTCCTTCTTGGCAGGGCTGCTCTCAATCCCTTCATCCCCCAGCCTGTATTGATACTGGGGGTTGCCCTGAGCCAGGTGCAGTACCTTGCACTTGGCCTTGTTGAACCTCATGAGGTTCACATGGGCCCACCTTTCGAGCTTGTCCAGGTCCCTCTGGATGGCATCCTGTCCCTCAGGCGTGTTGACCGCACCACTCAGCTTGGTGTCATCTGCAAACTTGCTGAGTGGTGCACTTGATCCCCCTGTCTATGTCATTGATGAAGATATTAAACAGTACCGGTCCCAATACGGACCCCTGCGGGATGCCACTCATCACCGATCTCCATCTGGACATTGAGCCGTTTATCAAAAGCAGCTCAGGTGTTGGGAAACCAATAACTTCTTCTAGTCTGTTCTGTTACAGAGCTTTTGGTAGCTGTCTTCAGGCCATGCCTACACCATCTAGGCTTTGAAGCAACTTCTCCAATGTCCTGAGAGCACCCTAGTTAGTATGCCATGGGCAAACCTCAGGAGTGCTTGATCCATCCCTATGTAGTATCCTCTGGTGTGGTCTGGATGACCCCACTCCAAGAACATGCGTGGTATGCATACGTACTCCATACATTGGTGGTGCAACTGCACTAGGCCTCCTTGTGTCTGCCCATAGAAACATAGAATATCTTGAGTTGGAAGGGACCCATAAGGATCATTGAGTCCCAACTCCCTGCTCCTCTCAGGGGATCCATGATGGGTTTGAGGTAGTGTGGTATAATATCAATCCGCCAGGCTTCCCCATATTGATATTTCAGCCACCGTCCTCTATACCAGAGAGGCTTTAGCCACTTGGCTCTTTGATTACGGTGCATGTTTCGCATTCATGGATAACCTGTGCAATGGTGTCAATGGTCAAGTCCCACAGTGTCCCGAGGATGGAAAACAGGTCCGTAGCTAAAACCAGAGTGGAGCCTTGTGCTGTCCCTATTCTGATCTTCACCAAGGTCTCTCTGGTATTGCCAACCAAATACTGACTGTTTTGCCTGGAGCCCTGACCAGCCTGGTGCTGAGCTCCCACACAGCCCTGAATGGCAAGAAACAGGCTCGTGAACATGTTCGAAACACTGCTGAGAAGATGGTGCGTTGTCCCAGAGTGGCACATACCCCAGGAATGGATACAACGCCGTGCTTACAGGCATACATTGAAGGGACAGGGTGGGGGTATCCTTCTTAAGGAAGGCTGAGCACTGTGGAAAGCCAAAAGCTGTTGGCAGAGTGGGTGCTGCTGCTTGAGGGATTTCCATGCAGCGCTAGGTGCTCTCATTGATCTTACCAGTGGCAACATTGCCTGCTTGAATGTCACCTTTCAGAGTAAGCCAGGCTGAGCAACAAGAAAATCTCCTCTCCCTCCACTCACTCTATAGTAGTCTGTTGAGGCAAGTGCTTTTCTTTGAGCAGCAGTGACAATGGCCTTTTCTTTGCCCACAGTTTATGTAAGTGGGGATAGACAAAATGTTTTTTTTTTCCAGGCAGCCATAGCAGTAGTTCTATGATCTTTGTAGAAACAACACGTGAGACTTCAGCGTATCTCAGCCCTTAGATACTCAGTCAGACAGCAGTGAGGTGATGGAGGGAGCCTGCAAGACATGCAAATCGGTATGTTCTAAGGTCTTCGGAAAGAGCCAGCTGTGCTCCACAATGGTGTTCAGGTCGACCAAGCCTACATAGGGAGCTACTGGTTTCTCTGGCCCATGTGAGCTCCTAGAGATAGGTGCACACAGACCTTGGGAGAGCAGAAGAGAGCTAGTGTAGGGGTTTGGCTCCTGGGCTTGTTCCCTCCTGCCCATGGAAAGCACTGGTCAGACAGTGAGCCTTACTCAARGCTGTGGGGTGAGTCACTGGGACGTGATGGAGCAGGTAAGTATGGGGTAGGGCAGTTATTTGGAGGTTTCTCCTTGGCTGTGCTGCAAAGGTTTGTGTGTAGAAGGTGGGGTTTTGGGGTGCCTAAGCACTGCTCTGGGCAGTCTGGAAGATCTTGCCTTGTGGAAGCTTGGGAGGGGCTGCTGGAGCATTCTTCCCTTGTAGGGGGTTTCCAATGCTCACTGAGGATGTGGCTGCGGAGCCATCAGTAGTGGCCGGAGGGAGAAGACATGGGGCACGGGGAGAAAAATTTCACAGTAAACGTCTGTCTCTGGGTATGTACAGTGATTTCTCCAGGGGCTTGACTTATGGCAGAAAGCATCTGATAATTATTTATGAAATCTGGGAGTTACTTACTGGTAAGAATGGCTCAGTGCCCTGACACAATATCCCTCTGGAGTCACTGAACAGAATACCAACATCAACTGTCCTACCATCCCTTTCAGAGCTGCTGGTAGCACCTTTTGGTACTGTTGGCATGAACGTCTGTTGTTTCACTGTAGTAAAGCAGCAAGAATCTGTGAGCTACTTTCTCAGCCTGATTTAAAGGTAGGATTTTACTGAGGAGTTATAATGTGGTGCTCCTTTCTCACCTAACAGATGGTTAGCTGACTGAAGCGCTTTGCCCTGACCTAGCTTTCTCTTTGATATATTTTCATTTTAATAGTTGAGTAGAGTTTTAGCAATAAATGATCAGGCATTTAATCCAAAAATAGTCAATATATCAGCTGGGAACTGAAAGCCCACAAGTTCAGGCAGATAAAATGAAAGTTCTTGGAGAGGGTTTTATTTTTGCCAGAGATGTGATTGACTCTTCAAATGCCCAGACAATTTTTTCATGACCACATCGTTTTTGGTTTTCAAATATTGCTCAGCCCACTTTGCACATAATTAGTGAAGAGCGTTGTACAAGGGCTCTTTCAGTGGGTGACCTGTCAGTATGGATGGGGCAGAAATGTGTAATGAGGGTCTGACCCATTTTAATTATTGGCCAGTGGACTCCTGATTTGTGTGGGTTTGGTTGTGAAGCTATTCCTGTTAATAGGGCATCATTGAAGTGATTGTTAGGCTGGGCAGGCTGAGGGAGATCTCAGCTTTAGAAAAGCCCAAGAAAATAAATAAAAGAGAAGGGGAAAGTGTTCTTCTTTAGTGCCCAATATTAAACATTCATGCAGTTTTCAACTTTCTCTGCTCCTGCTGGTATCGTATGGTTTGTAATAAAATTTCATATTCATTTTATGATCCAGCCCAGCTGGTGGACTTTGTGCTGAGCAAAAAAATGAAAAATCAGATAAAATCACTTAAGTTTATCTGGGAACTTACATTGTAGCATCTTTGTCAAAGTCCTGTCATTTTGTGTTGCAGGAGGTGCAGGCCTGAGTGAGGTCTTAAATGCATTCATTTTTCATCACTAACTTAAAGTAATCTGGTCATTCTGAAATACCAAGTTTTCCCATCTGATATAATATGGTATTTAAAAGCAAAAAAACCCAAACCCTACAGATTTATCTCTAAGTAAGCAGTTAATGAGTCAGATGCACAGAAAAAAAAGCACATTCAAAATACCTTCATGCAGCCATCGTGATTCAAAGCTTCTGTGAGTGCCCCCCTGCCCCGCACCGAGAAGTCCCCCTGAATTCGGGGAATTTGATTCCCCAAACAAATGGTCTGTACTCAGGGGTGCAAAGAGCTGAAGGGGTCTTAGAGAAAGGCTGTCGTTTCTTCTATCTAATCCAAATGCTGCTGCAAAAAAAAATAAAATGGTGGCCTGCATCCAGCTTTGCTGCTGTTTTCAAATCCTGCTCCAGACCTTGTATTGGCTGAACTGGGGTCTCTGGCCATGTCAGAATGACTTCTGCAGTATCTTTTTTTTTTTTTTTTTTATTTTCTTTTTTTTTTTTTTAATTGATTCAGCTATTTAAAAAATAAATAATATTTGTGTGACAAAGTAGCAGTTAATGTTGCCGACCCTTTTTTTGAGAGCTGGATGCTCTTTTCTCTGCTACTGACTCTCTCTGGGCTTGGGAAAGTATCTTTTAAAATCCCAGCCATGACTTGTGCAGCACCCCTCAGAGCACATACACAGCTCATCAGGATGACAGTCTCAAAGATGCTGCTGACAGCTAGACGTCAAATAGCAGAAGGAAGGAAGGTTACCCTCTCCCAAAGCTGCAGGAAGAGCCAAGTGTGTGCTGCATCCTGGAAGGAGGTGGCATAGGTCACTGCCTAAAGCTCTCCTGGTCCCTTGGCCCTAACCTGCCTCACTGGATCATGAGCAGTTTCCTACGGCCACGAGAAGCCACCTGCTGCCATGCTCACTCAGCAAACTGAGGATTTGTTCCCGTCTTCCTAGCTGAGTTTCTGTTTTCAGCTGCCTCCCAGAGGCTGAGCGGCCAGGGACAAAGGAAAGGTCATTTGTTACCCTGTTGGTGCAGGGTTTTCTTCTCCTCTTCCCCAGGGGTTGTGTTTCCTGTGTAGCATAATAAAATGGGATATTGTGAGAGAAGTTAATGGGTGGATCAGGCCTTCTCAGCAAGAAGGCTTTTTTGATTAAAGGCTGCTGCTGAGAAACCTCTCGACTCTCACCCAGGTGTACCCTCGCTGGCAACTCAGTCATACCTGGGAAAAGGGACTATAAAATGACAGAGGTGGGAGAAAACAGGCTTGGTGGTGTGTCCCCCAGGAAGGACTTGTGTGTCTTCTGTCTCTGCAGCTTCTTTACTAAAAATGGTTGAAGTAGAGAAATGTAGCATCCTGCAATTGGTGCAGTGTTATGTATCTTATTGAAGTAGCTTATTTGCGTGTAAGATGCATAAGGATCTTGTGTGGTAACAAGGCAGAGACATCGGGAAGGCTGCCTGCTGCTCAGCTGTAAGCACTAGCGATCAGGTTGGTCTGTCTGTCTTGAGGGTCTCATGTATGGCTCACAATGTGGCCAAGGCTTTGCTGCTTTTCCGTCTTCAGTTGTTGTTGTTCTTACATGGCAAACTCACTCGAGGTTGTTGGCAAAGACCATGTGGCACAGACAAAGAGGAGGTCTGGGTACATTTCTCTTCCGTGCAGCTGCTTTGAAGTCACATAGGAACCCTGGGAGGCCTATTTGCAGGGAGAGGAGTGATTCCACCTGTGTATGTGCTGTGGCTATGTGGGACAGGTACTGGGTAGCACTTCTGGGTTTTTAAGGAGAGTTTTCACAGGGTAAACTTTAATGAAGAACAACTTCTCTGCTTTTGGCAGAACAAAACCTCAAAAATTAGTCAAGTGGACTGGAAACCTCTTAGCTAGCTTGTTTGTCCCCGTTCAGAATGAAGCTGTTCCTTGTTGTGTAATTTCTCTTTCTTTTATTTTCTTTTTTTTTTTTTCCCCCTTGTCCCTTTTCAAGTATCTCAGTGGTTAGGGGTCCCTTTATTCCTTTCTTCTCGGGCAGCTGTTTCAGGGCCCCTACTCCATGGACTTCCCTGCAGGGAAGCTTTTTGTTGCTGGGTAAGTTTTCTGTTTGTTAATGTTTTGCAACTGTTTCCTGTTTTCACCCTCAGTAGTGATTAAAAAGGCGTAATTTGGTTTCTTATTTCCTTCTTTCAAATACCTTCTTTCTCAGATATATTCCCCCCCACCCCCCCCCCAGCAATCTTACTTTTTCTGCTCCAACCTTTGCTTGTCCATTAGCAAATAAGCGCTCGTTAGAAATATGTTCTTTCTTGTGTACTGTTTTCCAGGCTTATTGGGGTGGGATGGAGCTCGCTGTAGTGTGAGAACTATTTCTGCAATTACCCAGTTTGGAGAGTTGGTGTGTGTCAGCCGGAGCTGACTAACACTTCTCCTGAACTAAAAGCGATGCTCTGTCAGTTATCCTTAAAGACCCCTGGGGTGGAGGGAAAGGAGAAGCCCTCTGCAGTTTGGCAGCGATATACAATGATAACTACCTGGTTTTCCTCCACAAAGCACCTGACAAATGATTACTGACCAAAAGCTGTTAATGTTTTACTAAGGCCCAAACTCTGACTTGCGTGTTTGCATAAAATCTTCTTGTGTAAACCCCATTTTCTGATAGAGGCTGTGGAAGACCAATATTTTATTGTTTTACAATGTTTTCGTTCTCAGACAAAGCGTTATGCTTTTATTGCAGATGAAAGTACGGAGAATTTATGGCCGTATTTTTCACAAGCAAGGTGTCAGGTTTAGCTTCCTTGTTCACACTTACCCATGTTTAGTTTCTCAAGGAGATCCTTAGCTCACTTTTGTTACCAGATGGAAAGGTGGGAGCCCACCACCTTTGAAATTTATTTATTTTTTTAAGACAAACTGGAAACACCTCAAATTTAAGAAGGGAGCTGAACACCCTTACTGAGCGCAAGCAAGTCGGTGGCAGGGCTGCAGGTGCCAGGTCACCCCGCTGTCATTGGGGTGCAAATCCTCTTGCCGCAGTAGGTCTTGCTCCCCCCGTGACACCTTGCCTCCCACCTTTGCCCAGCAGCATCCCTCCTCACCCTCCCTGCACCTTCCCTGCTCCCCTGCCCCGAGGGGACATTAAACACTCTCTAGGAAGCAGCTTCTCTTGGTCATGCCTCTGTCTTTGTGTCTTATCTAAAAGATAGCAGTGTGTAACTCCCTCCTTGTTGTTGCCCTGGTCCTTGGCTTAGGACTGAGCAGAAGGGCATGGGTGTCACCTTCCAACTTACCATGCTCCCCTTCGCGGCACCGGTTTCTCCTCAGCCAGCCCTCTCAAGATGCAAGTGGGCTTGACACCGTCTCACCTATGAGACTTGATGGCTCACAGGGAGAGAGGTTTGGCTTCATGGGCTGCTGCTGGGGATGAGCTCTGCTGCGTGCCACTGTGGTGCCCAAAGGGCTGGAGCTGAGATGGTCTGGGCAGGAGAGGTTACAGGGAGGAGATGTGGCAGATGGATGTGCCCTAATGGAGTGCCCTAATGAAGTGACCTACTTCTGACCAACCTGCTGGGATGTCTGCAGCTCCCACTGTTAAAACAACAGACTCCAGCCAGGCAAAGCCTCCCAGAGCCACTATTGGTTTTACTTAATAAGATGAACTGCCTAGGTTTCTTTCCCCCTCCTCTTCCTGGAATTTTACTGCTTGACAAGAAGCTGTTGGAATCTGGAGAAAAGCAATTAATGATGGAGTTGGGGTTTTTGACTGACATAGTAATTACGCTGGAAAATGTAATTTTCCCTGCATATTAGAGATGGGATTATTTCAAGGAGATCTCATTAATGTGCTGTTCACCAACAAAGAGCCCAGTAACCTCTCGCTTAATAAGATTAGTGTGGGGGTCATAATGCAGAAGGCTGCTAGGGTGATATATTCAAGTTTTTGTTCTAAAGAAATAAATTATCTTCTGCTGTCTGGTAAGGGCATACAAGAGTAGATTTCATTTAAAAAGATGGAGAACTGACATTTACTCATTTCCTGATAGCTAGCAGATAACCTGTGCCCGTTTTGTTTTGTCCAGATGCTGTACACAAGCAGCAAAACCCCAGGATTCATGAGGGAGCCTGGAGCAATGGTCAGAGCAGCTGAGGATGGGCAGGCAGGTAGCTCCCCTGGCATCCCCACTTAGATCTTATCTCCTGTATGACTGTAAGCATAACCCTCTACTGTCTGCTTCTCTTTGTCTATCTATAACATGTGGATAATAATTGTCCAGAGCTCATCTAAGATTAATGGTTGTTTGTGCTGTGCTCCAGCTCCTTTGGAGCAAGGTCTGCACCCCTCGTCAGGGATCACAGGTGCTGCCATTGTGTATGATTTGTTGTGCTCTGAAGGGGAGGGAAATGGTAATACAGAGGAATGGAAAGAGGTGCTGTTGGTTTGGTTGTAGTTTGATCAATGTGTGAAAATTCAGGACTTTCTGGGACACCATGTAGGCGATGCAGATGTTTTTTCTGGTTGTGCAAGACTTCCTCCACTCCCTGCTGATGCCCGTGGGGTGTTTTTGGGTAAGCCAGAGAATGACACTGCTAAAAAGATTTCCAGGCAGCTTTACCCTTCCTGACTCCGCTCACATCTGTCTACCATCTGTTTTGATTTTTGCCTCTGCTGTGCTACTTGTAAACATTACCTTGAAACGTCAGGGGCATGGAAAGGTTGGGAGCCCCCCCATTCCAGCACGGGGTGTGAGGGGCGGTCTCCTGCTGCCGCATAAAATGCGAGAGACGCTGACCAGTGCCGAAGAGGAAAACCAGCTGGTATTTATTATCGGCACTGCCGGTCTGCAGAGGCATCTCAGTTATGGGTCAGGAATCCCTGTCATTGAGCTAAATGTGCGAACAACAACAGAGTCCAGTCCCGTAGTGCCCTGTGCTAACCCTTCCATAGCAAGCTCTACCACTGTCTAGAAATATCTTTAAAGTTAAAACCACAAGTCAACTCTACCCCAAAAAGGAAGATGTGCCAGATGGTAGGGTCTTGAATTTCACTATTGATTTTTACCTGAAAGGCACTGATTTATTGTAATGGAGTGCAGTGGTGTAAAACCCCTTGATAGTTTACCAAGGGAATTCAGAACCTCTCTTGCATACAAGCTGTGTGTTTAAGTGCTTTAGCATTAAAATAAATAAATAAAGCATTGCTTATCCTCTCGGTTTCATGATATCTCATTTACCTTTCAGACAATATGAAGAAATAGGAGTCRGGAAACGCTACTTCAAATTTATGTAGGTTGAAAGTTTTTTCAGCACAGTGGTAATGAGTTGCAGGTAGGAAGTATATTTTGATGCAATTTGCTTATGAGCTAGATAGTGCCAAGTTGTAATGCTATGTTTATTATTCTTATGCATCCATAGGTAGAAGTGGTGCAATAAATTGCAGAGTCATGATGCTTTCACTTCTGCTGTGTACGCTAGTAATGTGCTGAGGTATTTGTGTAGGATATTGTGTGTTAAATGTTATTAATTTATGGTTTGAGCCAAGGGAAGAGTGGCATGCCTGAGAATATCGCTTTGGTGGATTTCATGAAAACTTAGAGCACAAGATTGTCCCTATGCCCAAGAAATGCTTTTTGAAGGGTATCTTATATAACTTAAATATCTTAGAGTCTAAACAAATAAGCATATTAATGTCAGGGCAAAAGAGCTCTGAGGTGAGCAGAGGAGGGCTTGCAGTCATCCTGTTAGTGCCACAGTTACATTTCTTGGGCAAGGGAGAGTAATAGTTTATCTTTTTCCCCAAAATACCTTTCTTAAAGGTCACGATGAGTTATCAGTTCAGAGTGAAGCAGCTGTGTAGCTGAAAAACATCAATTTTTTTTTAGTTTTTTAATATACTGCTGTGTCTCAGTTGAGTTGCAAATAGGATTTTCATACTTCTGGAAAGGGAAATCATGGAAAGAGCTCTTTTGGCCTCACAACATTTGATTACTTTCTTTTAGCCAGTTGCAGGTGTACCGGAATCCCAGTTATGATGTTGTATCTGCTCATCCTCTCTTTGTCAAAACAGCACTAAATATCGAGGACCGACAATCAGAGGTTCCTTGGTGAGTGTGGAAGGAATTGATAGCCAGTATAGCTTCTCACCACTCCAAAACCTCAATTCCAGATTTCAGAGGTTCTCAGTTTCTTCCCCCAAATGTATTGCTTTTGTGTCTGATTTTTAAAAAGTCTCTCTTGCCAAAGAGTAAGTAATGCAATTACATTTTCAATGTAGATAAACCAGGTCAGAGTCTGTGTCAGCAGAGATAGCACTCCACTTCAGTAAGTAAACAAAAACATTGAATATGTTTCTTTAGTGTGAAAGCTGTAAACATTGCTTCATCGTCTGCTCGAAGACCGGAGTGTTATTTATGGCTTAACCTATGATTTCAATGCTAAGGCAAATTAACTCTGCTGCTGTTTGTTAGGCAGTGCTTCCTTAGAGTAAAGCAAGTGTAAAGGCTCCCCTGGATTGCAATCATAAGAAGTCAGTAAGGGGAATGGCGTGATTTCAGTGAGTTACCACACGTTAAGGTTAGAAGGGACTATTAGATCATTCCTCTTGGCATCCCCAGAAGTCAAGGTTGGGAATTTCATCTGGTGCTACTGCACTGGACCCATAACTTGTGCTCAGCCAAAGCATATCTGTCCAGCAAGATCTCTGCGTGGGGCACGAGGGTTTGAGATACCTGTTCAAATTCATTCTAGGCTAGTTGAGACCAGAAGCTGTTACACGAGGGTGGCTGGTTGGTAATACAGGATGGGAGGTGGTGAAATGTCTCATAAGACAAGTGATGTACCAAACTGCCTGCCTGTCTTCTGCTCTCAGGGTCCTCTGTGTGTTAAACTGGCAGTCACACCACCCCGATCCCCTTTGGGTTTAACCCTTTCTCTGGCTTTCACAGTATCACGTTTTTGCCTGTCAAGCTCTTTGGAGACATTAGGTTTTTTTAATCTGTGCCTCATGTATTGTTGGATGTTCTCTTATCAGTGTTTTACTGTCTGCTTGTACACAATAAAGCAGAGGGAAGGCTGTTACAGGAAGGATGCATGCTTAGCGTTTAGATTTTTTTTTTTTCACTGGTTTGGTTTACTGTCATGGTGAGATAGATCTGGGAGGAAATGTGCAAAATGTATAATCAGCCACTGTTGTAGTTGGGTTGTAATAAGACTGTAGAAGATTCTTGTATTTGAAAGACAGAACTTTTCAGCCATTATAATTTGACATCCATTTTGAGTACCTGGCAGGATTTCCAAATTGACTACTTTTTCTTTTTAAAAGTTTCCAATAACTTTTTTTAGCAGTTTGACTCTGCAATATCTGCAGTTTTAGTGTGATACGCTACCCTTGGTACCTGCCTGTGGTGAAGTCTGGCACTGTGCATTTTTTTGTTGCACAGGAAAGAGCCTGTCTTGCCTGCACTTCATTTGCCTCAGTAGTGGAGCTGGCCTCTGAAAGAGGGAAAACTCTGTCCTGCAAATATAGTCTCTCTCCAAAGAACAAGAATTTTAAGATTCTCCCTCTGCATCCAAAAGCCAGGCACAGACAACAGGAGAAATAAATCTCAGTGTGGAAGCCCCATAGTTTGGGATTAGCTGGGTACTCAGGTGGTTTCTCGGAGAGGTTGCTGTCAGCCTCTGCCTAGGTGGAGCAGAAAGCCCGGCTCAGGTTGTTCCCACTCACTAGGGTGTTCAGAAATGAAGCAGGGCAGCTTCATGGCTGTATTTGAAAACATGGTGTGAGAACTGTGTGACACATTATTTTCTCTTATACTGTGTTTGGAAGCCAGCAAAAAATCACAAAGCAGGATTCCCTTCTTCTTATGAATTCAGTGTAGCCGTAATTTTGTATATTACTGAGTGACAGGAGCCGTTCCGCAGCTTGCAAGTGAATTTCTTAGTTGCTTTCCGGTTCCCTTTTCAGAAACACACAACAGTGTCTCTTTGGGCCTGATGCATAGCTTGGGCGTAATGTGACATTTTTCTACAGACATTGATGTTGAAGCAAAGTGAAAGCACAAAAGCAGAGCTGCAGAACGAGAGTCTCTTGTGTATTAGCACCCTGTAACAAATATGAGAGGGAGATGTTTTCAAGTTAGTTTACCGAGTTCTTGTGAAATTGGTTGTAGATGGAGTCACATTTTAAAAGCACATAGGAACAACTTCTTCCTAGTCACCTATTTCCAAAAGCAGCTTAAAACATAAAGACCACTAACTGTCATAGAAGTTTAATGAGACTTGTACATAGAGATTCTTTTGTGTATGAGAGCTCAAACCTATTTGTTCCTAGCATCTGAGCTTTTAATTTTTTAAATAAAATTGCCAACGTTATAAATGCTTTTGCTGTCAAAGCATTCTCAGGAACATCATCTTAAGACAGCACCAGCAAATGGTTCTTCCCTTTTCAAGGACAAAAAAGTAAAGAGTTTCTAGCTCTTTTTGAGTTTATAGGACAAGCTAAAAATGTAAATCCATCACCCTGGTGTGGCCTGTCCATGTTAAAAACGGAGTTTTTCATCACAGGGAGGAGGTAAGAGACAACATCAGAGGAGTAGGAAAAAGAGCCATTTTATTGTGGATCGTGGGTATCTCACAAACCCGAGGAGGCTCACAGAAGAGCTGACTTCATGTCCTCTGTGGGGAAGGCCACAGGGCTTCCAATTTCCATAACGTGCTGAAGGCACTGAGCCAAAATCAACACCAGTGGTACAGAGCAATGCAACCACCCGGTTTTCAGCAGCACTGCATTCATTTACTTCACCAATTCCACATACTCTGCTTCCCATTGGGTATTTTTTCCCCGAGTTGTTGTGATGAATAGCTAGCTATCTGAGATGCTTTTAATCTTTGATCATAGGGATGAGGAAAAAGGGAATTGCCAAACGCCAGCACAACTTCTGCTCGTGGTGTGATTTGGTTCAGCTGTTGCTGAAAGCTTTTCCACTGAGTACTTGTCCCCATTTCCTTTCTGTGCTTGAGGGCTGTCACACCCTCCACATGCTGGGCATGAGCACCATCCTGTTGGCGCAGACGTAAAGGCAATGCATGTACGGGGCAGTGCTTCCCAGGCTTTCTTTTGTTGTTTCTTGGTGGAAAGCCTAAAAAGGTGAGCCTGTGTCTGGGTTATCCCACAAGAGTGGGAGTGCCCACGAGAGCCATGCGCTCCTCCCGCATCTGAAGAGGAGAAAAAGAGGAGACAGAAGGATGCAGAAATTGTTCATCTTCCCTGCCTTTTGTTCTGAAGGCCATTGTGTGCTGCTGAAATGGTATGGTGCAAGTGCTGCATGCTCTGTGCCCTGCTGGTGTACCTTTCCTGGAGAAATACCTATTAAGGTGGGCTTTCCATAACAGAGTTTAAGGGTTCAGGGTGTGAAGCTGAGACTGCCCCAGATATGGCATTTGCAGGGGAGATTTTGGATACCTGTCCCAGGGAATGTTTCTGGCTTTACTAGTCTGTACCTGCATGCTCGTACACTCCCCTCGCATTTTTTTGCACTTAGGTGAGCTTGATGGTAACTAGTGCTTTGCCTTCGGTGAGATGACTTTGCTCTTTGCTGGCTGATTTGATGTAACAGTGGAACTGAAACTTGTGTGCTTTAGACATCTTCCAGATCTAATCCTGACTATAGATGAACAAATTAAGAAAAGAGATTTGGGTTCAGTTACAGGCATTTGTTCCAATCCTTAACCTTTCTGAGACTGTGTAAAATTTTCCAGGGGAATGGTCGAAAGCCTCTCTTTTCAGATGTCTGAAAATTAGATTGGATAAGGCAGTAGMAAGTATCCTACAGGAAACATTTCTGCACTGGAAAGTGGTCTAGATGGCTCAGATTCAGAGATGGAAAAAGATCCATTACAATACAGAGCAACAATAATTTTGCAGCTGAGGTGCTAAAAACCACATGCACTTGTATTTCTCTTTTGAGCCTTTGAAGCAGCAGCTTGCCAGTGCCTGAGTCCCTCTTAAATTTATGTAATGCACCCATTTCCTTATTATCACTTTTATAGACAAGGGATCCAGCAACACATTACTTCTTAAATGTCCTGCCATTATGAATGCATTTGCTGTTCATTGTTATAGCGCCAATCATGATGAATTCATTTTGCATTCATGTAGATGTCATAAGCACTTCAGATTTTTTTTTTCTAATTTAAATCAGTAAATGGACACTTAAAAGCATTATCCGTACACCCGTTGCTCTGCCAAGGGAGCAAGGGAAAAGTGTGCCTGTAGATTCAGGCTTGCGTAATCCCCCACGTAGTGGGGAAGCTAGCTAGAAATTAGCAACCAGACCTTCTGGATTGATTGACTGTTCCTTGTGACAGCATGGACCTTAATCAATTTGTTGCATACACAATGGGCACATCTGTTCATGCCGTAGGCGTTCCACTGTCATTTAGCAGCTGGCTAAATTTAATGGACCACTTACTGTATCAGATACCTGCTTTGAGTGGTTTTTTTTTTTGAGCTGGGGAAGGGAAGGAGCTCTCTGTATTTATCAAAGGAACCATCCCCTTTCTTTTTTTGCAGAGTGCTTTGGGTGCTTCCCCTCACATAAGCGCACTTTAGCTGCGAAAGGTTGGCGCTGCCGTGATTAAGCCTGTTGTCGGTGGATAAACTCTGTAGTTCAGTGATGCAGAATTTCGGCTCAGTGAACCAGGAGAGAGAAATAATTTGGTGGCAGATGTTCGGAGTTTAAACAGCACCGAACTTCCAAGTGCTGATATGAATTGTAGAGTGTGTAGGGAGGGTACAGAAGGGGAGAAGCGCAAGGGGATAAGAGGGCTTGAGCAGACACAAGTGCAGAGTGAAGAGTGCTGAAGGGAGGCATTTAAATGTCTCCGCAGCGTTCCTACTTGACCCAAGCTCTATTGGGTCTGTCACACCGCTGAACAATAACATGTAAGTTTTTATATACTGTGCACTCACATTGTTTCTTGACACTTTCCAAGTCTTTTGAAGACCTGAGTGCTCCCGGTGGCTCTGGAAACCCACCAGAGCTATTTTGTATATCACTGAGCCTGTAAGGTGCTCAAGTTTCCTAACACTCTTGTGAGTCAGCTGAGAAAACAGTGGCACTGAGGAACTACATGATCAGCTGAGGGTCATCAATGAGGTAAGCCGCAGGAAGGACTGGAATGTGGAAGCCCCAATTACCAGATTGCTTAGCCCTTTGCAGTCTCGTCTGTTCTTTCCCCACCTTTCTTGATAGGTAAGTCAGAAGGCAGGAGTCCTTGGTGCCATTTTACCACATCAGATCCAGCTAACCCCAACATATCTGTGACTTCACACCATGACTGTACGGTTCAGGTCAGTGTCCTGAGCACTAAGTCACCAAACCGAGCATTCAGGTCTCAAACTGGTGGGCCTCGTGTTCAGAGGTTGGAAGAGGGAAAGGCTGAAAGGCTGGAAAACCAAAGAACAGGAGACCCGGTTTGAACCAGAGCAGCAAAATTAGGGAATGCTGACTTGAGACCCGTAGGCATTTTTGATAATACAGTCACGATCTCATCATGAATAAAACAATGTGTTTCACTTGACCACTCCATCTAATAAGGACTCACCTCCACTGGATTCTATAATTTCCAAAGTAATGAAATCTCTGCATCACCTTGGAAGAGACAATTTGACCCCTGTGTTTATATGCATGTACATGACAGCAATTTCTAGGGGGCACCCAGTAGGTCCATTGCTGCTTACATTTTTTGATGCAGGAGAAAGGCTTCTCCTCAGGTTTATTGTTCAGACAGCTAGCTGGGAATCACGGTTTTGAAACAACTATTCTGCCCCTGCTGCATTCGACACTCTTTTTCCACAATGAGAAGGCTGTCGTGTGGTTTAGGCATAATCACTTCAGACGCTAAACTGCAAAGCGGAATCCTTAATGTGAAAGTGGAGTGTGCAGCAGATGGGGAGTAAAAGCAGAAGAGCTGTTGTGCCTCAGATATAGATTCTTAGTTGATTTTGAAATAGTTTTGAAATATTCCCTTATGGATAAGCTCTTAGAGGTACTACTACCCTTTATTGCTTTTTTTAGGTGGAAATTTATAATGGTTAATATCTGCTGCTTCATGTCTATGCTGGGGGGGGGGGGACGGGGACGGGACAATAAACTGCCCAGCTGCCWTGGCCACTTGTTTATGTAGTCTTAACGTATTAAGCCAAATCAATTCCTGGTGCAAAGACTTCCATGCACCTTATTTCATAGCTGAATCTGAGACTTGTGATTTTGGGGCACTTCTCTCTTTGGTTTAGTAGACGTGAAGGGAACAGCTTTAGTCTGGTCCTCTTGGCATGACCCCCCACACCTTCCCCCTTATAATAGTGTTGTGTAAAGCAGCAGAGCTGTGGACCTCTGTCCAAGCTGCTGTAGCTTTCAGTCCTGGCTCATTTTTGAACCATTCCTGAAAAATGCCAAATATTTCCAACACTGAAGGTCTAGTGTCCTTCCTATCTCATGTTTCAGTGATTACTTCAGATGAAGTTCARGTAAATTGCACCTTCAAATTGGAGATTGTATAAACCTTGGTGATTTTTTTCATGAATAGTTTTTATGGGTTTTTTTGGAAGTGTCCAAGAATCAACTCCAAATTAAATTTAGGAGCAGAGGCAGGCAGTGCAAACATATGTGAAGTTCAAATGGGAAGCAGTTTGTTGTGAAAGGATACTTTTGAATTTTCCACCTTCCAGGCAGTCGTGTAGCAGCAGTGGCACACTGAACCTCGGGAGATTACTGTGAGGAAGAGTGTGACTGTGGTAGTCTTTGCTGCTGATCTACTTGTGGTGCAGAACTCCTTTTGTGTGCAGTGATACTCTGCAAGGAAAAAAAAAGGAATACAATATCCAGGCTAATGTTTACCCCATTATCTCTTAATTGAAGTTGTTCTTTGRTGTCAGCACTTACAGACATGGCATCCAAGTGCCACTCAGAAATGCTTCTGGAGATTACAGATGGGAAATGACATCCTCTTTTAAGACAAGGCCAATGCTACGTGGATGAAGGACAATTTCTTCAGTGCAGTGACAGCAGTGTAAGCATTGGTGCTGCGTCTGCCAGGAACCGTGTGTTGCCTTAGAGTCAAAACTGTTAATGGTGCTCAAGCCTTGCAAACTACTTCAGTGACCTGGTGGCACCGGACTGTGAAGTCTGTTTAGAAGAACACCTATGGTAATTCATCCACTCTGCCCCCAGGTCACTGAGGTGGTGGATTGTAGTATGTATACTGTATATATACTGTCCCTGTATACTGACAGGGACAGGAAAACACACCTGACAACACGTGGCTCAGGGGCTGGTGCCATCGGCAGAATTTTGGCTTTTTTGATCATGGGGAGGTTTACACGGCACCAGGCCTGCTGGTGACAGATGGAGGTCAGCTGTCTCACAGGGGGAAAAGGATTCTTGCTCATGAGTTGGCAGGGCTCATCGAGAGGGCTTTTAAACTAGGTTCGCAGGGGGAAGGGGATAAAACCAGGCTCACTAGAGATGAGCCTAGGGGTGGCAAGCCAATGTTGGGGGCGAAATCGATAGCCCAGCTCAAGTGCATCTACACCAATGCACGC
>JAYKAV010003228.1:19621-57357 GCA_035582835.1 Phoebastria nigripes
CGTGTAGATGAGGCGCTTAGGGACATGGTTTAGTGGGCATGGTGGTGTTGGGTTGATGGTTGGACTTGATGATCTTAGAGGTCTTTTCCAACCTTAATGATTCTATGATTCTATGATTCTATGATGTTGTTTGTCCAGTCATAATCAGAAGTGGATTGTACAGAGAATGAAAAACAAGAACTGAAATCTTATGTTGGACTGTAGTCCTGCTCTAGTCACTTTGCAGGTTTTTTGTTTTAATTCCCGCTCTGGCTGGGTTCAGATGAGCCAAACTAGAGTAAGGAAACTGCACTGCAAGAGGCCTGGGGACTTGACGTTTCACCACTTGAAGTGGGGATGATTTGAGTGACAGTCCCACAAAAGGAGTGGGGTATGGGAATCCTGAGCTGGCCAGTCTACCCTGAAGATGAGAAACAAACAATGAAGATGGGATTACCATGAAATACCCTACATAGTTTCAAGAGAGGTGTTTTTCTAAACAATTTCTAAATGATTCTTACTTTTTAAGAAATTTATATTTTGCAAAAATATCTAGTCCTCTCTCTGCATTCAATAAATGTAAATCACTCTCTATAGTGAAATGATGCATGTTTGTATAGGAGAGAATCTTTTCCATTTTAAAGCTGCATTTACCCCTTGCTTTATTTGGTATAAAACCTTCGCGTTTGCTGGCACAGTGGCTCATTAAAGATGTTCTCCAGCTTGACTGTGTGTATGTTAGGCAGGCAAGGGCATGTGCCACTGTCAGCGCTGAAGAACGCTGTTCTGCTCTGGCTTCTTGGGAGCAGCAGTTCCTGCTCCAGTCCTCTCTGCCTGGAGCAGGCCTGGAGAAACCTTTTTGCTTCAGAGGAAGGCCACCACCTTGCTTTGTCTCCATGCCAGGACTGTGCCAAGCAGTTAGGGCATATTATCAAGGAAGGGGGTTTATGTGCTATGTGGGAACAGAGAAAGGTTTTAAGGCATTTGGATGCTCAGTTCCCGTTAAAAATGGAAGGGAATGGGCATCTGTATTGCCCAGGCAGCTTCCAAAACATCAGTCTTAGTGGTAGTATTAATTCTAATTCATTTGTATTAATTACAGAATAGCTTCCAGAAATGAGCCAGAGGTCTAAGAGGAGAATAGTCACTGTCTGAAAGACCTTGGTTAGCCATGTTTGTACAAGAGTCCACTTGACTACAGTGGGAATTTTGGTTTGCTTTGTTTGGGTTTTTGAGAAAATGTTAGGATTTGGCCAGTATAACAGTAGGCTCTTGCCAGAGTTTCACTGTAAGCTGCTTTTTCCAGCTATATTGGAGTGCATGTGTCTTTTGAGCAGCATAGCTGGTTCATGCAAGCAGTCRTGCTAACCAGCTGTCTCCTGGAGCACTCAGGGGCAGGACTCTGCTGGACACACGGGCAACGGGGTCAGGCCTGGGCTAACTTGCTGCATCTCAGCTTTGTGCCTGCAAACGTGTCGGTACTTCATGTTGGATTTGCCATTTGTAGCTGTAGTAGACCGTTGTTCTTTTTGGCTGATCTGCAGGCATGCACATAGCATCCTAGCTACTATTGCATATAACTGCAGCTCAGTTTTGATCAATAATTACTAAAAATGAAGATGTAAATAGTTGGCTATTTTAGTTAGATACCTTTTTCCATTCTGGCCTCTAATGGCTCTGGGGTAGGTAATTTTGTTGTCTGGTCTAGCAATGGAAAATTTTTGCAGTGCTGCTTCTTTATTTATGGTCCCAGATGGAAAGCACTCAAGTCCTGAAATCCCTCCAGATGTCTCTGTGGCACATTTTCCCTACTCTTCTGAGGGTGTACGAAAGAGGGAACTCTATATACTGCATTTAGATATAAACGCTACACACTTTCCTCATTTCTTAAATACATTTCTTGGATACTTAATAGTGGAAAAAAGTACTGTTCGATTTTTCTGCCCCACTTACTTACTATATGATGTGAGTTGTCAGAAGAGACATTTGCTGTTGCAAAATAATCTCCACTGAATTCACCGCTCCAGAGGAGCCTGAAGAAGAGCAGGCTGAGGGCCTGCGGCACCACAGGGTGCGAGACAGTTTAACTCTGACCTTGGAGCTATTGCCCATTAGAAGTGATGGAGAGCTGCCAGAGCTCAGGTTTGCATGGGAGCACCCGGTAGACAGCGGCCATGGGGTTTGGCCCAAGCTCCCTGGCTAAATGGAGGCCTCACTGCTCCAGTGCAATGCAGTGTCAGAAACCCTCTGAGGACAGGGAATTCACTTTGACATAAATACCTCTTCGCTCATTTTGTCCAGTGTACCTGGAAGGGAAATTGTTAATGAGTCATGGTAATGGGTGTAAGATCCCAAACATTTAAACAGAGCTAATGAGCAAGCAATAACTGTAACCTTTTGTCTTCTGTTTTTCCCATCTCTTCCAGTGTGTATTTAGTAGTAAAAAATGTTCCTGGGCCTTGTCATCTTTTGTTATTTTTGTTCATTATGTGGGATCCCTGGGAGGCATTCCTGTCTTTAATGTGAGCCAACGTACTAGTTACTTAGTAGATAATCATGGAGCTCAGCCTTGGCCACTGAGAGAAAGTGGCCACTGAGAGAAAGTGGAAGAGTTAATTATGGAGACAATCAACTGTTCAACTTCTAAGACCGAAACAATATCAGAATGTGATATTTAATGAGGACTGAAGCAACATAAATGGGTTTTGTTCTGGAAGTTTTGCCTGTTCTTCTCAATCTTTGGGGCAATTAAGTTGGAAAAGTCTTATTCAGGATAGATGTTTAAACTATGGTGAACATGATCGTTGGAGAATCTCAGCCTTAACATTTCTCTTATCCCAGAGGGTGATTCCCACTTTTGACATTAAAAAGTTCTAAAAAGCAGAAATAGAATTTTTAGGCCCCAGATCTGAAATAATGGGGTAGCTTAAATAAGCACAAAAGTTTAAAACTAAGAGGGAACTATCACATGGCTCCCTAGAGAGAAAGTAAGAACTGTCAAAAACCAGCTTGAGCTAGACTCAAAGCAAAGGGAAGTAAAGCAAATAGAAAAAAGATCTTGCAATCAAATAATTACAAAGTGAGGAAACAGTGAGGGTATGGGGTGAGATGCACTATGCAATAAGGACGAGTTGCAATTAAATGTAATGTAGGTGAAGCTCCAAAACTAAGAAACTGCTTTGCCTTTCTGTTCAAGAAAGATGATTCAGTTGGACCTGATCAAGCCAATACCTTCCCACCCTTGCTCAGTACCTGGGGTGAACAAAGGGAAGGTGACTAGTAGCTCTGAGTTATGAAGGAGAGGCAACTACCACATTCAAGGTGGATGCAAAACTTTGAGAGTTTAGTAGACATGTCTGAGGGGTTGATTATATTTTTCCCAGAATTCTGCTACAATGTACATGAAGTACATGAAATCCTAGTATAGAAATTTGTACATGAAGTCCTAGTGTGGAAATAAGGATTTTTTTTTTTTTTTAAATAAATCTGTGAAGTTTGAATTTACACCATTTGACTAAAGAACAGGAAATCTTAGAGACAGGCAGACATGCTAATCTAACCTCAGTACGTATGCAGGACTATAGACCAATTTGGGAAGCAGAGAATGAGCAAGAATAAATGCAAAGTAGGAAAAAAATGCAACATAGGGTTTTCAGAGATTGTGCCAAATTTATATGATACCTTTAAGTAATGAAATAACTGATCTCCTTGGCAAAGAAATGCAAGAAACAGAAATTATTTGATGCCATGATTCACAGAGAGTTAGATAAACTAGAGAAGACAGGGATTAGAAAGTAGTACAAGCACTTGGGTAATGGGGAGATGGCAGGAAGCGATACTGTAAAGGGAAGAAAGGTTGGAGGGAGGTTATTGAGACTTTATCAAGGAGCAGTCTTGGGACCAATCTTGCTTAATATTTTTATTGGTGACTTTGGCTCAGAAAGTGGAGAGTTAATGAAATAGCTTTCTGTTACTGACACAAAGTTGTGAGACACATCAATAAAAGGAAGATCAAGATATTGTGCTAGAAGAATTGGATGGCCTTGAAGATTAAGCAGTAGAAATGTTATAAAATGGAATGGTACCAAGTACAAGGTTATTCACCTAAGGATTAAACATAATCCACTTTGCTGAAAACTGGGCTCATAACTTAGGAGTGAGGCAGAGAAAGATGCTAGTGGCTTGGTCCAGATAAGACTTGCTGCATTTGTTTTGTCTACAAATTCAGTTATTTTACTGCAGAAAAAGATTGGGCTAATCTTGTGCAATATGTTTTTTGAAAACCTGTACTGTATTTTGCAGCATGAGATGCCAATGTGATGCAGCTGGGGAAAAGGCAAATGCAGTCCTATCCGTAGAGTCGATAGAGAAGGGCATTAAAGCTGTTGTGTATTTGGAATCAAGAGTGCAGTTCTGGTCACTCATGTTCAAGAAGGATGAACTTAGAAACAYGTTCAGTGACGGTTTGCTTTAATGAAAAGGTAATACAAAGGGAGAAGAAAATTTGTGTCGCATAGTGAAATGATGGCAAAGAGGCAATATGATTGCAGTCTGTAAAACCAACAGGGGTTCGCCCTGTGTGTTGGAAGGAATAATTTAAGCTAACAGACAGTCTTGGCACAAGAACAGCAGGGCATAGACTGGTGATGAATACATTTAGGCTAGAAATTAGAAGAAACTTTTTAACTGTAGGAAAAGTGAGGCTGTGAAGCAGACTTCCATTTACAGAATTTGGAACAGCACAATTTTGTTCCTGTCAAAAAACAGAGGCAAAAATATGACTAGTTTGAGATGGAGCCTAGTCTGGACAGGATGTATTTACCTGTGGTAGAAGGAAACAGGGCTTGAGTGGTTCAGGGGGAGTCTTTGCATCCTGGCTTCTGTATTTTATCCCAGGATGAGTGAAGAGTGAATGAAGTTGCCCTGTGTCCCTAGAGATCTGTTTCACATATATAAAGTAGAAATCACTCCGCATTTGTGCTCTGAGAGCTTGAAGGGAGAGGAAGCCATTTGGCTGGGGAGATGTTCGGTGAAGCAAGTGAGAGGAATGTGCCAGCAGGTAGGAATCTACCTGGCAGCAATGAAACAACAGGATTTCCAGCAGTCTTTTTAATGAGAGCATCCTTTGAGACCTCGTGGAAGCACATGAATGCATGATGAATTGCAACTCAGTTCTCTCAAGAGAAGTGGACCTGTGATGAGCCAGTGCATCACGGTGCATGATGTGTTTCTGGGGAGGGATGGCTAGGTGTGCTAGAGAGGTTCACCTCACTGTCTTAATTATGTGGATTTTTTTTTTTTATCTTCCTTGTCCCTCTTTCTGTAGTTTCCTGTCTGTCTAGTTTTCAGATAGCATCATGAAATTTCACAGCTCCCCATTTGTTAATGGGTATATTTATAATTGCCATAATACAATTTATAGGTGTTCAGTTTTATAAAAGGAGGCACCTGAGCATGAGCCAAGGGCAGCCTAAGTACTTTTCTGATCTGAGGAAGTCAGGTGATTGTTCCTGGGAAGAAGACCAAATATTTATGATTTAGCAAACAATTTATTTCCCAGGCAAAGCACGTTAAAAAAAATTCCCATTTATTCATGAACAATTTTGAGATAAAAATGAACAACCTATAGAAATAATAATCACAAGTCATGCTTCTGTTGCCATTTTTGAACAAAACCTTGCTTTAGTGTGTCTTTGTCTACCACAAAGTGATTTCTAACCCACTGCAGGCACAGCATCTGTCATACACTGTCACTTCCACCATTTTGAGGAATCAAGTAGGCTGACATTTGATTCAGAAGCACAGTTTGGTCATGTCTATGTGCTGGAAATCTAGCAGGGTCCTGAATATTACAGAAACAACAGTATCAAGCAGTCAGTTGAGTGCCTGCATCTTTCCCTTAAACTGTAGAAATGAACAAAGACACTGTCTTTGTGTAATAATTCATTTTTCTGCCAGCCCTGGCACCCCTGATCAGATGCATCATTCCAAGATGCTGAGTGCAACATTTGGAACAGCACATTCTTGTTCTTGCGAAAAATCAAGCTTGAATGGCACAGAATAGGACTGTCTTTCATGAAGCAATGAAATGACTGCTTGTCAGCTGCTTCTCGTAGGTCACTTCTGTCAGGCAGCGAGAATGAATTCAAACTAGCTTGACATGGACAGCGTGGTGAAACGCTGCATGGTGCTGCGAGGCAGGAAGCGCCACTGGGGGAATGTGTGGGGCAGTGGTGCAGGCAGGGGCCTTGGGGGCATCCAGGACCTTCGCCACCCTGCATGTCTCCTTGCTTCTCCTTAACATGCCTCTAGTGCAGATGGTTGTGACCGTTGCAGTCTCTTCTCTTTACTTTTGGATTTTTACGTGCATCTGTGATACGGACTAAAGGCTTTCATGCTTGTACTGGAAGTTGGCTTGGTTTAAAGGAAGCTGCCTTTACAAGAACATTCTGCTGTTGTGAGTGGCACAAATGATGTTTCACATTGTTAAATGTGGCAGCTGTCCTTGTCTTACTGCAGCTCTGATGCAAATGGCTAAAAACGCTCCTGCACAGGTTGCACAGGGGGAAATAATGGCTTTCACTGGCTCTGAAATCATGTTTCTTGTGAGACGCTGTGACAATATGGAAATAATACAGATGGTATAGGTATGTTATTCTGTACGGTTTGCAATACAATGCATGTAGTGGTTCACAGAACACCAATAGGAAAGAAGCAAGAGGTCTGACTTTTTAATGACATTTTGTAAGTACTTTGAAAAGATGGTAGCCAATCTCCATACAAAAGGCTCTAGCACCCATATTGTCTGCAAAGCTTTACCTGGCAAAAAAGATTCAGTATTAAAAACAGAAATGTGGACTTTTAATTCCTTTTGTCCCCTCTRGTCCCCTTGAACAATGAACACCAGCAGTGCAAGTCCAGGGAGTCTGTTCCAGCATACTTTCATATTCCCCTGTAACGTGTCTTCCATAAACTTTTATCAGCTCCTTAGCAAGCCCACCTGAGGCTTCTCCCTCTGTACAGAGCAGTTAACATCRCATCCCTACTGTCAGTATTTGAACACTTCATCATGTAATGATGCTTTGTAGTGCTGTTGGGAAGTCAAGATTCCCAGCCCTGTGATGTCCAGAGGTTTTTCATAAGCCTGGTCATGTGTTCCCTGGGGAAATGAATCGCTTCCTCCCGATTTCTCCTGGTCCAGCCTCAGTTTAGGGCTTTGTAATGCTTAGGAGACAGTGTCTTCTTCATATTATTAACTATTATTAATGATGCATGCTATTGATGCTTTGCCCATTGAAGTTGGAGCTGGTTTCTGTAGCTTGGGTCACAGTGCACAGGAGAGTGCAAAGCTGTGCTGGTCACCTCGCGTGCTGGGGTGGGGTCCAGTTCTTTCGGTGTCCCTGTCGACAGCTCTCAGGCAGTGACACGTCCATGGCCTTTTGCTGTGGACCAGGGTCTGGGTTCTTAGGTCCTGGCTCTTAAGAATTGCTCTTCGTGACATTGGATGATCCAGCAGTGCTAGAAGTGTACTGAAACTACGGAAGTTAGAGCTGACTTAATGGGTTAATAAAAACAAACATCCAGCTTGCTGCTTTCTGGCTGTGTATTAATCAAACTGTAGAGCACAGCTTTCCCGCCTGAGCCCTGTTTTGGAAGGTGTAGATTCAGTACGCTGGCTTTTATGTTCAAGTTGCATTAAAAGCAGCAAAATAGGATACAAATTGCTTCTTGTGGATGTCTGTGTTTTTTTCCTGTAAGTAGTTTGAATATCATTTCTTAGTAGCATTTTTGTCCTTTTTCTGAGCAAAATTATTTTGTCTCTCGTTTAGTCTATAGCCATGTGCCTCCTATTTCTGCTGCTTGCTGTGATGAAGCACCACTTGGGCATGTTCTCAATGCTGACGCCACTGGGAGGAGACCAGAAATCACATTAAAGAATTGCAAAGTCTTCATGAGGCTGTAATGTCTTCTGTAAATCCATTAGTGTCCATATATAATTTACTCTTCCTGTTTCTCTTTTGGAGCTGTCAAATATCTTTGACCGTATCCTCCTTTCTTTAAAAACTTAAACATGACCCTATATAACTACTTATTCTTAGAACAGTGAAACCGTTTGCTCTTTTATGAATTTATAAAATGTTTTTAATTATAAATCAAATTATGAGTAATTTCTTTTCCTTGGCAATCCAAGAGAAGAATCAGTCAATTGACCTCATGTGCTTGGTGAAGCAGCATCCAAAGGAGAAGAAGTATCCTCGGTTTAGACAGCACCACTGAGTGTACTTGCTGCTTGCATGTCTACCGAACCACCAGCCCTTCGGTCAAGGGTCTAATTGAATTTCAGAAGTCATGGTGTCACAAAGGTATTGATCTCTATACTTTGCTTTTCTACCTAAAACTTCCCTCAAAGAAAATGTTTTATGTGGTAGCAGCAGTGACAGTTTTGGTAGAGAACAGCTGCTGCTCTTGAATGGTGTATGGGCCAACCTGTCAAACTGAGATCTTAACAACTGTGGCTTCCTCTTTGTCCTTCTTCACTGGGCAGCTCCTCCTCCTCAGCAGCACATGAAAGAAAGAACAAACCCACAAACCCAGACGCAAGTAAGGAATCAGTCTAATGCAAACAATGCAAGGGGTTAACCAGACCCTAAAGAAACGGGGCTTTATAGATCTTTGTAAACCTTAGGACAAGGAACAACAGGTTGGTTGCATAAAACGATGTCAACTTAAAATGAGAGATGAGGGTTCCCTCTGGGAGAGAGCCTGTTAGCTGTGACTTCTTCCTGTGATTTGTATGAAAGGAGTCTGTGGCATTCTTCTGGTTGCCAGTGAGGTGCGAATCTAGATAATAAGAAGAAAGCACTTCTAGCAGATACAGCATGAGGCAAAGGGTAGATGCTCTGCATCACAGGAAAAATTCCTCCCAGCCAAGTCAGAGGTGCATTATTGGGGGAGTGCAAGCATGGTTGCTGAACCTGTGAAATGAATCATTTGGGGACTTTGCCCTTTTTCCTCCCTTCCTTTCTCATTGTCCAGTCCTAATTCATTTCACGGTATCTGCATGCACATCATAGTCTCATCCCAAGGACTTGCTGTCCAACTGCGGAAAGCCTCTAACATTGTCTGTCTTTGTGAGGAGATGGTAAGATTGTGTGTGTGCTCAAATGAGTGCTGCCACATGCCACGTTTGCGCTGCGTCAGCTTATAATGAGGTAGACCTTAGTCATCCATCTGTCTTTCATAGAGGATCTTGCATATCTGTTCTCCTCTTTTCCAAAAGAAACTGCAAGCAATTAAAATAATCCCAAGGTCTCCCTGGCTTCCTGCTTCTAATCTACATTCTCAAGAATGAATCAAAACCGTCAGAGGAAATTGTGTTTGGTCCTATACTTTTTAGAGGCCTGGAGCGGAAGAGCAGGGAAGAAAAGAAATGAGATATATTTATAAACCAAAAACTCAGAGCACATTCCTCTGACAATTCAAGGTCTTACTTGAGCAGACACACTGATGTAAAGAATAGGTATGTGTGCATCGTGTCCCTTATTCCTCTTCCCTTAATAAGAGGCTACAATGCTGTAGCTGCTATTTCAAGTGACTTTAATATGTTTTTCCTATTTTATCTTATTCTTTTGCTGCAGCATTTTGTATGCAGTTGTTTTTGTGTTGAAGCATTGTCCTGGTTTAGGCTGGGATAGAGTTAATTTTCTTCCTAGTAGCTGGTATAGTGCTGTGTTTTGGATTTAGTGTGAGAATAACATTGATAACACACTGCTGTTTTAGTTGTTGCTAAATAGTGTTTACGCTAGTCAAGGACTTTTCAGCTTCCCGTGCTCTGCCAGGTGCAGAAGAAGCTGGGAGGGAGCATAGCCAGGACAGCTAACCCAACTGGCCAGCGGAGTGTTCCATACCATATTACGTCATGCTCAGTATATAAACTAGGGGGAGTTGTCCAGGGTGGGGCAATCGCTGCTCAGGGACTGGCTGGGCATCCGTTGGTGGGTGGTGAGCAATTGCGTTGTGCATCACTCATTTTGTATATTCAATCATCATTATTATTATTATTTTCCCTTCCTTTTCTGTTGTATTAAACTGTCTTTATCTCAGTCCACGAATTTTACTTTTTTTTTCGATTCTCTTCCCCATCCCACTGCGGGGGCGGGGGAGTGAGCGAGCGGCTGTGTGGTGTTTGGCTGCCTACCAGGTTAAACCACAACAAGCATATATTTTTGTAGTTCCTTTCTGGATTAAAAGAGGGAAAATGCAATGAAATAAGTTGCTAGTTTAGGCTAATAGAGGTAGGTTTGGTAGGTACTCACCATCTCTTCTGCTGTTGCTGGGCAGGCTCTTACCTCCGAAGGCAAGTGAATGTTAACAAAACCTGGTGTAGGAATGTCCACCACTTGAGATTGTCCCTCTAAATGAAAAGAAGCTCTGGAATTCAGGTTGCCTATGATCATTTTCACTGCTGAATAGCCAATGACAACGGAAAAAGCTAAGGAGGGATGATCAGTGATTGGGGCTTTGGACCAGGGAGTCCCCTCTCTGGACCCCAGTTAACAATCGCAGTCTGTTTTAGCTGCAGAGGCTGAAATGCTGCTGCCTTAGCCCTCCTCCTGCCAGAGCTTCATGCTAAAACAACTGCTGAATGGGGCACATTTCTAGTCCACAGCCCTCTGTTTCAACACAGATAGAAATGAAACTGCAGAAACCAAAAATAAGCTGCAGCAGCCAAGGAGCATATATATGTCCCACTCAGGCATCCCTGCTCCACTGGCAGCAAAGCCTCAGAGAGTGCGAGATGGACAGCTGAAATTAGAAACCACTTTAGCCAAAAGGCGACTCTGCCTTTGGCTACAAATGCTGTGAAATGGAAACGTCCCTTTTGTTTATTCCCCTTTCAGGCTTCTTCTCTGGGCTGTTTGCTAGGAGTCAGGTCTCTGAGTAAGGGACTGTTGTGTACAGTGCTTTAATACAGCAGAGCCCTGATCTCCATAAGGGCCCTTCATCACAATTGTTGAACCAGCTGTCCTATTTAAAAATACTTGCAGTAGGGTCTTGGATGAAAAAATGGCATTTCTGTACTTTTACATAAAGTGACTGTTTATTTCCAGGGAGCGTGCTCATGTGTGTATTACACATATTTACACAAAGGTGTGTAAGTGATGCATGAAACCAAGATTTCATTTCACCTACCGAGTGAGAAGAAACTTAGCTATTTGTGGGGTTTGTTTTTTTTTTTCCTGATCCTGATTGGACACTAAAGTAAGAAGGAATACAGACAAAATTCAGCTGGCTTCCTTGGTAAATCATGCCTGATGTTGTGATCAGGGAATGTGACAGAATCTGAATTTTCCCAAGCAAGTGTGAAACCTCTGGCAAAGAGGAGACAGATAATAGTAACAATTCTGGGAGAGGAAGAGAGTGATTTTATTATTGGCTTGTCCTTGAAGATACCTCTCCCAGCAACAGCCCAACGAGTGGCACATGTGTTATCATTCCAGCCACTTTCCCACTTGTGTGCAAGGTGTAGGACATCTTTGAGAGCCCCTTGAAGTGTGAACACAGTGCTTGAACCGCTCCTCGCCTGCTTTCAGACATCCGTGTTTTTGCTGCCTCCAACAGGATCACACTGAAAATGTCCCAGATTATTTAATAGAAACAGGGAACTACTGAACCTCAGACCTCTCTTTCCGACAGGGCCATCAGTGCTGCTTGGTTTCTCTGCAAGATAAATAATATAATCTCCTCTTTGAATATTTCACCTCTTCTTTTTGCTGTTTTTTTGGTCTGTAATCATACTGTGCCAAACATCATGGTGTTCAAGCCAAAGCTAGGAAATTGTGTGTTCAGCAGTGCTACATAAGTATAAAGGTGAATCAGTACATGGGGCAGATTTCTGTTAACCCTAATGTCTCCAGTCAAAGGTTTTTATCTGAATGGGTGAGAGGGAGACCAGAGGTGATCTTTTCTTGGACTGCCAGATGGAAAGCAAAAGTTTGTACTGTTGGAAGAAATTGCTTAAGCTTCTTCCTKGCTGCTATGCACACATCCATCTGAGAAAGGGCAGCGTGTCTGACAGAAGTGAAAAGATTAGTCCTGGATGAGATTTAGGACAAAGTAGCTGGGTAGATTTATTAAGCATAGTCTCCAATGTGAAACTGTCATGTGAGATTTGGAAGTGTGTGGCTGGCATGGGAGATTTTGGTACTGTGTCCGTTACTTCTGCTTTGGGGTTGCCCATCAATTAAGACTGCACACAAGCTGATTGAAATAAGGCTTGCCACTAAACAAATGGGGGGAATTTCCATCCCAACTGCCTTGGAGGCGATGGCACCTGAGATGCTCTTCCCAGACTCAAGCTCTTAAGACAAAGGCTTCATTCACAAATGACCAAGCTGGCCTCCTTTCTCCCCAGCTGCATTCGCCCCATCAGCACTGCCCTATTCCCTTCTCCCTTTCCCCCCCACCCCTGTCCTCCAGGGAAGCTCCCTGCAGCTCTGTCACTGCATCCTCTGCTCTCATCCCCTTGCAGAACGCATAAAATGTGGGCTGAGTGTTTGTGTTTGTTTTCCTGCTCCCCGCCCCCGCCTTGCCTCTCAGATGATGGATGGGCTGCAAAACAGACACTGTGGAAGATAAATACACCAGGGAAATTTCAGCATGTGCCGCAAAGTGGAGATGACTTGCTGAGATTCCCCAGCAGAGCAGTGAGCCACTCTGCTGCCACTCACCACAACTGCTTGGGACAGGCCTCGAGCTTTCCCTCATGGCTGCCTGTGACCCCCCTTTAGACTCATGTGCTTTCTTGGCACTCATTATTGCTGCAGTCATGCCTGCAGTAATTGTATGTGAGAAGCACCTGAGCGCCCTGTTCGCAGCACTGCCACCACCATTAAAAGATATGGCTGACAATAAAAATCTCCATATTAAAGGAGTGGGAAAGGCAACTGAAATGGTAGCATTGTTATAAAACAGAGGATCCCACATATATCCAGATGGTAATTAAAATGCAGGAGGTTTCTGGAAGCAGCTCTGTTTTCTAAACATGAATTTGCTTTGTGTTGAATGTACTTTCTACAGCAGTAGTGACTATAACTGGTGAATGGAAAAGCAGTTAGCACCCTTTCTGTGCACACATTTAATAGATATGCAATGGTATTGAATACAATAGGCAGTTTTTTGCAGCAGAAGCATACTACACAGAGATACTGATCTGAACGTACATACATGCATGCAGTCAATATTTTCTGTGCACCATATGACTGTCCCTTACCCAGAACGTACTGTGGTGAAGCCCCACACGTTCACCCACAGTGGACTAAGACATCTCTTGGGTCTTGAGCTTTTCCGAGCTCTGTGGCTTACTGAGGAGGGGTGAATTGCTCGCCAGGACAGCAGAGCCTGAGCTGTGCCACTGACATGGTTTGTGGCCTTAGGAGGTTGGTTGATCTCCTGCCACTTTTGTCCCTTTTGCTGCAAAGTGGAAATGAGGGTGCTTGCCCTGTCTGTAGTGCTGTGGTGGAACTTTGCTAACATGCTCGCAAATCTTCTGCTGAAAGGCCCAGCAAAACTGCAAAGGCAGAGCTGTCTGGCTTCCATGCCCACATGACACCCTGGGGACAGAGCCGACAGGACAGGTTGTGGAAACTTGGAGGGCAGGATAGCTGGATGACTCAGTATCTCACCTGTAGAGTAGATGATAGTTGTTTGTAGAGGTCTGAACAGGCTTTCTCGGCAAGACCAGCGTGCTAAGAGAAACTGCTTTGAAGTGTTTCATCGTCACACAGGGACCTAGCTTGTTTTACTTGTAGCTTGCACAGTTGGAAGGGACTTAAAAATGGACAACATAAGGTCTGTTTTGCAGAACTTGTGATTTTTACTGTTGAAGTCCCTGGTGGATTATTAGGCGCATAGCCATCGTACCAGCACTCTGGGTGACCTTCATCAGTTCTTGGTAGCTGCCCCAGGAGAGACTAAGGACTGAAAGGTCCTGGACACCCAACCCAGCTCTCACCAACAGGACTTTCTGCAGGGTGGGAGATGGTGCCTGTTTTGAGGCTTAATGGGGCATCAGCCTCCAGGACTGTGTCAGCAGCATGTTTCAATGACTCTGAAGTCAGGCATCAAAAGAAGCAAATGAATTTGTCATTGCAAATTAGAAATTGATTTCAAGGGTACAAATTGCAATTAGACTCGTAGCTCGAAAGGTATGGGCCAGCTCTCTCTTCAGTTGTTAATTGGGATTCTGTCCTTACCGGCACCTTTCTTGCTTCTGTTAGTTTCCATTTTCTTTCCCCTGCATGTCTTAATTAGGCATGTAGATGCATGTAGATGTGGATGTGTGTTTGCAGCCGAACAGGATCCAGGCTGGTACATGGGTTCACGCAGGCTGCTGAAGCCAGAACGCACGCACACTCCAGGAGGTTCCTATTGATGCACAGAGTGTCTGCCTGTGCCTACTTTTCTCCTTTTTTTTACTGCTGAATTTTTCCTAGCAGCAATGCGGTATTCTTTATTATCAGCCCATCACCTACTTGTGTTTCTAGTTCTGCTTGTTTATGAAAACAGATTTCTCTGTCTAATCTCCTCCTTAACTGTGAAGGTCCAGTTGTTCTTTATTTTTATTTCAGTGTACAATGTGTTAGTTAGTACAGCGATTTGGTAGTCCCTGTTCAATGCTCCTGTCTTAAGGATGTTTTCAAGAAAGAGGGGAGAGAAAGAGGAAACCAAAGTCTCATTTTACCTGTCTCTTGGAGAAATCACTGGACAGCCGAGGCTGTGTCTTTGAAAGCAAAGGGGCTGCTGAGGTTATGAAATTCTCAAACATTAGCTCAGCATGGCTGAGCCACGGCATAGGGAGATGTGTGAACCCATTAATCATTGCGGGGCAGCTGCCAGCTCCCTGACTTTAATTGGGGCCTTCTAATATTTACGCTGTTTGGAGGTTTTTTTGGTACTGCTGATAAAGGATCTCTCGTGAGGCTGCACAGAGACAGCAGAGGTGTGAGCTTAATTCAAGGTTGCTGAATGACTTGCAGCTACTGGGGGAAATTATGTTACTCAGCATTGTTTTCCTTCTGAAATTGCTGCCTTGGCAGCATCTCGAGGAATTTTGCATATTTGTCTCTTTAAATTTCCTGTTCCTCAGACCGCTCTATCTTCACAGTTTCTAGTCATTGCATTTTTATTAAAGATCTCCATGGAAGTAAGCAGTCTCAGAGGGCGCATCCTTCCAACATCCCTGGCTTGACAGAAGGAAGCGCGAGTGGAAGCATTTCTTAATAAGGGGAGGAGGGGGAGATTGGAAAGTATGCTATTGCCAGTGTAATAGGTGGAAAATCATTTGTCTGAACTCAGATTATGTCTCAAATGATAGACTTTACAGGATTATTATGCTTAAAAGAGCTCCTTTCACTCATCATGATGTGACTGTCTAGGGACACGCTTCAGTGCTCGCTTGCAAACAAGCCACACACAGAACTGTGAATTTTCACGCCCCCATTTACCTCTTTTACCCCTTCCGAACTGTTACTCACTGCCTTCTTCCCAGCAGGAAAAAGCAGGGATGTTTGTAAGAGGAGAAGGACCAAAACAGGCTCATCCCCCAGCACTTGCAAGGTGACGATGGCCTACTTAAGCTCTGCCTTCCCGTGGGGTGGYAGGTGAACTGGATTTTCCAGAGGGAGCTTTCTTCCAGCTTCACCCTGCTGCATAACTGCAAATACAATGAAAGAAATTTTCTGGAAACTGCCTTCCCCTTTTGCATTTAAAGTGTTGCAAACTCTATTGCCAAGCATATGCAAGACAGTAGAGCTGAATCTGGGTGTTTATGCCAATATATCTGCTTTGACTTAAGTGGCATTGATCATCTCTTTATAGTAGAGTTAATGTGAGGGTAATCTACCTTCCTCAACATGGCTTCATGCTGCATTGCTTTTGCACCCGGTTACTTTATCAGTTCAATGTGCAGCCCTTTGTCTACACTGAATATCCTTTGTAGGTCAGCTGCCATCCAGGGAGCCTACATGTGCTTAATTGGTCTCTCAGCTCTTTCCCATTCTCTACTTTGTTTTGCTTACAGAGCTCATCCTTTCCCTCCCATTTCTCCTTCCCAGGAGAACAGCAAGACGATGATGACGGTGCATCCTCTGCTAATGGACCCTGCTGAGACAGTGATTTTGGCTGCAAGGGAGACTTTACAGGTATCTTGCACTTCACTTACCAACCTTCCTCAGTGAAAAAAGGAAAAGAAGGATGACACGCTTCCAGTGATTTGACCTTTTTCCTGGGACCTTTGCTGAAGCTCCTCCTGCCCTGGCAATATCTGTAAATCAGCCTGGGCTTGGTTTTCACCCTGCAACCCTGCAGTATCTCCCACAATGCATAAGGCAGTGTGATCAGTCTATGTAGACTTCTCAGAGTTTCAGAGCAATGAAAGTATATGTGAAGGTGCCTAGCTGGGGGTTTTTTAAGCTGTTACATTAGCTAGGTTTCCAAGCCCTCCTGAGCTGGAAGAGATTGTTGGAAGGGGCTTAATTCATCCTAAAAATGTCATCCTTACCTAATACATGCTAGTTAGCAAAAAATACTACAGACTTGATATGACTACATATGATGAATGAGCAGGGGCTTATTGTTAGAGTCTAGGGATAATCTCCTCACCGTGTTTAAGCACCTTACTCCCTCTTACTTTCTGTGGTACTCTTCTTGCCATAATAATGCTAATTAATAGATTTTTTAAAATTATAATAAAGTTGATTCATATCCTGGGAAAAGTGCAGCTCAGACCTAGTTGATTAGTCAGATATTTTTAAATCTGTTTGGATTTTCAGTAGGAAAAGGAAAGGCAAACAATAAAATCTCACTTTAGGTTTAATACCAGTGGATGCAGTTCAAACTCTGCAAGGCTTCTGGTGGGAATGTTTCACAAAAGACACTTTGTCTCCTTTGGAACAAATGCCACCAAATAGTGGAATTTATTTCTTAATTATTTTTCCAGGTCCGCTCTGTTTCCAGCATGCTCACAAACACTTCACATAGAGATTTGCTTATTTGGAATGGCATGAGGGAGGACCAGCAGTGGGGATTTGCTTTCTATGCATGGCATGGTTTGCCTCGTCTGCATGAGCTCTTTCTTGTTCCTAGGATACACTTGCTTGACTTAATTTATGGGCTTGCTTTATTATTTTTTCCCTTTGGCTGAGATCTGTTTTGACTTTCCCACTAAGCTCCTTTCTGAGCAGGGGCAAAACCAACAACACTGAATTTATTTAAGTGGAATTAAAGGGCAGTCCTTGTGCTGAGGCTGGGGCTGGGCTGCTAAAGCATGCTCAGCCTCCTGAGGTGCTAAAGAACCTCATGTTTCATTCAAAAGCCAACTGCACTGAATAGCAGAGAGTCACTTCTAAGGACTGCAGTGGGGCTCTAACACCAGCAGCACAGAATAAAAGATGGGGCTTTAGGAGGCGATGGGCTATAAATTAAAAAGAGAAAAGAGTTGACCACATTACATTAAGGACCCAGCCAGTTTTGTTGCCCCAGAAGCAGAGTCTCGAAGATGATGTAGTCCCTCTGCTCCTATGGTGCAATAGTGACTATTAAAAATGGGTGGGATAGTTAATGCGTATATAAACATTAAGAGCCATTTTCATCAATAAAAATGAAATTCACCTTCTTTGGTAGCATTATGAATTGCAAAGAGGGATCTTTCTGTATTGAATCATCAACTGATGGTCCTTGAAAATTCAGCCCTACTTTATGTCTTCACAGATATTTTTCTTGTTCATATGCATGCTGTGTTTTGATTTCCCTTGTCCCCTTTTGAAATGAGAAGCAAACTGAAGCTTTCATCAGAACTATATAGAAATGCAGAGACTGGACAAGAGAGCACAGTATAAAAACGTGTGGCTTTCGTGAGCATACCAAGGGTACCAGGCATGTAAGAGGCACATCTACCCCAGCAAAAGAAGGTGTTTCTGATAGTGTTCAGAGCAGCTCTGGTAGCTGGTTCCTCAGTATGACCCTGATGCTAACCCTCATGCAGTAGATTGAAAGCAGTTAGCTGGAGGACAGTCTTTCGGTGTAGTGCCCATTGTATTGGTGGGTGGAGAGAACTCTCCATGTATGTGGGAAAAGGTCTATTTCTTTTCTCCTTGTTTTTTCCCCTAGAAGAGAATAGTCAGAGGTAGAGTTCAAGAATGTACCTTTTTTCCCTCTTAACTGGTAGGCTAGAATTACTCTGGGAAACACTTTGAGGAAACGTGATTATGTCTATTTATCAAAATTCAGATGCTAAATAAACAAGGCAATAGGTAAGGCGAGTTAATGAATCTTCCAGCCCTACCCTTGAAGGGCACAGATGGCTGAGGAGATCCAGTAACTCCAGAGAGGCAAAGGTTTAAGATCCCTTCTCATGCCTCCAGGAGATGGCTGCTAGATCAAAACTGAAGCTGGTTGACTGGGAGTGGCACAAGAGAAAGTTTTATTTCCCATCCTGTACTACTCCTGCTCTGCAGATTGCAGTAGTGGTTCAGCCTCAGGGGTGGTTACTCCTGCATTTCCAGCTGGCACTAGATTAGCTTGAAAAACTAACAGGATCTTTATATAAATCATCTCCAGAGTATCCTTCTGGTGATAGGGGTCCCAGAAAACTGCTTTCATAGCGCCTTTAGTACAACTGCATATGCTGTGGGTTAAAAGTTTTTGACCCTGTCAGATGTTGGCTATGTGCAGCTGGGCTTGTGTTTGTCTCTTCTTATTAAAAAGGTTAGAAGGGGAATGAGAGGTATAATGTAATACATTATTTTTCTTGTAAGGAAAAAATCCAGTGTGGTCTCTAGAGTCTTCCCTGCATTTTCTACTTTATCTCTATTTGCTGAAGTCATTGTTGGTCCTGGGATTTTTACAAGTAGTGAAATTGAAAGCACACAAATAAGAAAGAAACTAGACAGAAAAAGAATGACTCTTGTACTAGGTGGAGGTGAATTTAAAAAGATGATGGCTGGATACATTGCTGCTCCCTGAGGAAGAAAGCCCATTACTGTGTTTGACTTTAGGATACTGAGGATGTAGTGCTGGGCATTTTACTGTCTCCTCACATGTGCTCCAACTTGAATGCTGGGGATAATTATTCTTGATCATCAGCTGACAGGAATTACATTAAAGAACCTAAAGCCAGCTTTCCTGCAAGGCAGTGCCCATACCATAAACCTATGAGGTGTCACAGCTGGCGTGCAGGTGTTTCTGCACAACAAGGCAGAGGAGTGACTTTGACAAAGGCAGCTGGCCTGGGTAGCAAAAATGAAAATGTAGCATGAGAGGCGTCAGCATGGGCTAACAACCAGGTAAGGTTTCCACACACCAGTGTTTTGCTGGACTCTTCATCAGCGTGTGCTGTCTTTTTTTAAAGTGTCTCTTCTGGTTAGAGAAAAGCTAACACAGCTGGCAACCCTATTTCACAACCAACCCCTTGCTTTCCTAAGGAGATCTTTCTAGTTGCCCTGACCAGCTGGCAGGTCAGTGGGGTGCTCGGAAATGGGTTAAGCCATACAGATGACACTCTTCTATCATTCCTGAGTTAGTTATCATTCCTGCGTACTGGTGCAGAGGAGTTTGTATGGTGGGCCTCCACCAGCTAGACCATTGACAGACCTTGAGGATGGGATTTTCATGACAAAGCATCTGCTCTTTGAATGAGAAAAGGTAATGGCAATCAGAGGACTGCAGTAGTTCATTGTTGGGAGCCATTGGCCAGGTGAGACCTACTTTGGGCTGGGGTTGTTGTTTGGGCTTCTTTTGTGGTTTTGATTAGAAGTGATCTTGATTTCTTCATTTAGGAATTTTAGCTGGGGAGCCCTTGTTATCCTTTTAGTCCACAAACTTACCCTTTCTTACAAAAGATTTACTTTCCCTTCACAGAAAAATTTCTACTCAGTCTCCTTCTGGTAATGAACACCAGAAAAGTGTCTTGAGCGATGCACATCTGCGGCAGGAGAAGCAGCTGATGTTTCCTCCTGTTACTTCACTTTGACATGTCTTTGGTTCACCTAGATAATGTGATTTTTTTCCACATACTTCTCCTTCAAGAATTCACTGCTGTCACACCTAATGATTTATTCACTCGTCAACCTTTTTTTAGGTTGACAAATATCCTGCAAAGATAAGGCACTGGCCTTTGAAAATATGGTGCCAGTAATTAAAATGAAGAATGCATTACAGTAAAAAGTAGAAATATGGGTCTAAAAGCCACACTGGTATTTTTAGTGATGGAAGTAATTGAGGATTTCAGTTTAATAATTCAGTGCAGCTGAGATTAATAGGAGGTAGAAATGGTCTTTCAAAAAGAAGGATTTCAGGGGTGTAGTTAACAATTTAGTATATCCTTAAAGATGCTGCCGGAATTACTGTATAATAACTCAGCAGAGTCCTACAATTTCTAAGCCTGTTTTGTAAAATGAGGAACATGCATCCTGAGTGAGGATTATGCAAAGTGGGGGGACCCATCTGAGAAGAAGCCAAAAAGCCTGGAAATCCCAGCCCTGGCACTTGTTCCTGCCATAGTCTGCAGTGAGTCCTTTGGCATCACTATCAGTTTCTGCACAGGCGGCAGCAGAGGGGAGGCACAGCAGGCTGTAGGGAGAGTGCCCRACCACGAGCTCCCACAATGAAGTGCCTGTTCATGACACAAGCCTTCCAGGGCGGGCCAGAAGGAAATCCTCTCCTTGTTTCTCAAGGGTAAGTGGGTACAGAGAGTGGGGGAGGAAATCATCAATGTATGGGTGAAATATGGCAGGCCAGGGAGCAGTCCCACCTACTGTCTCCCACAGCAAAGGGTTGCTAGAGGGAGCTCTCCCCAGATGCAAAGCTCTGGGTAGGTGCAGTGGTCATGATCACTCTTACCTTCCTTGCTCCATCACCCAAAAGCCTCAGGAGGTTCCAGGTCAGCTTCCCCCCTTATTGAACAGGTTTTAGGGCATCAGAACAGCTTCAAAATTAAAGGGCCACGTGTATCATTAGAGTCCAGTCCTGCAAATCTTACTTGCAAACACTGTGAACAGGCGGCTTCCTACATATAGTCCCATGGGGTTCATGACCTTGCYGTCTTTGCAAGTGCTGTGCCGGAGAGCATTTTCAGGTTGGACCCCTTAGTTCTCATSATGTCCTGCTCGCACAGGAACTCTCCCAGTGTGGAAGCTGTAAGCTTCATCTGTTTCCTTGGCTCAGTAAAATTATTTGAAAGGATTAGTTCTGTGTAGCCAGCAGAGCCACTTGTCAGGATAGTGTGTTGGGTGTCCCTTTAAGCATCACGGATAGGTTTGATGAGAATTTTTCTCTTTATTATGAAAAGACTAATCCTGATAAATGATTGTGTTCTCCATTTAAGGTGTGAGGCCAAGCAGCACTGAGCTGTGGCTAGGAGGCAGGTTTTTTATCTTCCGTTCAGCTACAGAATAGCTCTGCTTTGGTGTTGTCCTCTGAAAATGGGAAAGATGCTACTACCCTGCTCCCCTGCAAGGGTGCACTCATTCAGGGTTATAAAGCAAACTGGAAATCCAAAGCGCTCGCTAAGGGACAAGGACTTGGGAGATTTCCATCAACTGKTTTTTTTCATGGTCTCCAGGAACATCGTGTGTCATGCTGCCAGATGTAAGGCCTGTGGCATTCCCTTAGTGTCCTTCTGTACAGAGATTTTTCCCCGTGTATGTGAAACCGGACTGTGGTTTCTGGCTCCCCTTGGCTGTTTATGTGCCTGTACAGCCTGAGCTGCCTCCCTCTTCGGGGCCAAAACGTGTCAGTGAGTCTCCTCAGGCACAAACCTGAGGGTTCTTGTGTTTCTGCCCTTGAGGCTCAATTTTTTGCTACCTCTAACTAGAATAGCCCTGAAAGAGCTGCGTATGGTGTGCAGCAGCAGAACTGAGCGGCCCAGGCAGCTCCTCCGTGCTCTGAGCTGGCTGCAGGTGGGGAGTCTGCTCACAGCTGTGTGTGGGCTGGTCCTGAGATACTCTCTGCTTCCATGTTCGTGTTTCCCCACAAGAGCTGCCTTCCCTGGTAACAGTGAGGCTGTCATCCTGTGTGAAGAGACTCTGAAGATAATAACCATGCCATGATCAGAAGCTGGCCCTGGACCAGCCATTTTACTCCCCTGCCGTAAAAACATCTGTCAGCTAGATTCCGTTCAGATCCTGATTCAGCAAGATGCCTTAAGCATGTGAACAGTCCTCTGGGCTTCTTCCTGCTCTAGTGCTGGTGTCGATAGGGTTAAACTCAGCTGCTTTACACTCAGACACTGGAAAAACCTTATTTCCTGTCTATATGTTAGGTGGGTGAGTTACACTGCAGACATGTATTACAGCTGGAATGCGTGTGTTGTGTGAAATGTACTGCCCCGACTTCGCAGTGGTGATTATACATATGGAAATTATTCAGGCTTTCTCCCATTTGTTTTGCAAGGTTCATTGCATACCTTGCTTATGCCCCTAACTTTCTGTTGACAGTGATGGATGAATGGAGCCAAGCTCTCTGGCCACCCTTTGAAGTCATGGAGTGATCCTACATGACTGGTCAATTGGTTTGCATATAATGTACAGTTTAACAACTTTCTATACTTCTGTTTCTCATTTCAGTTTCTAGGATAACCTGAAATTATATGGGAAGGTTGAGGGGAGACAGTTACAGTCACTCAAATAGTAAGATCAATGAAACCAGTGATGGGCAGGAGGGAGGAAAACTGGGTCCTGAATCTTTTAGGGAGAATCTTCCCCTCTCCTTGCAGTGCCAGACTCAGTCACAGGCTATTGGGTATACTGTAGCATTTGGTGGGTTTGGTTGTTTTTTAATCATCTGCCTGACTGTGATTTTTTTTTTCTCATTAGCTTTAGCTTTGTGATAACATGATAAATTTCAAAGAAAATACTGTTTTCAATCCAGGATCAAACATCTCAGCTTCCTCTAAATCAAAATTTCCCTAACACTAAAGACTACAATCTAGAAACTCTCTGTAAAAATCAGTAATGAGTAAGGAGGCACCACAGTATTCTTAGGGGGAGTTTCCGATCTTTTTTACGGTTTAACACTGTCTAGGACACCTGATAAACTGGAAGCAGCAAATGCATTAAATGGAGAGCAATGGCTTATACAGAACAGGCCAGGGTTTCTGGTTTACTCATTTTATCAGTTTAAATCCCATGGTATTTCCCCTGATTGCTACAGCAGGTACCCATAGGCTACACAGTGCCATCTTAGCCCTTGAGCATGAAAATCACACTGTTTCCATTTTGTTCCTAGACCGTGCTGCTTAGGTGCTGGTGCATTATTCAGATTTGGACTGAATTATGTTTTGATTTGACCTGGCCTGCATTGCACTGCTTGCCGAAATACTGAATAAGCCTTTATCAGGGAGGCAGGTAACAGCCTCAAGTGGCCCGCTCTCCTGTTCTCAGGATCAACGACCAGGTTTTATCATTAAGGTTATTGCTGTTATCACAGGAGCATGGAAACCTGCTCATTAACCCCAACTCTAGTGTGCTGGAGCTGTGCAAGCACGGGACAGAGCTGACCATGGCCCCTAGGAGTCCTCAGCCTGAGCTTAGTGCAATGGTGCTCTCTCAGCAGAGCAGCCACTGGACTCCTCTCCAGACGTCTTTGCTGCTGCGTTAGGCTCACAGTACAGACAATACCAGAGAGGAGAGTCTGAAAGAAAAACAGTGATGCCACTTTTAAATGAAACTGTCTATACCCTCTGATTCACACTTGGTAACAGTGAGCTTGGCCACTGTTCGTGTGCAGTACTTCTGGCCCACAGGTGATACCATACAACTTTGTTCAGGCATACAGATCTTAACCATCCCATTATACCATTGCAGTCTTCCATGTAGGTACATATATTTTTGTCTCTCTGCCAAAAAGAGCATTTCTCCTAAATATTGCCACTAAAAAAACCACCTTAAACTTGCAAACATGCACGGAACAGAAACGCTGCAATGGAGATTTTCACCACCTCTGTGCAGATATTATGAGCCTCTCCGCTCATTTAGCTTCTGAGACTGTTGATTTGAACTGCAGTTAATTTCTGTAAAGACCACAAATCAAGTCCTGTCATAACTAGAGAGCATGGYGCGATATCATTATTGCTTACCTCTGAATGAACCTGAAAAGCAAGGTGATCAATCCAGATGTAATTGCCGGTGTCACCAATTAATTGTTCCTGAGCGACTGAGGGCCTCTTCCACTGGCAGCCTGTCAGTCTCAGAAACAGCAATGTAATGTGGCAGCCCTCGGGTGGGATGAAAACACCCTTTTGAGCAAATGTCAATTATTAGCAGTAGGCTGTTCTTTCAATGTTTTGCTGCACATCTCTAATTTCACCATGACCAGATGGAGATGGCCTGTGCAGTCTGGACCTTCCTGGGTATGGCCAGGATCAACCAGTTTTGGCTAAGCCCTACTTCAGCCATATGCTTAAGCAGGTACTTAGAGTAAAGCATGAGCGTAAGTCCCACTGAATTCAAAATTAGTCAGATACTTAAGGGCTTTGTTTAAAAATTACCCCAATAAAACCCATCCTTGCTCAGTTCTTAATCACACAAGTTGCACGGGAAAGCAATCACATTGAAGCAGCATCTGGGCTGCTAGAAAATTAACACGTGAAGAACACAGTATATTATTTGTGGAAGGTTTTAAAATATTTTTGCCACTTTTTAGAACGAGGGCTGGCCTTAGTAACCATGACGTTAATTCCAGCTAATTGGAGCTAATTCCAGCATTGATCTCTGTGAGTCCCCATGTCTCCATCTGTGCAATGGAACCAAGAGCACAAGGGGCTTTTTAGGAAAGTGGTTTCACAGTAACCCATGTAACTCTCTGTAAGCTTTTGGGTTTGTTTCGCATTTAACCTTTTTCCATCCTTCCATCTGTTGAACACAAATCATTCATGCCCAGGGCTTACAGAGCGAAGGTCACTTTTTCATAACATGACTGTTTAAAACAAACCTCAGATTATGTCATGTGGCTTCAGTTTAAATGTAGTTCCCAGCTAATTAGTCTGGTAAAGTATCTATATTTGCAGACAAAGAATAACTATAATATTATCCCAGTGGAGATCAGCAAAGGAATTTGGGGAATACAAATGTTGATAATTGTAGTTCCTGCGCTATAGTTAGCTGGAGCAGACAGACGGCTGCTCTTAAGCAGACCTCTCTTGGTGCCAAGAGTGTTACACATGGGACAAAAGCCAGTAGATCCGATTGCAGGATGAAAGGCCAGATTCTGATGTCCCACCTCATTTTATTCAGTCCTTTCTCAGTTAAAGTTATCATGGGGCATTTCCCAAAGAAAGACCAGGAAGATTCCCAGGAATCTTAAGTAGGTGGAGACCAGGACATTTAATTTTTTTTCTGAGAGGGGGCTGTAATTCTTCTTTCCTTTTTTTCCTTTATTTCTTCTTTTTGTAACCTGTGCCTGAGTTGCTAACTAACCAATACCAGTAAGGTAACACTGCCTGACTGTACAGGTATTCCTGTGTGTGCATTTAGGTGCTTTTAGTATCTTTAGAACTATGTGTTTTTAACACTTGCCATTCCTTTGGCTTGGAAAGTAAAGATAACCTTGTTTCTCTTTAAAAACAAACACCACTGCCACCACCACCTCAACCCTGATGATAGCTACCATTTTGGCTTTGTTTGCATTGAGTTTTTACTTCATAACATAGATATTACAAAGCATAGGATGATCTGCATGTCACAGATGACGAACGGTACTGTGCCACTTCAGTTAGACTGTGTTTTCAGAAGGATGTAAAGGGCCCATCAGGCTGAAGTATTAGCAACATCAGCATYATTTTCAGTGGACTTACAGACTCTTGAGGGTAAAACAAACTTTTTCATAGAAATGACTTCAAAAAACTGTGAATTGTGGGGCTTTTTTTTTGTGTGTGTGTTTTCTGGCTCTGCGTTGAGAACCTGCATGCTGCTGGTGGCTGCAGGCAGGTCGTCCAGACGTGCCAGCTTTCAGCTTGCTTTGTTCTCTGACACTAGTGCAAAGTTGAAGACTCATCTGTACAGGGAGGCAATGAATGAAGCACACCAGCGATCAGTCTTATTGACAGAGGTAGAAACAGGGAGAAATACTGCTTGAATAGACCCAGTAACAAGCTTTCAATGTGGTTTAAACGCTGCTGCCCCCATCACAGCCAGTCTCACTTAGCTTTTGCTCTTGCAGTCGGACCGTAGACGTGGGCCTCTGCAAGAGCAAGAGGTTTGTCTCAGCCTGATGCTCCTTAATCATCTATTTTATTGGAACGCAAAAAAAGACCATGTTGTACATCGACTTTGTACCATCTTTCCTATAGCAGAGGAAGAGGGGATTTCGTTCGCACCCCACTGCAGCTGGCCCAACCCCACTGGTGTTGATAGCATGTGAGGAGTTCGCCATGAGCTCAGTGCCCTTGGGTGAAGCTCTGGATCCTGAACTTGTAGCACTGCAGCACTCACTCGAGCCTGCACTTGTGCTCCCAGGTGTTCATCTGCTTCCCCTCCTCTCCGTCTCCTCCTCGCTAGGCGTCAGGTATAACCGCAATAGGAACTGACACTCTCCCGATGGCCACATCCAATCTCTTTAAGGCACTGGAAGCTGAATGCTGGCCGAGAGGGCTCCCCTGGCTGACAGCCTTCACCCCCTTCTTTCACTAAGCCTTAAACAACGAAATCTTCCAGCAAAACAAAGCGGTTTAAGGATGTACAGCATTCCTTATTTCCTCTTGCCTTAGAAGGCATTCGTCAGGCAACTTTCTGGGGAAGTTGATTTAATTATACAAATGTAAGGTGCTACTTATCACTTGATACCTCTCTAGCCTTTATACATAAAGTCGGACTCAAAGCAGGGAAATAATTGCAGCAGACGCGTGCACATGTAGTATCTCATTTGCCACTGCTAGTAAGCGAGCACTGCAATATGGTGGTACTTCATACACCAGTTCCTGTAGAGTAAGCTGGCAGGAGGGTGGCATGGATAAAGGCTACTGTTGCTCCTTCCTCTGTGTGATTGTGATTTCTGGTGACTTTCCATGCATTTGCATGTGAACATGAAGAGAGTTGGGTTTCTAAGGCTGTGAAATACTTTGCACTGAGAGGGGTGAACATGGGCAGATGAAGAAATGTAGTGCTGTGAAAAGATGCCAAAAGTGACCAAGACAACTCTTTACCCAAAAGTAGCGGCATGGCTGAGCCCTGTTTGTACCCTGGCATGCCAGAGGGAGAGAGGAGATAGGAGATGAGGCTCAGGCATCAGCTCAGCAGACACCTTCCCGCAGTGCCCAGCCTGCCACAGAGAGCGGTATGGGGAGATCACAGACTTCCTGGGGACTCATCTTCCCGTGATGTCAACCCCTGCTGTATAGCAGGAGGCAGGCATGGTTTTGCTTCCCAGCTCCTCACAGCCCAACAACTTCTGTCCTGAGTAGACCAACGGGTCAACTGGGGCAGCATCCTGCCGCCAGGACCCGCAGCTCCGGCTGCTTTGAAGAAAGATGCAGCTTCCTCAAAGGGACAGTTTTCCTGCCTCCAGCTTGTGGTCAGCTTGAAGCCCTGAAGCCTGAGAGCTGATGAACCTTGTAATTTTATCTCAGCTGGCAGAGCTGCAGATACTGTTCTGAATCACCTCAATGCCGGATCTTTGTTTAAAACTTGCATGCTTTACCTCCCTAATAGCTGATGGCTCTCACAGGTCACAGAAATCATCTGCTACAGCAATACTCAACCTGTGTCTCTAGTGCCTCCAGTGCATCTTGTGCAGCCTGGCAGCAGCTCTCGTCACATCTGCTGTTTGCGAGGCAGGCAGAGAGCTGATCACAGGAGGCTGCAGGGGAGAACAACGCCAGGCAGAGGAGTCGCGCTTGCCTCCACTCCTGTTACAGCCAAGAAGGAAGAGAAACATGCTCCTTCCCCTCAGGCAGCCAGAGAAAAAAGAAACCACAGAGGACCACAAAACCATCACAGGACAACATCTGCGAATGCTGTGCACTGCCTCTAGCGGGCCAGGACACAAGCACGTGAAGATAACCCTGTGTGGCAACTTTGCATCAGTTGTTCTGTGGTTTGCTTTCACATGAGAGGAATTAAATGGAAGCTGACACAAGATCAGAGCCAACAGAATTATGTTTTCAAAGGCAAAAAACCCCCACAGAACATGTCTCAGACATGTCCCTTCTCACACAGCTCCCACTCCACATAGTGCTCTCCCTCCATCAGGCAAGCAGGAGTGCCTGAAAGCAACCTTTATGTACCTGAGGCAGCTAGTTCATTAAGCAAAGCTTTCTTAAAGAGACAGTGAGAGTCCAGCTGGGGAAAGCTTTTCTTAGGCTATTATTTTTCAGGTCCTTTATTTCTCTTTAAAGTCTTATTGAAAAAAAAAAAAAATCCAGAGTTTTTATTTCTCTTTAGAGCCTTCTCAGTTTAAAATAAGCCTTCAGCCTGATCCTAGAAAGAAGCAGGCCAGACCAGTAGCTGATGAAGAAAACCAGAGGAACATGCTTTCCCAGCATATACGCATTACAGGTATGTGATTGTTTCTCTTGGAGAGATCTGTAAACCAAGCCCTGGACAGGGTTTTCTAAGCGCTGGTGGATCATGTATTTCTACAGCTTGCAAAACTGACAGAGGTAAAAGTGGGGATTATCCATTGCTCTGAAGGATAAATATAGAAGTAGTACAAAAAAATACACCTTCTCAGAAGAAATTTTTGCTTTCTGTAGCCTTAACTGCCCATCAGGGAAATAAGTAAAAAGTAATAGAGAAAGCTGACCACTTCTCTCCTAGCAGCCACATTTCTACAAGCCAACAGCAAGAAAACTATTATAAACACCTGCCTTTAATAGCTGCCTCACAAGTACCTTAATTAGTCCTCCAGGCTTGCGCTCTTCTGCCTGAATTTGTAACCAAGGGAAGGGGATGCACCTCTTCACCTGTCCTTTCGGTGTCCAGTCACCTAATGCATAAGCACTTCTGTGCTACAGGTGTTTATTTTTGAATATAACACTCCCTTGCACCTGTAGCATTGTGCCTATATTAGAGCAGCTTCTCATCACAGCTACATGAGCTCTGCTCTCAAATTCTTTATTAAATGTAACTTTACCTGCTATTAGAAGGGTTAAATTGTAATATGGTCTAGTGACAGTACAACCAGTGGTGGAGAGAAGAGGCAGGGCCTGACTGGGCTCGTGCTTTTGCTTGGTATCTGCTTTCCAGGGCACATTCAAACTGCACCCAAAGGATGCCAGGCACCTCTGGAAGCTCTCCAAAGGCAGGCGGCAGCCTGTGTCACAACTGTAATTCAGCAAAAGCCAGGGTGCACAGCATGTATGTCTCCTTGGTGAATAAATTCACAATGTTTCAGCTTTTCCCAAGACTAAAAAAAAGTTTAATAATTTCTTCTGCAAAGCTGAGAAAGAGGAGGGCCTGAGAGGGGAGCAGGTTAAGGCAACATTAAATAGCAGGTCCTACTCTTGGAAAGTTGAAATGAGGTTTGGACCCACAACAAAAAAGATGTGGTGATGCCAGAGGCATCTGAAGGAAAACCTTTGGACTTTAACATCAGCGCTCAGTGGCTGCCATGCTCCTGGGTTACCTCACGCAGGCTTTTACATTTCAGCTGGGAGGCTTTATAAGCAGCTAGTTGTTTGCAGACGGATGTACCCAAAACAGTAAAGTTGTCAGCTGCTGCRAGCTGAGCTCTCGGGTGAGCCCCGTGGTGCAGGGGTAGCTCTGCAGGACCTGCAGTGCCAACGTATGCAGTGGGGCTGTCTGCAAAACAGAGGAGCATGTGCTGGTGGTGCCACTTCTCTTTTCTGTCTAATGTTTCTGTTATAGACCCTTTCTTGGGGCAGGACTGAATTGAGATGAGCTTCCTCCACTGCTTCAGAAGGTATGACCTGCCCACCTGTAAGACGAATGCTGCAAGCAGCAAACTGTGGGGCATTTCAGTGCAGTTGCTGAAGCTTTGTGCTCCACTTTGTGCTTTCTGTTTTGGTTCAGGCCGTGCATTTCTGGTACCAAGAGGTTCAGAGCTGCTACCCGTATTCTTTTTGTGGTTGTAGTCCAAAAGGTGGTTTGGGGGTTGGTTTTGTTTCTTTGTTTGTTTTCTCCCTACGAAGCTGTCTACCCATGAATAGTTATCTCCAATGGACCCACAGAGAAAGAGACCCTCGTTTCAGGGAGGCAGCCCAGGTGGATGGGGCAATGGCTCCAGGACAGGAATTCAGGGTCTTAGCAGCTGGTTGAGTGCCTAAACCAGGCTAAAACACCTGCTGAAGCTGAGGGGAGCAGGGTTGGGATCCTGCCTGGGATCACATGCATGCCCAGCTCCTGCTGTTCCCAGAGTTGCCAATTATTTAATCCTCTGTGGGCTGAGACTTGAAAGATTGTGTTTGACCTCCTCTGAATGGGAAATGCTCCTGATGGGGTACAACAGAAACAAAATCAAGTTCAAAGAAACACAGGAATGTGGCTTGCTGGACTTGGGATTAGACTGCATGGATTTATAAGGATGTATCCCACCCTGCTATTTGATCATTACCACGTTGCAATGACTGGTGAAAAGCACGTGGCTATGGTCACCTTTTCCTTCTGCAGCATTGGGGGGCTCCCAGCAGCGTGTCGGGAGGCTCTACAGACCACAGCAAAAGAGATCTCAGCCTTTTCAGCCTGGACTCAGCAGGGTTTAAATGCAAATATCGCTGCTTTAAAACTTTAAATTCCCTTATACTTTGGGAAGGTCCAAATTTGAATGTTGTTCTTCAAGCCCCTGATGGTGCTCCAGTGGTCTGAGTGAGCTTAAACAAAAAAAAATCAGGTTTAAAAGAGCAGCGGTACTGAGCAGACCTTGTACGCAGTGGGTGGCTTCGTCTTTTCTGTACAGCCAAATACCAGAACTGCAGGCAAAAATATTTATCTCTGTACAGCGCATGAAAAGGCCGTGAGGAGTCATGGCTTCTCCTTGCTGCTTCTCTACTCAGCAGCTCTGGGGAGGGTAAACTCCCTCCATGCGCAGATGCCCCAGCTCAGGCCATTGAGAGAGAGTCTCCCCTCAGAATATTATCTCCCTGCTGCAAAATTGCAATGTTAACTAATACCAGCTGAGATCTTTCCATAGGGAAGTAAATAAATAAGGGCCTTTTTTTCCCCCTCCTGACTTGTTGCAGAAAAACCACCCACGATGTGTTTGAGGGGAAAAAAAAGAAACAAGCTCCCTGATGTGCAAATCCAAAGAAATTGAAAATTATGAATTCCTCCCTGTTGAGGTATACTGCAAACAAGGGCTTTGTCTTCCAGCTTTAGAAAAGGCAGTGTCTTTCTTTAGAGCAGGTCCGGCTCCTCATGGCAGAGGGGTTATGGCAAGGAACAAGGGGGTGAAAGCGAAGCAGCCTGGCTGTGAGGGGCCCCCCAGCCCGTCCCCCTCTGTGGTGGAGGGAGGGGTGGGGGATGCTGCTGTGGTTCAGGCAGGGCTGGGGGGCTGCCAGAGCCGCCCACTCACACGCCCAAGGAACGCCATGGCCGGCAGCACAAGGGCGAACACCCGGGGCCACCGCAGCTCTGTCCACCGCACACAGTCTTGCCCTGGTGCTAATGTGAATTTATAGTCTGAACCAGTGCCAAAGCCCTGTTTAATATTAGCAGCTGGGTCCTGCAGGGCACTGATGTGTGTGGCCCTGGAGAGACGCGCCAGCAGATGGTTTCTGTCCCCAGGAGCCGTGCGGCAAAGAGGCAAAACATCCCAGAGGTGGCAAAAAAATCCTCTGTATTTCTAAGTGGGGAAACTGAGGCATGAAGCAGCAGCCACTGCAAAAATGTCAGAAATAAATCCTCTGCCTCCACCGGCAAGAACACAGGGAGTGCAGCCATGTGCAGGGGCAGGCTATGGGGAAGCAGCAGCACCATCGCCCTGTGCCTGGGTCTCGCTGCAGTCGGTTTGGGTATGCAGCAGCTGGGAAGTGTTTGGGTTTAGTCCTAGTACCTCAGGCTTGGACGTGGCCCCAGTGGTTTCCCCGAGTCCACAGCGATCTCTTTGCTGGTGACTGTGGAGGGCTGGGTCCTCACTGTGTGCAGGGAGGTGGTGAGGGAGCCGAGACCTGGTGCTTGAGCTTCGAGAGCCCATACCACGTGTGAACCACAGAGGAGATTCTTCCCCACATTGCTCCCAGCCATCACGCTGGTGTCTCCTCCATCAGTCTCTCTGGCAAGACCCTGAGAGAAGGGCAAGGCAGAAAGTGTAGCTGAGCACTTACCCTCTCCAATAAAAAACCAAACAATTGTTTGGACCCCTCTAAGGCTGAACAAACAACTGATGTGAGGTGTGCTAATGCGTCCTGATGGATCTTTAGTTGGAGGCAGGAAAAGTAGCGAGGCCCTTCGCCGCAATGAGAGCCGGCTGCTCTGACGGATACCAGCTCCCTCTGGTACAGTGGGACTCCTTTCATTTCTAAAGTTGCAGTCATTAGTCACCAAACCTGAGGGCATCTCATCTCCGATACCGATTTCGTGCCCTGGCCACTGATCCAGGCCATAATCACTTTGTTTTTTCCCAGGGCCAGGCAAGAAGTAGACTGGAAATGAATTGAGAGCTGGGGTCAAATGAGGAAGAAGTATGATCCCCCAAGGAAAAACATTTCTTAGTTAATGAAGTGTGAACCCAAATGGCAGGGAGGGGATGAGGACCAGCAAGCCACCGACCAGTATTCATTAAACCTCCAAGTACTCTGAAATATAATGAGGGCCACAGCCATCCTGGCTGGGAGCCACAGTGTGGGGCAAAGGGGCCAGCCCGGTTGTGGTGAGATAATCGGAGGCATCAAGGTCACGTGTCTGCCCGTTTCTTGTGTTCTCATGCTCCTGTTAATTTCTCTCCCACTTTAAGAAGAGGTGAGGCAGGAGAAAAGGTGGCACAGACGCTTTTTCCTGGCGGGAATTGCAGTGCCGCTCTAGTTTGTTGTAGGTAGCGTCATGGGGCCAGGGGGGACCAAATCCCAAAGCCATAAATCCCGCTGGTGGGCGGCTGAGCATGTGGGGAAGAGGGGAGCTGGCAGGCAGCTCCTGCCCGGTGTCTATCGGGTCCAGGGTGCCTTTCGTGGCTGCTCTGGCAGGGGTCTGACAGCTGCATTTATCACATGCCAGGGCCCAAAAGAAAAATGTGCCACTTGTTTTATGGTCCGGAGTAGCCTGTTGATCAGCACTGCACTCTGTAAATATTGTGTCCCATCTCCTAACAGAGACACCAGCAGTAACTGGTCTCTTAGTCTTTTTGGAGATAGAATAAATCATTAGATTAATTTCCTTTCTTTTTTTTTTTTTTTGGATACCCTTGTCAGCGGTGAAGTATATTAAATACACCATAAGCAAAAGCCCTCATGCTACCCAAGAAAATGTATTCATTTAGGGAGCCACTTCATGCCAGCAGGTTTTCAGCATCTGTGTTTACTGCTAGCTGGTTCTTCGTAGGCATAGAGACAGGTYACAGCCACTGGCAAATCACTTGAGCTCCACGGAAAAGCTTTTTTCATAAATAAACAGCATTTKCAGATAATTGAAGCCAGCAGGAACTTACCATCCTCCCTGAAACATGGAGGATGCTGGGTGTCGAGCCAGGGGCATTGCTGGAGTGGCAGCAGGGACCCAGAGCACCCCGTACAACCTGGGACTCCCCACTCTGAGCTCCTGTCCAGGCCAGGGCACCCCAGGGCCAACCTGAAAACCTGCATATATATGTACAGCAAAAAACACGTCCCTGCTGGGTGGGAGTGAAGCAGGGGTGAAAGAAGGGTCCTCCCAAGCTAAATCCTGCCTCCTGCAGGCAGAAGGGCTGTGTGGTACAACCCATCATATGGGCAGCTGTCAGCTTACAAGAGGGCGGGAGAAGTCATTGGCAACCCTAAAGGACACAGAGTAAACCCTTCCCATGCCTCTCTGTTCTGGATCTTGTGGGAATATCAGCAGAGAGAGAAATAATACATAAGGCAACTGACAGTTCCCACAAAAAAGACAATAAATAAATTTCCAAGTAAAAAGTATATTTCCATGGCTTCTTCCCCATCTGCAGAGAAGACAAGACAAATATGGCCTAGTTTTCACAGGTGCTGGGCACCCATGAATCCCACTAGCTTTAGCAGGTGCTGCAGATGCTCAGTTCCTCTGGAAAACAGAAACCAGGTCATAAGTCTCTCTCCCTCTACCTGTGTCATCTTCAAACTTTTTAATTAAAACTCTGCCTTCTATTGTTTCTGGGGTCTGGAAATTAATTGTCATTAATACAGTTTAAGGCTCTGTTGCTCAGATCCTTTTGTCCTTCAGGTGTGTGGTGTGATCAGAAATCTGGAGCAGACCGCATCCCTGCTGCCTTAAGGGAAAAATATAATCCATTTTTGGAATTCACCTTGCAAGAGTTGTGAGCCTTGTTAAGCTCAGTGCTGCTGCAGCTCTCCTATGGTGGCTAGTGGTATTTCTGGCAAGATGGCTATGTGATTGTATTAGATCCACACCACTACTACTGCTAAAGCACAGTCCTGTGAATAAATGAGAAGAGGGAAGAGGGCAAGTGAAATGAGATTGGTTTTCAGTTTGTGAACCTGGACGGATATTTTCCCAACATTTTGTATCTATATTAATCTCTTTCTTTTTCTCTCTCTTTTTTCTCTTATTCTTTCGATATATGCATGTATGTAATCAACAGCTCTTTCTGCATTGCTTGGCTCCTTCATCTTTTCCTTTGCCTGTCAACACCTCCCAGACAGAGGACTCTCTCCTGACTTCTTTCTCTCCACTGCTAAGTAACCATGAGTAACCATGGCCATGGCTTGCTCTCTGCCCAGCACACTGTTCCCTGAGCCGTGTGTGGTCTATCTGGTATGTAGCCCTTATAGTCTCCTGCATTTGCTCAAAAGCAGTTAGTGAGCAAAGAGCACAACAGCACACACTGGGCTGCTGTGGCTGCATCTCAGTTTCTTGCCTGCTTTTCTGTGTATCATGGGAGGATTTCTTATTTGCATGTTTTCTACTTCCAGGCATGCTACGTGTGCAGACACACACACATTCAAATGAAAGACAGTCACGTTTAATGCATTTTCTGCATCTTCATCTGAAATCCAGCAAAAAAAATCATCTCAGGAGTAAATGCTCCCTTGGTGTATATTGCAGCTTGTCCAGATACAGCTTTTCTTCACCAGCTTTTCCCTGTCACTTTGCACTGCCATCTTATATCACCACTGCGCTGCTCTGTGCCCTTGCAGAAGGGCACCGTGTTAGGGATGGAACTACTGTTATTCATTAACATCTAATCTTTTTTGACATTGGTAACATCTGCAGTGTGGCAGGGAAAAATACACAAGACTTCAGTATGGAGAGGAAAAAGAGAATTTCCCCATAACCTTTCTGGCCTGCTTCACTGCTTGGGAAATGGAAAAGAGCAGGCAAGGCTGCTTCTTCAGAGTCAAGGTCTGAACCACACAAATGTTGGATGGCCCAGATTCACAGAGGACGCATTAGCGTTTTCACCACCCTCAGGATCAAGTCCGCATGTCGCACTAAACCATATGGACTCATGCGTCGCAGTCCGATATGCACAATCACCTGCTTCTTTCAGTCCCTCTGTTAAATGCAGCCCTGCCCATGCTCACATGGAGAGCATCACTCGGACCATGGACGTCTCCGTCCACCAGGCATGGGCCATCATATGTAGCAAGGGAAAAAGTGGAACTGAAGCTACAGAGCTCTGTTAGTTTCTGTCTGACGTTGAGGCTGTTGAAGAAAAATGCCTAGATTTGAGCAATAGCTTGAAGTGTCATCGATTCATCCCAGTTTTCTAAAATGCTTACAGGAAAACAAGCACCTTACCCCATGGTTTATAGGTAACACTACATAACCCCCAAGAGAGAATACTGTAACTTTTGAAAGCTACATGTTGGAAAGTTTACATGGGAAGTGTATGAAGGAGGATTATAAAATATGCTTATTTGTAGTTGCAGGAAACTGGCCTGGTCCATCAAGTCCCTTCTTTACAGTCCTAGTAATCTTCAAGATACTTACCTTGTGGCCAGTAAATGTCCCAGCAGCTTGTGAAAGATGGAGAAGCTGAACATTATGGTTGCCCATGCCTGTACTCAGTGGGTGGGTGGCTCTTCTGGGGACTTAGCTGTAAGGCTCTGGGCTATGTTTTCCTGTTAGGCTTTACTGCAAATTAAATAACCACATACACAGAAATCATTAAAAATACCTSTAAAGCAGATTACTACTTTTTCTTTTTCTTAATAACTAAAATGACTGAAAATGAGCAAAATGCAATCCTTGAGTTAGGGATACAACTCAAATCAAATCAGCCAAGTCATGAATTGGCAGCAGTACGAAATGAAGTCAACAGCTGGTCAAATCATCAAACAAGCACATACAAGATTTGAGTAATAAAGCCACACAACATATGGCGAATTTTATGAAACAATAAGCACTGCTCCTCCTTACTCCAGTTACACTTGTCACTTGCCCACACATACTTTCTTTCTCTTTGCCTTCCTTAAATTCTTTGTCTTTTTCCTAGGAAGTAAGTGGAGAAGCAAAGGTAACTTTGTTTATTCTGATCCAGTAAAGATCACCTGTTGATGGCGGATCTATTTGGTGTGAAACCAGGTGAGGAAATACTAAGAGCTTGCAGAATGAGAATGCTTGGAGTTTATTCTTGTTATTATGTACAACATGATAGCTTTTTTAGATAAGCCTATTTCACAAGTGGTTTAACCCTAGCCAGCAACTAAACACCACGCAGCCGCTTGCTCACCCCCGACCTCCGGTAGGATGGGGGAGAGAATCAGGAGGCAACAAGTAGGAAAACTCGTGGGTTGAGATAAAAACAGTTTAATAATTGAAATAAAACAAAGTAGAACAGTAATAATAACAATGATAACAACAACAATAAAAGAATATAAAAAGCAGGCAATGCACAATGCAACTGCTCACCACCTGCCAACTGACGCCTAGCCCGTCCCGAGACACGAGAGCCCCTCCTTCCCAGACCACACCTCCTAATTATATACTGAGCATGACGTCACATGGTATGGAATACCCCATTGGCCAGCTGGGTTAGCCGCCCTGGCTACGCTCCCCCCAAAGCTTCCCATGCACCTGGCAGAGCATGGGAAGCCAAAAAGTCCCCAGTGAAAGCCCGCTCAGCAACAACCAAAACATCAATGGGCCATCAACCCTCACACCAAACCCCGTCCAGTTCTATCATTGTTGCACTTTTCTTGGTTTCATCAGAGTTCCTCCTTCATTGATCTGGGTGATTCTTACTGCAATACCATTGATATGACATATAGCAACCATGGAAGTGATGACCTACAGTATTTTTATGTGCACTACAGGGACTTTATGCCCCTCTACAGTACGTAAAGGTTTTGACTGGGCAGGGCCAGCTCGGGTGATCGATCCCCTGCTGTTGACTAGCCAGGTGGCTTTTGCCAAATGTGTATCCCAATGCTTGAATGTCCCACCACCTGTTGCTCTCAGCGTAGTCTTTAGCAGTCCATTGTAGCGTTCAATCTTCCTGGAGGCTGGTGCATGAATGGGGATGTGATACACCCACTCAATGCCATGCTCTTTGGCCCAGGTGCCTACGAGGGTGTTTCGGAAATGAGTCCTGTTGTCTGACTCAATTCTTCCTGGGGTGCCATGTCACCATAAGACTTGCTTTTCAAGGCCCAGGAGAGTGTTCCAGGCGGTGGCATGGGGCAC
>JAYKAV010003228.1:59460-86610 GCA_035582835.1 Phoebastria nigripes
GGTACCCTTTTGGGTCCTTGAAATACCCTCTCCTGAGGTAGTCTATGCCAAGGATGCACAGAGCCTCTCGGCCAGTCACGATGGGGTGCTTTTGCTACTCCTTCCCGGTTAGGCTCTCTTTGGCCTCCAATACAGTCAGCTCTTGGGATCCCCCTGTCACTCCAGAAATACAGATGGGTTCTGCCCCTTTATAGCTTGATGGCATCAGGGTACACTGTGCACCGGTGTCTACGAGAGCMTTATACTCCTGTGGGTCTGATGTGCCAGGCCAYCGAATCCACACAGTCCAGTAAAGCCGGTTGTCCCTTTCCTCGCCCTGGCTGGAGGCAGGGCCCCTCTAATCCTGGTCATCGTATTCGCTACCSACTTCTTCTAAGTATGAATCAGGAGTCCCTTTATTAAGATCGGAAGTGAAATCAGCCCTTCTGCGCTGTCTGGGGAACTGCTCACTGGCGACTGGAGCAGCAGTTTTCCTGGAAGAACCCCCTTTTGTGATTGGTTTTCCTTGCAACTCGTGTACCCGTGCCTCTAGGGTCGGGGTAGATTTCCCATCCCACTTCCTCATGTCTTCTCCGTGGTCACGCAGGTAAAACCACAGGGTGGCCCGGGGTGTGTATCCATGCTATCCTCTCTCTTGAGCAGAGGGACGCTTAGGCCTAATGGCTGAGATACTGGCCCRTGCAGGTGGGGAGTAGGACCCTGCCTCCAGCACGGCTAATTCCCTCAGGTACTGGATACCTCTCTCCGTGGTGGTCCACTTGCCTGGGTGACATAGAACATCTTCCYTGAAGGGATACCTTTCCTTCACGCCTGACAGGAGTCGCCTCCAGAGGCTGAGGACTTGTGCCCCTTGCCCAATCGCTTTGTCAATGCCCCCTTCCCTAGAAAGAGATCCCAGCTGCTTGGCTTCCCTATCCTCTAATTCCAGGCTACCCGGCCCCATTATGCCAGCATCGGTGCAGCCAGGTGACAATGTGTCCGCCTGGACAACGGCTGTAACCTTTTTGCATATCTCGCAGCTCACTCAGGGATAGGGATCGGGTGGTTACCAACTCATTTACGGGTTCTGCCTCTTCCTCCTCCTGTTCTCGTGATGGCCCTGGTTCATTTTCATCCCTTACTAAGCGAGCTGACTTTCTTGTGTACTTTCTTTTTTGTATGGGGGCGACTGATACCGGCACAGGTTGGTTCTCTGTTGCAGGGGGCAGAGTAGCTGCCATGCCTGCCGTGTGGCTCAGGGTAGCCGTAGTGCCTGTTGTTTTGTCATCAGATCCAGAGACCTTTTGTTCCCCTTGAGGGTTCTGAATAGTGTTAAACAGGGCTCGGTAGGCATGGGCCAGGCCCCAGCACATTGCAGTGATYTGTGTCTCCCTAGAATTGCCAGGGTGACAGCATACTTTTTCCAAATATTCTACTAATTTTTCAGGATTCTGCGCTTGTTCGGAGGTGAAGTTCCAAAACACTGGGGGTGCCCACCGTCCTAGGCATTTGCCCATGCTATCCMACACACCCTGCCACTCATAACTATCCAGCCTTGGGGCAGATCTCTGCATGATATTCTTAGATTGCTTATTAACCTTAGACAAAACCGAAACAATATTCCCAATACCAATAGGTGTATCTTAACTACCCAAGGATGTTCAAGGTACAAGTTGTTGTTATGAAGGAGAAAACATCATAGAAGAAGGTAGTGAAGGTGCCATCCTGTATTTCCTCCATAAAAAACCTCTCAGAAGAAGAGGTATAATTGCTAATTGTCTCTATGAGGTGGTACCCAAAGTACAGTAATGGCTTCAGTACAAAACCCAAATACCAAATAACGCCCAATGCCARTGTTTTAATAACAAATCTCCCAGGCAAAACATCACTAATCACTGCAGAGCACAGCAGACTGCAGAAACCAACACCAATCTTTAACATGTACAGCAAAAACAAGAGCATGATGCAGGTCAGATAAACTAATATCGAGAACAGATGAATCAATATTGTGACCAACAACTGTTAACAGATATAAATTCCCTAACACACTATGGTTAATCTGTTGTTATCTCAAACCCTTCGAGCCCCATGTTGGGCGCCAAAAAGGACTGTYGTGGTTTAACCCTGGCCAGCAACTAAACACGCTGCAGCCGCTCGCTCACCCCCCACCTCCGGTAGGATGGGGGAGAGAATCGGGAGGCAACAAGTAGGAAAACTCGTGGGTTGAGATAAAAACAGTTTAATAATTGAAATAAAACAAAGTAGAACAGTAATAATAACAATGATAACAGCAACAATAATAGAATATACAAAGCAGGTGATRCACAATGCAACTGCTCACCACCTGCCAGCTGACACCCAGCCCGTCCCGAGATGTGAGAGCCCCCCCGCCTCCTTCCCAGACCACACCTCCTAATTATATACTGAGCATGATGTCACATGGTATGGAATACCCCATTGGCCAGCTGGGTCAGCCACCCCAGCTATGCCCCCCCCCCCAGCTTCCCATGCACCTGGCAGAGCATGGGAAGCCGAAAAGTCCCCAGTGAAAGCCCACTCGGCAACAACCAAAACATCAATGGGCCATCAATGTTCCTCTCATACCAGACCCAAAACACAGCACACCCCCTCCAAGCTACTGGGAAGAAAGTTAACTCTGTCCCAGCCCAAACCAGGACAAGATGGAGGGTCAGATTTGTTTGGAGAAGCAGGAGAGGAAATCAAGGGAAACTGTCTCCTTTTCTTGAGAGCTTAGAGACGGTCCTGACCACAACCAGCTGTTGCAACTTTTGCCTTGGCCTAGCTGCAGCCCATGAGCTGCCCTGATGCAGCCATGGCTATATGGGCTGTGTTAGGTGGTGAAGGAGAAGCAGCACAAGTCAAGCTGAACCCCAAAAAAGAGCGTGGAAAAGGGGGCTGCAGCCCTGAAAACCTGATTGCCATACATGCTGCAGTTTGACTTGTGTTTGTTGTAGGGATATAACAAGACATCTCATAGTTATTAAGCTAAAGAAAGTAGGTGCGTGTCTAGAAGTAGAGAAGAGCTGGATGTATATAACATTTATCCAATATGTCCTCAGTCAATCTCAAATTCTTATTGGCCTAAACAGCAGCTTGCTATCATAATATCTACTTTTTCCACTGAAAATTATTTCAGCTGTCTATGCATAATGTTTCTTCTCCCATTCAGATGATCAGAACTGCCTTCTGTGTGTGTGTGTGAGAGAGAGTGACAGCTCAAGGATTTAACATTCGTGGGGAAATTAAAAAACATAGCATTTTAGATGCTATATACCTGCTGTTGTACTACCTGTGTAGTTTGCAGGCTCTTGCTTTCACAATGAAGAACAGCCTCACAAAGGCCCCTCAGCAGTCCTAGTGCCACAGAGGTTCCTTACTCCTTCGAATTTGCATGTCCTATTTGCTCAACGTGACATATTTATTACTAGTTTCAGTCTTGCATGGTCAACCTACCTTACGGACTGTGCAGTGCAAAGCGGGAGAGAAAACTTAATGAAGACAAGTCAGATGGCACAGGATATTCCTCCAGGCTTGTTCTGGGGTGAGGGAGAGATGTTAGGCTCAATTTTGCATCCTCTGCAGATAGGCTAACAATGCACCTGCCAGTATTGCTTGCTGAAGAGCTGGGCTGACTGCACTGTACCAAAAGAGGCTGCTATTACTTATAGTAGGAGAAGATTGCCCAGATACTGAGAACTTGTCGGCTTCAAGTGCCTCATTCAGCAACAGGATAAAGGAATGAAAGTCAGATGAGAAGACAGCTCATGGGAGCTTCATGGGGAAGCAGCATTGATATGTTGAACCAGATCAGGACTGGCATCAGTGAAAGCTCTTGCTGTTAGCTCACCGCTCCGCCGGCAGTGCACAGCGAGCTCACAGCTCCGGATTGCTTACGGTGACCATATGTCAATGCAGAAAGCATTTCACCACTATGCTTGCTGTTAATTAGCTTCAGTGATGCAAAGAAGCCAGCGACTAAGTGGCAGCAGAGTCTTCAGCCTGCAGGGACACCAGCACGCCCCAGGGCAGATGGCCACCTACTTTGAGGCCACTCCCTCCCAGGCTCCTAACGCTGTTTCCTGAGGTGACCCTGGCAGATCTCTCCACTGTCCAAGGAGTTCAAGATAACTAACATGGAGCTGCAGTTTGCTTCCTAGTTGTGCGAATGAGAATTTTCCTTTCCAAAAAACCTTGTTTTCTACTGTCTGATTCAAAGGAGGTTTGATTCCTTTCCAACAGGTACAAGATTCCTCTATATGTATATTGGCACTTACTGGGCATACTGGGGACGTGGAGCTTCAGGACAGAAAGGGAAGCATCTTCCCAAGAAAGTCTGCAGCAGCAATATAATGGAGAAAATTTTGGTCCAGAAGCAGAAATTAACAACGCCCCTAGTGGAAATGTGTCTTGGGAACTTTAATGATTAGTGGTGGTCTTCTGTTTTACACCTCACTTGGGAAACAGCTGCTCTCATGACAAGTAACCACCCTAAAACTATGGTAAAGCAGGAGAAAGGCATTGCTTCCTCAATCAGCAGCTTTGGCAAGGGAGGCTCTGGAGACAACTCCAGAAAGTGGAGGAGGAAAGGGGGAAGGAGGAGGTAGTCTGTACCTGTGTATATGTGCATACACACCCTTCAGCCCCTGAAGCTGGGCTGCATCTTGGCTCCTTAATATTCAGTCCATTCAGATCTATTCTGGGACAGCTTCTCAGAATCACTCTTATTTGCAAGCATGAGCTGACCTTATTTCCCTTTATATTGCTGCTGTCTGAATGAAAACATCAGTGGAGAAAGCAAAGCAGCACAGTGGGCTGGAAAGTAAATTGTGTACAATGCGCGTGTTCCCATCCTGAGCTCCCAGGCCATTCTGCTTCAGCTGTGCTCTCTGGACAGTGGGTTGTGAGACACTTTCATGTCAAGCCGCGTCCTGCCGCCTCACCCCAGCCCGCTCCCCGAGAAGCTGGTGACAAGGAAAACTCCTGGTGTCAGCACATCCCCAATGGCTGCATTTCCTCTGCAAGTGAGAAAACAGTGGGATCCCTTGGCAGGCACTTCCCAATGGCCGCRGCCCCAGCGAACTCATTAGTGACCAGGTGACCTTGACAAGGTGAGATGACAAGCTTCTCAGCCCAAGTGTCACCAATAAACAGAGCACAGCTGCATGGTCTGGTGTTTCAGGCAATTTGAACACAGGATCAACCAGCACTCGAGCCAAAAAGATGTTTTGGTGGTGAGCCTGTCAGCTCAACGAACAACCAGAGTGAGCACACCTCCTCCCTGACTTGCCTGTGTGGCTCTGGCCCCTCGCTATTGCACTGTATGTGGTCTGGGCTGCCATCAGGCATCTCAAAACCCGCCTCTGTGGATGTGCATGTGTACGTGTGTGTGTGTAAATCCCTGGGAGCATAGAAGATCGTCGAAAGACGGATGGACCAGTGGAAGGTAGGAAGGATTTAGTGTGCAAGCGTGGAGCTTCTCGAGTCTGGCATGACTGGGGTGGCTTTTGTGGAGAGAACCTTACCTCTGCCTCCTTGCTGCCACTTCTTGGCAATACTGGTTTTGCTAATACAATGCAGGACACAGCTGGCCAAACATACAACCAATCCTGCGCTGCTTTGCAGGGATCCTGAGCACTTTGCTGGGTGCCGCTGTATGTCCCCCTCATGCCCCGCGGCGCTGCCGAGTGCTGCCCTGGCTGCCAGCGCTCTCCTGGGGCTCTCTGAAGTTCAGATTCTGGGCAGTGAAAGGGTAGGTTGATCCATCATTTATTTCCATCGTTTGTCATCCCCGAGTCACTGTGCTGTGAAAACATGAAAAAGCCAGGTCCCCACTGACTGCAGGGCAGCAGACTCGAGGGTCAAAGGCATAGCAACAAAACTAAATAAAACAAACAAAAAAAAGGTAATACTGCATCAGAGGCAATGCAACAAGATATTTTCAGGAAATTGCTGTTTTGAAGGAGTTTGAGAACATGCTGGAGACTTCATCTTTTAGGTCACTGTCTAAAGACAACTGAAAACTAGTAGTGATCCAAAGTCATTGTTACTGGACAACAACTTGTTATAGACAGTAAATTGGTTATAACCTCGATTCCCATTGTTTGGGTCCCCCTTGCCACTGATTGTGCCCAGGTCAAGGACAGTGACTTTCCGGCACAGTGGGTGAGTGCTGCCATCTCCCCGACTGCGGCTGCTCGGGGGCGCGGCCGAGGCTTTCCGTGGGTGCACAGTTGCTTTCAGGGGCCCCGTGTCCCTAGGTGCGCCATATCCATGGTGCTCAGTGGCTTTAAATGGAGTTCTGGGTGTTCGGTGCCTCTCAAAATTAACACCTGAAGACGATTTAAACTAAGGCCGTGCTGAAATCTGCAGGGCTCATATGGTGCAGCTCACAACTCCACGTGGCTGCCGAGGCTCGCAGAAAGCAGAGACACCATAGCACCATAGCAAACCGGCACAGTGTGCCATCTGGCCCCGTCTTTCCCGTCTTCGGGCTGGATTCTCATCTCCAGTGACATGGTAGCAGTTCACTTTTCTTTATAGGAGTCCCTCACTGTTTCCATTTGTCTCACTAAAATCACAGTCTGGCTCTAGGTTTTTATCCTGTTTTGACACCTTTGCTTCCAAATAGGACCATAAACTTCTCCTCACCATTTTTGCAGAGGGCACATAACCAAAGCACCACAGCCTGTTAAAAAGAAGAGTGAGGTGATGGTGTGTTAGAAAAGATCCCCCGGGAAGCCTTTGCCACTATCAGCATTTGAAAGATGATCAGCTGTTAGATAAATGTCCCATAAAATATCACTTAGTCCGCTTAGGCCGAAGTGGGTTGGTCAAAGGTGGTCATAAGTATTTGCAAAATGTCCCTTCAGGTTTACAGGCTAACCAGTCAAGAATATGAGGTAGAAAGTAGTGGGAGTGGAGATTTTAAAAGTTGTGCTGGCCCAGAAAGCGCAGCCATGTCGGTGTGCCCACCCAGCGTTTGCTGAGGATGCACTACGCAACAAGGGATCGGCATGTCCCCAGCTGCTCCTGCTCTCAGTGACTGCATACCCAATGCGTGCCACATCCTTGAGGCAGGGGCAGTGGTGCTGGGAGAAGCTTGCCGGAGACAAGGAACATCTCCAGCCAAGGGAACTTCAAAAAATGAAGTTAAAGATTTGGTTTAGTGCATCTTGCATCCCCGCCCAATTGCCAACCCCTGCCCAACTGCCTGAAGTAATGCCATTTTCCTCAGTGTCTTTTTCTACCTGAAAAAGAGGCTCTGCTTGTGGGGAGCAAATGTGTGAATGTGATTTGGGTAATTAGTGTGGCTGAGGGATCATGCTTAGATCAGAGAGGGAATAAGAAGGTAACAGAGGGAAAGAAACAACCTTCGAGTGCTGCTTCTTGTAATCAGGCATCAGGGCTAACGCAGTATCTTTCTCTATCCATGTATGATCACTGCATTTACATTTCTTGCCTGAAGATACAACTGATTTCAGGACACATTTATAAGCTGACAACGCCTGTCTCCTGAGGTGGGTACAGGGATTTCCTCTGCTGCGAGAAGGCAGCCAGCTTTTTCCAGCAGCACGTATGCTGCATGCCAGGCAGGAACTTAGCCAGGCTCTGGCTGTCTGCAGGGGGCATGTACTGAGAGAGCGGTGGGGTGAGGAACGTCCTCAGCCTGATGGGCAAGTGCCCAGCACCAGGAGGGTAACCCTCTCATCTTCCTGGGGGTTATTTCCAACACGTGCTTAAGGCAGTATTAAAGGCACAATTGCATTACTGAGTACAACATGCACTCAACTCCATCTAACTGTGAGGGAAACCCACTGTGGTGGCCTCCCTGTTGCAGGCGCTGCTGCCATTCCTGTGGTGGGGGAAGAAAACAGCTGGAGTGGCCACCTGCCTGGGGTTTATTTGAGCAAAATCACCTTTCCAACTCGGCCGCAGCCTTCCTGTGTGAGCCTGGCAGCTCGCTTGGCCCCTGAGTGCTACCCAGGTATTGATGGGTAAGACGCTGATGTGATGTGAGCTGCCAACAGGTGAGCTCTTGTGAGGCCAAGTAATCCCCTCACAAAGAAAAGGGCTTTTCTTTCTGTTCTATAGAAAATCAGCTAGAAAATATCTTGGAAGAAAATTCTGTTTCCATGAAATACGTGGGACAAACTTTTGCTATTTCAGAGTCTGCTAGAATCTGCTTAGGCTCCAGGTTCTTCGAGTGGTGAGAAGTGGCTCAGGAAAAAGCAGAGCATCTCTCATCTGTGTTGGCCCAGTACAAACTGTTCTTTGTTCCTCCTCCTCTGCTCCTCACCCTGCTGCACAGGTATCCTGTGCTTGGGCTGCAAAGGAAAAAAACATTTTGTTTTCTTCTTGCTTCAATTGTGCTTTCTGAGTGTTTGTGTATAGCCAAAGGGCAACATGCACCTGCTTGTACAAATGTTAAATAGGCCCATTTGCTCTCACTGTTTAAGTGAGATATCCAAGCGATGTCAAATGTGGGCATCTGTTGCTCAAACGAAATAGTGGTGTCAACTTGCTATACTCTGCTCCCGCTCCTGCATCCTGTGTAGCAAAGCAGCAACCCACGCACAGCTGGAATTCCTGCCAACAGAAGAGCAACAGTTGGTAGGTGAAATCCACACAGTGCCTCATTTGGGTCTTTGAAATTGGACTCTTGCAGGGCTCCAGTGTTGTGTGACCTTTTGCCAGGCTGCCAGACAGAGGTGAATTTTTCTTTTGTATGAAAACAAACCAAAAAATCATCTGACTTCAAAGGATTTGTTGCCAAAATGCACAGATGTGCGGTATTCTGTTTGTTATTTGCTTTTCTCTTCTGTTCCCAAGGGATTAATTAAGACATGTATCCTTCCTGGGCTATTTCTTCACTGTAGAGAGGCTGAAAACGCAGATTTGTTTTTATCTATGACAACATAGTCATATGTCCTGAATTGCCGCTGGCAGAGCCAGAAGCAGCTTATGAGAGCAGCCAATGTATCTCCCTCCTGATGCAAAGTTCCTCCTTGAAGGGCAGTCCTTGTGTTTTAATCAATATGATACATAGGAGCTTTGATTACTTCCCTTGCTACTGCCCGTTTCTCTGTTATTCACAAATCCTGGAGTTATCTGGAAACCCTGAAGATTTTGACTGTGTTTATAGTTTTGGCAGTCCAAGGAGGTCTAATTCTAGTTGCAATTAATGCGTATTAAGACACATACATACAGATTTGTTTCACGGCTTGCTTTTAGACTTTGGACAGGCTGGGCTGCTCTGCCACAGCATGGTTGCTGATGAATGAAAGATTTGAGTTTTATCTCAAACAGTGAAGTTCAACGTTTCCTATTCCATAGAAGCCAATATGTTATCTTGCCGCTTATGGAGATGTTGGGTGAGCATCTAAATATCCCTGCCTCAAGGCCCTGGTTAGTGCAAGGGCTTGTGCAATGTGTTGTAGTCACGTAGAGCCCCTCTTTGAAGAAACAAAAGTAAGAACAACAAAAACAGAAGTAAGGGGGGGAAAAGGGAGAAATCAAAAATCTCCAGAAAGGCCTGTGGGTCAGAAACAGGTAGAGGCAGGTGAACTTATAGGCCTGGTCCAGAAGACCAGAAAATTCAGTGGGCTTTGGCTTGAGCACTGCATGTAGGGCAAGCTGTATGGCCTCTGCTCCAGTGAGGAAAACGAGGCTTTTGTCTCCAGGCTAATCGGGCTGCCATCATTTGCAACACAAGTACCAATTTTGTGACAGCAAACCCAAACTATGAGGACCCTCCAGGCATACAAGACCACAGAAGAGACCAGAGCCATACCTACTGCCAGCCAGCTCCAAGTCTGGAGATCTTCCAGTGGGGTGCCATGGGTGGCAGGTTGTTACAGTCCTACTTGCCAATGGCCTCCTCCTTGCTGGGCCAAGAGAGATTTCTTATTTCAAGAGAAGGGGCTGTATCAGGACTCCACATGGGTATGTTTCTTAGAAAAAAGGAAAGGCGGGCTGTCATCAAAGACAGCACAGTCCATACTGAAATCTTAAGAAGAGCTAGCAGAAAGACCATGTCAGTGTAAGGATTTCTGCAGCTCCATATCCAGCCGATAAAGACCATAGGCCCTACTTTCTGGCTCAATGAGCAAGATGGAAGATAAGGGCGTTATATCTCCATTGAAAAGATTAACGTCAAGTGTGAGGATTAGTTCTCTGCAGCGCAAGAGATTAAGTTTGGCTTTTGCAAGCTTTCCCATTACCGGCTTTCTCCCTAGACAATCCCCACAGGCCTGTACCACCCTCCCTGGCCAACACTGAATCTCAGGGAGTGTCTCTCATTCATCTGTATTTCCTTTTGCTCCAACTCCACATTAATGCAACCATTGCACTGAGACTGTATTTCACTGTGCAGATTTACTGGGCGTCTCCCACACACCTCCAGGGATAAAACCTACCTTCTGTATTAGAAAGGGAAAAGAAGCAAGTTTTCTCCTGCCAGGCAGAGCGCCATGGCCACAAGTCCTATCCCCGATCCAGCTGTGCCAGCCGGAGGTGGTACCTCCTCCTCCAGCTATAGCCACCACCGTTCATGAGCTCTCCTGGCAAACTGGTTCATGTGAGCACTCCCAGTCCTGCTCCAGGCAAAACCAACAAGAATAACTCACAGCATCTACTTACATTGTTTAAACTCATCCAGGTCATTTTGCCTGAAGTGGATTAAGGGGTGCTCTGACAGGGAAGTCAGGGGAGAAATCAATTTGTCATCCTCTCTGAACCCACTGAAGGAAAGGCTTCTTCCGTATTCAGGCATCTGCTCTGCCAAGAGCCAGAAGCAAGACACAGGTGTATGCCACATGGAGAGCTGAGGGGATGTGACAGCGAAGGATGGGCTGACAGCCTCGAAACGCAAAGTGCCTGTGGCCTGACTTCACCCAGGAGCATATGCTCCAGCAGCTGCGGCTGTTTCGAATAAGCCTGCGTTCAGGAGGTTCCTCGATTCTTCCGCTCTTAAGATAATTTCAGGCAGTGTTTTTTGCCTCACTGGTTTAATAGCACCCACCTTGGGCAAGGCTGAGAGCAAACCTGCCACTTGCTGGCTGGGGCGCGGGGTGCAGGGTGCAAAGCCCACACTGCCAGTATCTCCAAGCATTTCGGCATCGTGTTTAGCTTGGCTCTGTCCTTTGTTCTGGGTCTGTGTTCCACTGGCCAAGCAAAGCGCATAGAGGAATATTTCTTCCTATTTGTGTTAAATGCTTTAATTTCATGAGGCAGAGACTAAACTGGAGGAGCTCTAACTGTTGGCAAAGCTGCACTTGAAGGAAAATCGGGGCTTTGTTCGGGAATCTCAGAGTTGCTTTGATTGTTTGCCTAGTAAGTATTCATATCATACTAGGATCAAATACACTTTACAGACAGTAAAACTGAGTCACGAAAGAGAAACGGATGTCTAACTTTACACAGGAACACACACCAAGCCAGAGAACATGAATCTCACTGTAGAAAAGGTCAGGCTCCCAAAATAATAAAACAATTTAATTATCTGACACCTTTTCATTAATTATATATTTCTGTGCAAACTTGGGACCGTTCTTACTCTCCTTTAGATTACCGTTTTGGCAAAAGGGACGTACCTCACGATGTAAGGTGAGCGGCCAGCTCTCATTGTCACGCCTCCCTGTTTCATCTGCGTGAGAAACAGCAAGGAAAGAGCATCGCGCCCGCTGCGGCCGCGGCCAGGAGGAAGGCCGGGAGCGGGGCAGGGCCGCCCCGCGTCCCTCCTGCCGCGCTCGCCCTGCTGACTGCCGCCAAGTCCTGCGGCTCCTCACAGGCTTTCCCCCTAAAAGCTGAAGGGAGGGGGAGGAGGAAAGTTTGTGTCTTTAGTTATCACACAGGTTTTAAAACACTGAGTTTTTTTAATTTTTGTATTTCCTACATTGCTATTTCCCATGGCAACTCTACATCAACTCCCAGCCGTTAGGCTGATGCCAGGCAGCCGGGGACATAAGCACGCGCTGACCTGTGTCTCTTTTCAAATGACGTCACTCTCTTTGCGTACTTAGTCTGTAGGACCCCACAGACTTGTAACGTGACCTGGAGCCTCGCTGAGACCGTACCGTTTATGCTCTGTCCCCACTGAGCTGGTGATGAAGCAATGAAATCYGAGAGCTGTGAAAAATGCATTTCAAGTTGAATAATCAAGAAAGTGTCGAAGGAAAGGTCCTGTTTTATTATGACCTATAAAATACTGGGAAAAGGCCCCATTCATTTTCCCCAGTTTTATTTTTAATAGATTACTTAATGGGTTGCTGCTGAGGTAAATATATGTGTGTATAAAGAGAGTTTAAAAATGATTGTGCCCATACTAATGGCCCCTCACAACATTAAAAATCAGAGTATGTGAAAATGCAAATACCTCTATATCTTTCTTGTCAATTTCTATTTTGCAGCTTGCAGGAGCCCCATTTAATCTCTAGCAATAACTAATTTCCCCTGGGTTCTTAGCCTTGTCCTTCCTGCCTCTAACATCAGATTGGCAACCCAGTTACAAATAGTTAAAAGCAGTATCGTAGGGTGAATATAATCATGGCCAGTAACTGGGCAACTGCCTGCTTAATCTGATTATTGGCCTTGTGACGCACTGTAGCCCGTTAACCTTGTTTTGACCAGCTTCCTGACACTTGTGGCACAAATGAAGTGTGACGTGATTAAATGAGACTGATCAGTTTTGCTCACCAGGACAATACCCGGCAGCTGCTGTGCTCAGGATTTACAATGCAGGGAAAGCTTTGAAGTCCCATAATTTAGCTGTTATGATTGCTTTCCTCTGGCTGGAGGGATGACTGTCCTCTCCAAACACATGTAGTTCAGTATGGACGCAACAACTTTTCTGTGGAGGTTCCCTGTAGATCTCTGCAGGGCCCCAGCTCGTCCCCCAGAAGTACGTCCGCAGAGCAGGGGCAGCTTTGATGCACACCTGATGCAACCAGCAGATGATAAACTTGCCACTTAAAAACAGGACAGTGTGATGAGAGACAGAAAAAGCAAACACAGCTCTATAAACATATTTGGTATTCTAACTATATTTTAACATTTTTTTGGGGGGTGGTTTTTGGCCAGATTTTTTAAAAGTGGAAGTATTAGTCATGTAATAATCCTAGTACTCCGTGTTAGGTTGCTTTCTAATGGCGTGAGCTGCGTTAGGTGATGATAGCCTTTCTGCTGCAAAAGGATCATTTCCCTTACTTGAAGCTTTGCGTATTTTAAGGCTAGAAAGACTGTTACAATCATCCTGGTCTTCTGCATAACATTTCGGAGCGTTTCCCCTGGGCACTGGAGGGCAGTGCCTTTGCTGGGGAGTGTGCTGGGTTGCCTGTTGTTCGTGCTGTTGGTGCAGTGTTCTGAGAAGCTACAGATATGTACATGTCTGGTAAGTTAATGTGCTGATGTGCCCTTCATAAAGTAAAAAAAAAAAAAAAAATCTCTGCTAACCTTGCAAGCCCTCTGTTTACTGGAAAAGGCTAATAGGAAAAAAGGAAGGAGATACAAAGAAACAAAAGCATTAAGATGAAAAGAAAATAATTACCTTGGATGGGATATGAAATCAAGGACAATATTTTTCCTCCCTGCTATGGGCATTTATTTTTACTAGTAGAGTACTGGGATAAGGAGACATAGTTCTCCTAATGTAGTCAAAACAAATGTAAAATCCTCAGTCTGACATTGAAAATGACTGATGCTTGTGCAAGAGGCTGGGCTCTGGCAATCCAGATCACTATCGCCCTGTCTTCTTATGTATAACTTTGCACGTTTCAGTCCACATAAACGAATCGTAAATTCCCACTCAAGGATGAGGCCTGTCAAATAAATACACATCTGTGAGTCAAAATGCATGTAGAGTAAAAATGCCTGAAATTAGCAGTATAATGTAAGTTCTTCTCATTGACTAGATTAAGTAGTAGAGCTTTAGGAGCTACACAAAAGGCTGCATGTGCATGCAGGCACAAGGTGGCATGGGAGAGGACTCAGACACCGAGCTTGGCAGTGGCAGGCCACAGGAAATGCTCTTCTGGAAGACAGTAACTCAACCTTCATCTTCTGGTAATTTTAGGAAAGATTTCACGGCCAAACACTCACATGTTCAGGATTACCTAGCAGAAAATTATATGACTGTCAGCAAACTAAATCGTTCTGAATGAAGATGAACAAGGCATGTAAGCCAAGTCAGAGAACTACTGTTAACTAATCACTTGTCTGACCTTAACTGCTCTCTAATTACAGTGTCTAGGTCCTGGGTGCCTTAGATAAAGACTTATAATAATATAATGCCTGTTACAGGAGGACCAGCAGTGCTTTGTATCTAGACACGTCAAGTTGAGAGGGGTATTAAGTCCTGTGAGACGAAGTGCAGGCAGGTCTGGTGCCTGCCGCCGGCTTCTCCTCCCTGCCCATTGCTTGGGGTGATGCTGCTACAGGGCCTAGCAGGACTTGGGGGGCCACCCTGGTCCCCGCTTCCCCTCCATCCACCCTTCTCCTCTTCCCAGGGTACGCCGCCTCAGAAGATGAAGCTTCAGACAGCCCAGGCGTGGACGGGAGCACTTCACTGCTCCCATGACAGGTTATTAGCAGGCACCAGCAGTGCTGGGGGCAGGCCGCGGGTCACAAGGCTGTTTTGCTTGGAAGCAGCCACCCCAAATTATGGCATTTTTAGTGTATAAGCACAGTACTACATCCAGCTAAGATGTGCCAGGCTGCTTGGCACTGCCAACTGCGGTGTGCATGGGGCGGCCTGGGGGACTGGGATGGAGCCTCTATCCTGTGAAATCCAGGTCAAAGCAGGACAAGTCCGATCTGATGGCCCCCCAGTGTGACATGAAGCCCCAGCAAGGTACCACCAGGCACCAGCCCAGGTTTCTCTGCTGGAAACCCCTTTGGTTGTCCAGCCCTAGGGGAGGAAGCCCTGAACGGGTACTAGAGGCAGGTACTTAGGCCGGGCTAGCAAAACTAGAGCCTGGGGGCTTCCCAGAGCTTGTGCCTGGTGGTCCCTTTCCCTGCCCAGGGAGGGACCGGTCTCTGTCATGTTTGTAGGCTTTGTCCATCTGAGACCTGACACTGAACATCACCCGGCTGCAGTGGGAAGGCAGCTGTCTGCCTCCCCAAAAGTGGAGAGGTCATCTGTCACCTAAGGCAAATAGCCAGACCTGCACCGCACTCGCAAACACATTTGTTATAGCAGCGTTGAACAGAGGTCACAGTCATGGGTGAGGTCTTCCTTGGGCTGAGCACAGGGCTAGCACATTGGGAAATTATCATCCAAATAGGTGAAGAATAGAGGGGAAACAATCGCAAAGAAATGCTAGGATTAGCTGTTGGCTCACAAAAGGGAAAACGAATGGAATAGGATATCCACTTGGTCAACTAATATAACTCATGCTGGGAATGGATGCCAGCACACCAGTACTCTGCCAAGGCAAAGACTTTCTGGGCTAGTCCTACAGCGYGAAATTATTTTCCCATTCCTGGTGTAAGTCCCCATTCTCTCTTCTGGATGCAGGTTAAATTCCAAGATGYGTTCTCTATTTTTAATAGCCTTCTTGGTTTTTTTCCAGGTGCCTGCTTTTGCATTTCTGATGTTTCCTGTAGGGATAGTCCTCAGTGATTCCCTACAATGACACTCATGAAGACAGACTTAAATACAAATCACAGATGCCATGAAGAATTCCCTGATATCGCTACCAAAAGGGAGGTGGAGGAGGTAAGAGTTAAGGGCAAAAAGCAGTATCATAGCAGAAGAAGTTTGTTCAATCCTACATGCCGCAGGAACGAATTTTGTTAATGTAGTGTTGCAATCTTTTAAGAGTATCCCTCTCCTGGAAGGATTTCTTGGAAGCTCTTAAGTGCCTTTGCTAAGTCTTTGCATCTAGGCCATACATCTCTGGTACAGATGATTTGGAAACTCTAGCTCCTGCTTCAGAACAATAGGGCAGACCCTAAGCATTGGTTTAACTCTTTATCTTTTATTTGGAACAGGATTGATGCAAGGTAGCAGTCTGTAATAACATGCCAGACAGAAGTTGTCTTGACCTGGTGATTTTAGATTGCCTGGTGTTAATAGCTGCTTCTCAGCATTCCTGTTGCCTAGCTTCCTGTTTACTTACCATTTGTTTTAAAGTATCTTAACAGACCTGATATGGTATCAATTCATTAACTCCTTCTTCCTCTGTACAGAACAGAAAAAAATTGTGTCCTCCTGCCTTAGTGATGAAGACAGGAAATTTGTCATGATGGACTAATGCTATTGCTAGCATCCCTCTCACTCTTGAAAAAAATACTTTTATAACTTGTTTTGCTCTTTTAGAGTCTTCAACTCTGCTTGCCATAGGATTCTCCTGATGTTATTTTTCTTTACTCATCCATTTTCTACGCTTTACAATCTTGACTGACTGTATAGGACAGAAACTTATACTCAAATATGTTCCTAAGCTGGAGCTTTTGTCTCGTGGAGAAATTAGAGTACAGACAGCCATCTTTTAGATGACACCTCTTAGCTGGTTTCAGGCCAGCTTAATCTGACTTGCTACATCTCAGTGCTAGTCACAATTTAGACATCAATGAGGTCAAACTTGGAAAGAATTCACTGACTCAAAGATAAAGCTTTGAAAAGAGGGTTAATAAAGATAAATCCCATTTTCTTGCCATCCCAGCAAGTCCAGCCACCAGCATTTCAAACAGCTCTGCTAGGGCCTGACTTCTGCTAATGCCTGCAAGCTCGGGGGAGCACTCCCTGTTTATATCACTAAATTTTTACAAGCTAACCCAAAGGAATGCCTATACAATGCTCTAGTCAACCTTAAGAAGCTTCTAACAATACACTGAATAAATAAACACTCAGCCGTTACCAAATAACCCAATTCAATCAAGCCGGTGGCCATGTAAGTGCAGGACAAGCCCATGCTAAGTATTTGTGCAACATCTCATGGAAAACTGTAAGTGTAATACAAACAGCAATGAAGCTATTTCATGGGCATTAGCACCAGCTTCTAAAAAATGAACCCATTGGACTTTGGGGACATTTTGTTTTCAGATACAAATTTGCACTGGTTTTGTATGGAATTCCAAGCCAGTGAAAGCTATCTTTTGTTTTCAGTTCAACTCTGACTCACATCGGTGAGACACTTGTGTCACCAGAGCAGATTCAGATCCACCTGAGTTCAAGCAGGGCTGTTCTTGGGGATCTGAGTACATGCTGCTGAGTGGGGAAACCCAAACCTTCTCTCGTGCAGGATCTTCACTTTCTGCACAACCCCTGTTGTTATGCAGCCACATGCAAAGAAACAGGGATCACTGCTGCTTTCTTCTACACCTGCTCCTACACCTACTGTTAAACTGGTACCTTTCGTCTGGACTTAGCTTGTGCTGAGATTTGATTGTAAGCCTACATGATAGAAATAGCTTCTCTAGTAGTGATTCTGTGGTGTTTCCCTACATCCATGAAGGCTGTACTTTTGTCTCTTGAAGTCAGCTGGATAGTCCTTTACCTGATACCTTGCCATCCCCTTGTGTAACATGAGCTTCATCTTGGTGTCCCACCATGTGTGGATGTGTGGCTTTGCACAGTGCTCTGTTAACTCCGGCTGGAGTATGAGCAAAGATGGCTTCTCTCTTAGTCAGTGAGACAGGAAAGAACATTTCACAAACATAAGCTGTCCTGTACTGTAACCCAAACCTGCTCCTTTTGTTGGATGGAGAAAGAGAAGGAGAATTTTTTGCTGAGGGAGACATGCTGGCCAAGGCTGGGCCAGAGGGRTCTGCTGGCTGGAGAGTTTCAGGTGCAACTGGAGCTGCTGGKGTTCGAATTCCTATTATGGTTTGTGGCACAGTCATTCATTTTGCTGTTGGCCCTGCTGACAATCCCAGCAGCCTCTGGACCTGAAAAGCCCTTTGTGCTTCTGGCAGGTGAAACAAATACCAATGCATGCGTAGGAGAGGTCACTTTGGATTTCCATACAGACAGGTTTTCCTTTTTTTTTTTCTTTAATGAGATTTCAGGAGAGGGTGAGGGAAGGTRGCTGATAGAACATTATTATGGAGCTTGTAATTGCTTATACAGCTTTCTAACCTACCTGTATTACAAAAGCGTGATAGAAGAGAGGCAAGGGGCCGGCTGCTCTCTGGAGTGTGGTAGGGAAGGGCAGGGATGCACGCAGGGGTGGAGAAGGGCTCTTCTGACATTGCATGTGTAATCTAATCTAGGCCATAATAATTTCCTACTGGCTCAGCATCAGTCACATCGTTAGCCTAACACTGAAATTAGATCTTGCCTGTCAGTGACATTTGCTTTCCTATCTGGACCATCTCTGTACTGCAGTACTTCCTGGCTCAATTCATGTGGGACCAACAATCCCAGTTATGTCGATCCAGACATAACAGAAAGCTTTTACTGAGCACTCCCTGCAGACCAGGGAAACCATCAAAGTGAGTGTTTCAATATGCCATTGCTCTCTTGTGTAAAATAAGAACAGCTCCGTGTTACAACTTGGGGTCTTACTCCCTTCCAATTCCCTGCATTGATCACAAACAAACAAACAGCAAATACTAAAAAGATATGTGAAGCATATCCCTTATCTAAATCCATACTATATCTATGTCTGTACTGTGTGCAGTCCAGCTGAGACAACTGAGCTGGTGGGCCAGATTCATTCAGCTGTTGCTCCTCTTCCTCTGTTAGGCACTAGGAAATAGAGATGCAGTATTTCTGGCCCCTACATCAGACCTCTGGTCATACAAGCTTGTGCTGTGATCTTATATATTAATGGTTTAGCCAGCACATTTCTCAGTTAGGAAGCCTCAAAGTGTTCAGAAGTTGTGGCAAGAAAATGGGAGATGCGCTTTCCTCAAATCAGGGCTGCCAGAGCCACCACACTAACAATGCTGCAAACACTGAAGTTTTCCCTTTTCCCCGTGCACCCAAAATGACATGTCATTAAGGGGTCCTTGCAATAACCAGCGAGTTCTTGACGATTCTGAAAACTAGAGAAACCTGGACAAGTTCCTGTGTGGGTCATAAATTTCTACTGAGCCTCCTGTGCTTCCCAGGGTGCAAACTTCTCACTGTACTTGCTACTGATGGTTGCACCTCAGGGGCGGGAGAGGTGATCCGAGCCCCAGTTTGAGTACCCCCTCTTGCCCCAGGAGGGCTGCAGCTCACAGGGTGCTGGCTCTGGATCCGTAAAGAGGATATGCTTCACTTCAGGCACAGCCAGTCTGATGTCTGACTGTAAATGTATGAGCTGTCACACTGCAGGGAGGATTCATCTCCCCTTAGCTCCAGGCATTTCCAGTGCACTTGTTTCCACTGGAGCCAGACGTTGTGGGCTTCTTTCACATTTGATGGAGAGAAATAGGCATTTCTGCGGATTTAGCTCATCTTGAAGCAGACGTTTAAAAAGTCAGATGAACCCCAGAAGTGCTTTCTAGGAGGACTTTATCCTTGAACAGCTTGAGGAACATTAGTCATTGAAAAGACTGAATTTTGGACAAACTCCAAATTCCAGATTACCATTTAAAAAGATAACATTTTAAACAAACATTTTAATGTAAGCAAACATTCAATTTACCCTTGTTAGCAAACACAAAATGACTTAATTCACAGTTTTTCAAATACCAGACAGGTTCCCAGTTAGGAACTGCAAACACCATATAGCTTATCTTCTCCTGACATCTTGTTGCCTTGCATTTCAGGAGAGCTTAGAAGAGATAAGATGGGTTCCTTTCTTCACCTCTTACCTAATCATAAAGTCATTTTGTGGTCAAGACCATTTTTAAAGGTGTCCGATTAAGGACCTCAGGGTTCAATTCCAAAAGAATTAATCTAAGATCTGGCACTCAGAAAATTCAGTTTTAGCTTAGGTCTTATTTTCCTATGAAGGCTTTAGGATCCTGGCTCCATTCCCTCCCACCTTGTATTTTTAATGACTTGCCTGCTTCTTGTTACATTTCCTCTACCCTGTCTACAAAGGCATGAGTGTGAGATAGCACCAAATATTTTGTGAAAAGATAAAAAAAATAAATTCCCACATATGCCCATAAAAGGAGGCTTTCATGATGTGTTTTTTTCATGACCTGGAGCAAAAGAGAGGCACTCTACTTTTAAAATAAGTGTTAAACCAGAAGCATGAGTTAAACTCTCAGACCTTCGGGTGGCGTAGACACCATAGGTGGTGTAACATTTTACTTTAGCTGGGGATTTACACACATAATTTAGTTTTATGGCATTTTCCTGCAAATTACAGCAAATTTTCATCATCAAGACATATAAATTTGACTTTTGTTATTTATTTGTTAGAACCTCTTTAACGGACAGCTGGAGCTAAACTGCTGTGGTCCTGCTAGGGGATATGTATTGATCTGGGCATTCATTTATTGATTATCTACTTTACTGCCAAACAATCCTTTCTGTTTGCTTGTCTTCATCTACTTTAGATTCTGGAAGCAGCCTGGAAATTTCACACACTGCCCATTACATTAATGGAAAGTATTGATATGCTAATTGTCCAGGAGGTGATCAGAAGACCTGGGGACAACATAATCATCTTGCTGTTCTACATGCATTTTGAAATCATTAGCTGAAAATATTGACGTTAGGTAATGAATAAAACTCACACCAAAGAAACAAAATTACTTTTTGACTTAAAAAAAGACCCTGCAAATGCAATGGATTTCTAATGAGTCCCTCCAGAAAACACAAGTACTCAGAAGGTCAAGTATAATAAAACTGTGACCTGAGTAGGTGAGGGGTGGGGGGTGAGGGGCTTGCAAACAAGAACTCTGGCTTTGTAGCTAGAGAACTGTAACTACAGAACTGCCTAATTTATATGTACATTTATAAATATGTAAAATGGAAAGGATGCAATTTTTTTGAAAGTGCTTTTATTTTGCAATTGAATCTGCTAGTGTAGCCCCCTGCCGCTCCACAGAGTAGGATTAAAAGGTAAAACAGGCATCAGAACTTCCCACCAGCATTTCTGATTTCGAACTTTGTCCTTTGTATCAGAGTAGCTGGCGTTGGGAATTTGCTTGGCTTGAGCAAGGGATGTGGGGATGTGGAATTGTCTAGACAGACTGGGGCAACCACATATGTTGGGGGGTGGCTGGGAGTGGGAAGACTGCTCTGAAAATGCTCCAGATGAAATTTAACATAGCTCAGAGTAAAATGGGGAGAAGGAAAAACAGCTGTCTGCCACCTGAGCAATACAACTCAGGAGTGGGATCCTGCACCTTTTGTGTTATCAGGGAAAACGTAGACATCACATGGTAATACTCGCAAGTTGCCATCATGGTGGGCAGAGTGATGAGCTAAGCCCCTTGCCCTGCTGTCAGGCTATGCCCTAGGACATGCTGCTACTGCCATGGCATTATAGCCTCCTGCTATGGCTTTGGCAGTAGGGGAGAGCTCAAAACCAAGTCCATCTCRTTGCGCTAACAGTAGAGCAATCATGCACCACCACTGATGCAATTTGTGCTAAGGAAGGGCAGGACAGGACTGAAATTGTGAAGCCCAAGGTTATGCCTGTGGCACAAAAAAGAGGAGGAGAAGGATTTTTGCCGCCCGCTCCCCCCCAGTCCCAAAATCACAAGTGAAGGGTAGATAGGAGGTAGATGGAGGAAGTCAAGCAGTGATGAGCCAGAAAGAGTGGATGAGGGTCTAAACACACTCTCAGAGTGTAGGGTGGTCTCCTGGAGCACAGCATGGCAGCCCCTTCACTGCAGGTCAGTAAGAAGGACCCAGGCAGGGGACATAAAGATTTACTGTGCAATGGAGAACAGTCCTGCGTTGCCCAGGGTATGGACAAATTGACCTCGCAAGCCTTTTCCATCTCCGGTTTCTGAGTCCCAAACAGAGAATGCTGTTACAGCTGCAGCTCAGGCCAAATGGGAGCCGTGCAGCAGGGGGCTCTTTGCARATTGTGTGAAGAAAAAAATGAAAATGAATGAGCCAGAGCTTCAGGGCCTTCCCTTTCCATAGCACTAGGACAGAAAAGCCAGCGGCTATTGTAGAGCAAGGAGTTTCTGCGCATTTTATTACATGCTGAGCCCACAGCCTGGCAGGAGAGAAAGAAGAGGATTTAACACTTAAGCTAGCTTAATTTATACTAGCAGAACATCCCAGATTGGGTCCATCGTAACATACTCTTTCTGGATGCTCATTAAAACCCTTTTTGCACACAGAATGTAGAGTAGCTCGAATCTGCAGAGACCAGTCGTAGTATTAACTGTTCGCGTGCCTCAGGCGGCTGTGAGGAGTGAGCTCCTGGGAGCACAGAGGCAGGCCACGGTGGCTGAGCGGATGCCTGAATCCAAGCCTGGCACTTCTGGAGCTCAAGGAAAGGTATATTAGTTTGCCCAGGTGCTTCCTGTCGCTGCAGGCTCTGGAGCCCACAGTATGCAGGGGATGGGGGAGGCTTGTCTCACTCGCTCTTTGAGCTCCATCGTAGTTCAATTTGCTTCTTTGAGAAGGCTGCCAATGTAATTGAGAACTGTTCCTTACTTTTGATTTGATCCTTATGTTTTCAACTGGCATAGTGATGAGGACCACATCAATGCACACAGTTAATAACCCTTTACATGTTAAGATGTTATGAGAGAAGCATACGAGTGATATGAGGAAATCTGAATGCCTAATATGACTCCTCCTTTGAAAACTGATCTCCGACTGTTTTCTAAAGAGAATAATGTTGGAAGAGTCAGGAGAGCTTCAAGCTTGATGCAGAGCTAAAGATCAAAACATTGCAAAGCCATAATGCAGATGAATTCTAATGGATAGATGGATATAGACTGATATGCTAATATACCTGTTTAACTTGATAGATGTTAATGATGATGACAAATTTGTAAATGTATTTGGATCTACATTTATCATTTTGCTGCAATATATTAAAAATGGGATTATCATTATTTTGCATCCATCAAAAAGCTGTTGCTAAGCACAGCTCCAAACTCCCTGGCTTGCTAAGTGGCAGTTCAGTCATATACAAAATATTGCAATATAATATTACAAATTTTTTATCCTTAATTAACACAGTCCTGACTTTTCATCATCATCAATCCTGTCACTGGGCATGACACATATAAATGACTAGAATTAATTTTTTTCAGAGCACTATTTCCAGATTGAAGCCAGCAAATTTAGATTGCATCTAAAGACATTATTGCATTTTGCTCTTTTGCCTCAAACCAGTGAGAASTCCCTAAAAAATCAGCTTCTAGCTTATGAGAATGACTGTGAAATTAAATATGAGTTGTATACTGAGCTGGTTAGAAACGAGAAATGAAAAATCTGAGCTTCACCTTACAACATGCTGAGCACTGGTACCTCCTGGAGAGGTCAGGTTCTCTTGGAGATGCAAATCCTCTGCAATGTACTTCCGAATAATCCTTTGTCCCCGAGAATAAGAACTGGCATGTCTGCCAATATGAGTTGAAGACACTCTGTCGTCTACGATAACCTAAAAAGAGCACTCTTTAGGTTAATAATTGGCAGAGATTAGTTTCAATAAACATCTGGATAATTTTTTTCATAGGAAACCCTTTATGTTATTTGTTATCTTTCATCTGGGCATCTCAAAAGAATATGTAACCAAAAAGGAGTTAAATCCCACAATCCTGGTGGCAGGTTTGCATTACAAAGATTAAATGCCTGCCCCTTGGCAGCACAGTAACATGGAGAGAGAACTTTATGCCAAAGCCAGATATCATCATACCTATTCTTCTACTGTCATCAGACACCCAAACTTTGACACACGGTTTGCTGAAAGAGCACCTGATTTATTCACAGATTTGCCACAAAGAAATTTCTAAGCAGGACAGAATACAGCTATGATGTGGATGGAGACAAAGATTGTGTATCTCTTACACCTAATTCGGCACCCACACAAGACAGTACTCACGCAGGGCATCCCCAGCCTCCTTAGTACTTCCATTACATTCAGCTTCCCTGAAGCCACCTGCAACCTTCCTGTGGAAGAGTGCAACTATGTGAGCCATGTGGACACTGCCATCACATGCAGTTTTATTAAATGCTGTTTGATGTCAGGAGATTGGGATGTKTATAAATTAGAGGACTGATGATTTCATTTCAAGATAGGGCAGAATGTGAAGCTGCATTTGGAAATTAAAATCCAGCAGCAAAATCCCACATCTTTTAGAGTAGTGAAGGAAGCGCCRGAAACTTTTGCTAGTAGCAACTGTGCTAATATAAATGAGCCTCCTCTGACAAGCTTGGCTCTGAAGAAAACTTCCCTTTCTAGCCCTTAGCCATAGTGCACAAAGCTACAATAAGTGGCTTTCTCGTAATGGATCCTGCCAAGACCACAGGCTAAGCACAGCTCTTCATTACTCCAGCATAATTTACTATGAAGCTAATAGAAGCAAGAAAATAATCTTTTTTTCAGAGTATATTCCTTGTTTGTTCTGATCATCGGCTGGTACCCTGCATTACTGGTAGCCATTCAGAATCTAGCCACATTCTGAGCAACCTGAAATTATTTATTTATCCTTGCAGTATCTTTGTGGTGTAGATGGCCTATAGTTTCACCAAGAGTCAAAGCATGGGTTGACAAGAGTGACTTGCTCAAGGCCACACGAAGTCTGCAACAGAGCTGGGATCACATCTTGCTTCCAGGTACAAAACCAGAAATCCACCCCGGTGATATGGAGGCAGTTCATACAAGGGTAAAGTGAATCAGAGTGCGTATTATTGACCTGAGGTCTGTGGTCCCACTCAAGTTACAGATACTCAGACCTCTTGTTTGCTGGCTAATCTAGTTTGAATTTTGCTAGTGTTCACACATACCCACTCAGAATCGATAGTGCACCTACGCATAAGACAGCTAGAAACAGGATTTAATTAGAATATAGGATAGGCTGTGGTGATCAAACACAGGGCTCAGCCACTTGGCCAGCCCCTTTCATCCCCTTTTCCCTTTATTTTCCCATGTTTTTTCCTCCTMGATCCACCTCAAACCTTCTCTCTCCCCTTCTTTGGTCTTTGCCTTAAACATTGTATAGTAAGTCTTGCACGTTCCCAAAATGCTGTTCCCATTGCATCCCTTAATGTGTCCTATACCATAGGCAATAACCACTTTTAGTTTGCAAGGCATCTGGGAGACAGTTTCTTGGTTAACTTATCTTGACAGGCTTCACACCAGGTAACAAGGTCTAATCAGTCTTCTCTGATGTGCTTGGGAGCAGCCAATGTTGTGTGCTCCATTTTCCCTGATGAGGTTACTGATGTTTCTCTGCCTTTGTTCTCCCTGCATCTTTGTGTTTACAGAGATTACACTTTTAATCACGTAACCCAACACCCACAAAGTAATGAGGAATCACACTGGACCCTTTATCCTGTGCTGACTAAGAAACTGAGGTGAATAAAATGCTTTTACAGCCTGAGAGCTTCCCACTTAATCTCTAAGTGAACTAGAAGATCTTGCTTTTTGGTAACTGCCAAGGAGGCACCCATCCACCTTGCTTTGCCTCTTAACCCCTATTGCTGCATGTAGTCAGGGTGAGTTGGCTGGAGCCTGCTGAGTGGTGAGATGGGTCATGCTGGGTCGTCACACTGGGAGTCCACGCAGGAAGGGCAGCAGCTGGGGATCAGCGTCCTGGTAGGCGGAGAAATTCCCACAGCCACATCCCTCAGGGGTCAGAAACCACTCCTCCATCTCAACCCCCCTTCTGGAAACTAGTTCCCAAGCTGACTTCCATGTGGGAATTAGCTATCAGGGGTTAAAATACCATTAAAGAACTAACAGAAGCTAAATCTAGATACTCAAATAAAAGTCTTATTTTAAGTAAAAAAGTTAAATTCATCCTTCCGAATGATGTGAAATACTTATCAGTAAATCTCCTCAAGCTCCTCTGACTATATTAAACATGAATTGTAAGAATTCTGCTTGAAACAGTATTTTTGTGCAGATTAGCTGAGCACAGTTTTAGAAATCATTTGGCAGCTTTCTACTGTTATAAACTGGCTTTAATTCTTAACTAAAATACCTTCTGCACTAAGCCTTCCTCTTCAGCTATTAAATACACGCTGCAAGCTTTCTAGAGAGTTAAACTTTTATTCTATACACATGCAGATCTACTTATGTACTTGACACACACACGGGGGAATACTTTACAACCAAAAGGTACCACTTAATGAAGAGGCAGCGATTTTCCCATAAAAGCAGAATGGCTCACACACTAATGTGGGTTTCTTCACTCCTGGTCATTATATACTGAAAAATAATGTTCCTTMAAACAAGGCCCGCTTCTCCTCCCATCAAAGCCAAGTGGGATCAGGATTGGGCTAGAAAACGCAATTTAAGTTTCCTAAATGCTGGGTTTCAGAGCTTTACAAAGATATAAATCCCACGGGCTAGCTCTGATTGACTTGCTATAATGAAAATGTCTCTTGTCTTCCAGTTAGGGAATGAAGATGAGAGGAGCATTTGTCAGAAGATGGAAAGGGAGGCTTTTTGAGAGCAACATATCCCTTCCTTATTGCAGAAGGGGCAGAGTGAGCAATAATGGGCCTCATGAAGGTACAGCCTGTCCGCAGGGGTGCAGCTCTGAYCCCAGCTCTTCCAGGCGTCACTAAAGGGCTCCTGCCTGCTGCTGCATGGCAAGTAGAGGGTTTGTTGTATGACGTGCTAATGCCACCACAACCCTCCATGGTCCTCAAAACTGGCTGTAGGTGCCTGACGGGCAACAGATTTGAGAAAGATGAGGCAGCTCTTAGTGGTTGGGCATGCTGCCGTGATGCGCTGCGGGCAACTCGCTGGTGGTCGCCAGCAACAACCTCCCAGTGCCATCAGCCAGGCTGAAATAGAGCCGTGCGACCCGCCAGCACGGCACATGACAGCCGTGGAGCAAGAGGCCGGGTGACCGGCACGGCCTGCAGGGCTGTCATGCTCGGCGACAACCGGAGCCGCGCTGCCCACTCTCCCGAGCAGGAGACCGGGATGACCCTGCGGGGCGGGCTGCCGGCAACGCCCCATTCACCGGGGGTCCCGGCTGGGCTTTCCCGGGTGCGAGGGCGCGCAGCGAGGCCCGCGGGCCTGCAGCCCCCGCGAGACTTCCCGGCCGGTTCCCGGGCCCGGGCCGTGGCCCCGCGCCGGTCCCTCAGCGGCGCCCCGGGACCAGGCCCCGCCC
>JAYKAV010003228.1:96122-157289 GCA_035582835.1 Phoebastria nigripes
CAAAAAAAACCAAAAAACCAAACCAACCAACCAACCAAACCCCCCCCCCAAAAACCAACCAACCAACCAACCAAAAAACCCACCAAAAAACCCCAAACAAACAAACAAAAAAACCACCACCAAAAAAACCCCATTGTGAACTTTTAAATGAACAGATCTTTCACTTTACCATGTAACCAAGGTTTTGCATGTTAAACTTGCCCTTTATTAAATCAAGTCCTGTTGGAATTCTGAGTTACACTCTCTAAGAAATTTTTGTTTGCTAGCCCTTTCTTGAAAGGTGAGATCTACCTCCACTTGTTAGGCATTTTCAATCTTGTGAATGTATAGGCTTTGAATATCAGCAAGCGTGAAGGTAAGAGAAGAGTGAAGCCCTATAATATTTCAGCCTATGAGCTCTATAACAAACCACAAGCATTTGTCCTTTTACAGTCAGATGGCGGGCTATCCCCCTAGATCTGCAAGCAGTATGTGAGTTTCAGGAACCAATTCTCTTTCGCTGCTCTGACAAAGGAGCCAGCATGTGCGATGAACAAATCAGGAGCGTACTTCTGACCAAAGATCAAAGTGATCTGACTAGAACATTAACAGAGTACCTGGAAGATAAAAAGGACATTGATAGTAGAGTTCCTAAGAATATTTACAAACAATACAAATTGGCAGTACCAGTTGTATCCTAAAAATCCTCTATGAGGAGTGTTAGCTTCTAAATTGCAAGTTTGAGGTAGTGTTGCAGCTTTTTTTTTTTCCTATAAGGATTGGTGACAGCATCACACTTTTTTGAAACATTTTTTCATTGCAACCTGTACCTTCCAAAAAAGAGTCCAGAATAGTTTCAATGACCTTATTTCATACTCAAATTATATGTCCATTAAGGGTAAGAGCACAATAGCCATTTTTCTTCCTCCTTCCAGTTTTCATAAAATGTAGAAACAAAATGTTTTACGGCATAATTTCCTTTTTGCACTGCAACTTCAAGTGATTTTCTTTTTGAAAACCTGTCCTTTTCACAACTGAGATATTAGTAGACATTTCATGGAGAACTCCTGATTCAGAGTTCCTGGATGTAGGCTCTTTTAGAGGTAAGGTAACATATAAAGGTGTTTGTCTCTTAGTTGCATCAACCGAGTCCACCCAAAAGTAGCGGGTACTTGATGACATTGGTTATATATACCATTTCATCAGTCTCACTTTTTTAATATAGTATAGAAAGCTTTTGCCATTCTTATGCAAAACTATGCATATTAGTTACAGCAGAAATGCCCAGTGTCTCTTCCTGCAGCAGTTTTGATAACTTTCAAGCTTTCAAAGTTAAAGGCTTTCTACTTATTAATGACTTCTACATGAGTTAGACTTCGATGTCTAATCAGATTGGGTATCCTTAAAATTTCTAATGGGATGCTTGAAAATCTGCCAATGGACTATATAGGTTTTCTGATGAATTGTTTTAATGAAGCTCTGCCTTGCTATTTGGTTAACAGTCTTCAGGGTAGCCTCAGGCTGCTTAGTTTCCAATTTTCTTGTGTTATCTGTAGATAAATGTCCACCTTATTGGAGCTTACTGGCCGATTAGCTGAGTCAAATGAAATCTGAAAATACAAAAAGCACTTCTGATCACTGGCAGGTTATTCTTGTCCTAACTGAGGTTGAATCCAGAGTTGCTGGCCTGATGACTGCCACTGCTCCTTGTAAGTAGTCTCATGGGGAAACTGTGTTCAGCCTGTAAAGCACGGTTTAGCTAATTTTTCCCTGCAGTGTTGGTGCTTCATTTGTTTGCTCATCAACAGTTGCAAAATTAGGCAGCCCACTTTTGTGAACAGACTTTCCCATTTATGAAGCGATCAATGTAACTTCCTTTGGGCCTGTATCAGACACACCTGTGTAAGGCCCATCAGATCCTGTTAAAATTAAACCTGCATGTCTTAAACTTCTAAAATACTTGGTGGTTATCTCTCTTTTGGACAGGAAGCATGTCTGATATGGGATATCTCAAAGGGGCAGTGACTTTTGGGAAATAGGGTACTCTTTCCACCTTTGCCAGTCTGGCCCTTGAAGGTAGGATGAGTTGGGTGTTTGCAAACATGAGCCTTCCAAGCTACTTTGCACATCCCTGTAAGAAAACTAATTTGGCGTAGATTTAGTAAATATTCCAGTGTTGTTTACTTCAGTTCAGAAGGACTGTGTTGGCCTTCTGTTTAGGAAAAAATGTGTTATTGAAATGCTGTAGTAAATGTTTGGGTTAGAGAAGAGTTTGAGTGAGCTCAACTGTCAAAATTAAACCCTAGGTGTACGCAGCTGTACCAAGAGCTAGTCATTGCATGTTTCCAGGGCAAAGTAATTTTGGATACCTTGAAATGTATAGATTCATAATCTGTTTTTAAACAAGCTTCCCAAGTTGTTCCCTTCTTCTCCCACAAATCACACCCCAGCATTACACAAAAGTAAGGGGAAGGTATGTATGCATGCAAGAGGAAAACAAATATTGACACCATACCAGGGGTTCCTGTTGAGCCCCTGAGTGTAAATAAGAGGGAAGTTAATTTCTGTATCTAAAATGACTTGAATTTTCTAGGTCCAGGGGATTGCTTATCTCTATAGAGTCACTGTGTGAACTGAGTCTAGTTGGTAGTTGAGCAGGCAGGAGTTTGGGAAGTTGGAGTTTCATCTGTTATAGAGTGGGCCTACCTATATTTTAATCAGAATCCCTGGACTGGGTATTAGCTGCATACCTGCTCAAAGACTTTTGGTTATGACTTTGCCTATTTACTACTGAGAAATAAATTTTTCAAGATACACCTGTGGTCTTTAATATTAATACTTTGCATTTTTTATGATGCTTCTTAAAAAACGGTTTATATATTTGGAAAACTACTGATCAGTATATATCTTCAGGTACCCATCTCCTCAGCATCTGAGCAGCACGGAAACATAAATTATGGATGCTTGCAGCATTCCCATGGGGTAGGAGAGCATTAGTAATCATTAACAGATAAGGAAAACTGAAGCCAAGGAAAGCAGAGTAATATGATCATAGAAGACATCTGTGGCAGGGCTGAACCCTGTCTCCGGTCTTCTCAAATTCCACCCAGAAAGCTGCCCTTTCCTGAAAGGGATCCTGTCTGCAGGGCTGGACTGTGTCGCAAGTATTGACATTAATCTTCCTCCTCTTGAAGCTTACATCGCCAACATTCCTGTTGAGGAGCGGACTAGGAGTCGGCACACTAGCATTAAACCATTGTGTTGTTTTAAGGCGGCATCGTGGTGTTTAACGCCAGTTGGATGACATATGGCTGCCAGTTTCTAGAGCTGAATCTGTGTCTGCCTCAACTCTGCCAACTGCTGTTGAGGGTGAAAGCTCTAGGAGTGCGAGAGACTTATGTTTAAGTGCATGTAGACAGTATGTAGGGCTGTCTGCTTGGTAAGCTTGATGAAGAATTGGGAAGGGGCACGATAGATAACACAATGTGCAGTGAATGCTTGTGTCCTCTTGTGTCTGGTTTTTAATAGTACAAATAGATAATGGCATCAGTGGAAAGCTCAGGTGTGAAGTATGGTAGGAGTAGACCGAGTTCTCTTTCCTGTATTACTTTTATGCATTAGTGATAGGAAATGTGCCTGTGTGGTATTACTGACAGCCTTGAGTGGCTGGCAGGAGTGTTTTAAATCCAAGACTGAATTCCTTGGCTTTCTACTGAGCTCCTAGTTGAATTTATTCGCATTGGCAAAAAAGTTGGCTGACTTGAAGACATGCTATGCACAGACTTAAAATATTTTGAAATAGTAGGGCTTGAAGACCTTCTTTGCTTTCTCAGGGGCAAATTCTGCCACTGAACATATGTTGTAGATCACATTTTAAAGGGGTTTTTCCCTGGCTCCCATTTTGCTGCCCTTTACTTTGAACACAGCCTTCCCTCTGCCCTCCACCCCCCGAAAAGGTAGTAAGATGTGGTTACTGAAATTACTGAATTTTGTACATGAAGCACTCACTGTCTCTCTCCTAAGTGGGAATATTTTACACATGGGTAGAGTGGGACACAAATCAAGGTGATGTGTGATCGTGTACAAATAGAACTAAGATAACATCCTAGAGATAATGGTGATTCTTGGCAGTGCATAACATCAGGCAAATTGTTTGCTGTCTGCCTTAAAATGGAGATGCCACTTGCCCACTTCAGTTTCTTTAGTTTCATAAATGCTGGTAAGTGCTCAGTTCCCCAAAGTGAGTGTCATCAATAATTCATTATCACTTAATTGCTGGAACTGATTTCTGATTGATTTGGTAAGTAGGACTCTAGGAAATGGTACGCTTCCCCTGTCAGTTCCCCTTCACTGCTTTTGCCAACGTTTCATGGGAGAGTTGTCCACATGCCTTTTCACCCTTCTTCCATGGATACTTTGCCCTAGGGCCACAATAAAACTGGAGGAGCTTACAAAAGGAATGGGGCAAACAGCATCAGATGGGGTTGTGGATTTCTTTTTGCATCAGCAGCATGTCCCAGAAAGGCTGAACCACAGACAGGCTGGGGTTGGAGGGCTCAGCCCTGCACATATGACACACCGTCACTGTGTGTCACTTCTCTTTCTCTTACTTGTTCAGATAGAGAGGCTTCTCCTGGACTGTTGTCTTGTCTTCCTGCTGGTGCTCTAAATGCTTAAAGGTCTGCTACTTTTGTCTGATGCTGTTGTCTATAAGCTTGGCTGAGAAGGCTGTTTCATTTGTCCCTTTTATATCCCTACTTTGAATCATGTGTGAGCTATTTCTAATGGTTTTCCATCATAATGGGAATACATAGTTTTGGAGTGGATGACGGTTGTAGTTATATTTTGCTTTCTTTATGTGATGAATGTACTTTAAATCATCCCATCGGAGGTGAGGATTTGGAATTATGTAGGTTCTCCTTCCAGTGTTTCCTGACTGCAAAAGGGCGAGTGGCTCCAGTCTCCCAGGGTGGAGTATGGCAGACTTCTTATCTGGCAGCAGTTTGGACACTAGAGAGGGGAACTTTAAAATAGATGTCCTGGAAAATACATGGTGCTTGTTTTTAGTAGCATAGGATAGTCTCTGTTCTGTGTAAGATATGAACTAAAATACAAATGAGGAAGCAGTGCAGTATCACAGTCTTACATACCTAGAAATGAAAGGTGGGGAAGGACTATTGGTTTATCTATATAGTTTATCCCCTAGGGCTACTGTAAGCATCTTTCATCCACTTTGTTGGATGAAGGTCCAAAGGTAAGTAACTACAACAGGACTTTAGTCATAGTATCTTCTGATCCTTTCTTATAGTTTGGGACATTGTCTTTGCCTTGCAGAATCTGAGCCGTTTAACACCTGTGCAGGGTTCGGCAATGTGAAATGTTCTCAAAGGCTGTGCTACATCCTAAAAAACAGTCTGTTTGAGCATGTCCTTCATCTGAGTCTGGTTTGCCAAAGAGGCGTTAGAAGGGAATGTGTTGTATTTTTTTGTTTGGTTTTTTTTTTTTTTTGTATAAACATACGTAGTTTCCAAATGGATTCAGTTCTATCTTAAACACATATCAAGAATTATTTTGTTACTATTTTTATACATTTTTGAGGCCGTGTGTCGGGATTCTTCTCGTCTTTAAATAAACTTACATGGATATGTTTCATTATGCATTAACTCTCTGTTTTAAACTGCTATGAATGTAAAAATGAATTGACAACCCAGTTCTCAGAAATAAGTCTTTTTGTTTTGAGGTGTCCTGATGTCTTTAAACTTCATTGAAATGACAGGGCTGGAAAGAACATCACTCTTGCTAAGCTGCTTCGTGGGATTCCCTAAAGACTACTTCATTCTTGTTTCAATTTCCAGTTAGCAAACTTCTTTTAAAAAGTGTTGGTTTCAGAATGAAATTTCAAATGATGAAATTTCCTTAAAACTGAAAGAAGTTAATCTTTTCAGCCAGCTGTACTTTGTTCTGTTCACAGTATCACTCTTACCTCTCTTTGGAGGAAGAGGAGGAAAATAACTGGACACAAAAGATGCTGTTACTTTGAGTGAATAGTTTTCCATGGAGAAGTTCTTAAAACTGGGAGTTTTGACTTGAATTTGTTGTGGCTAAGATATCTTGAGCAGTAGTGTACCTGCACAGTATGTTCCTGAATCTGTTGTTTGATGTCTCACGGAAAAATTTATTGTAGACTTTTCTAGGCAGCAAATTGAGAAGAGGAAAATAGTAATTTTAAGGTCTGAGTACAATGGCTTAAACCTTCACTTTCCACAAAGAAAATGCTTGATTCTGTGCTCCTTTTCACCAGTGAGATTCTAACGGTTTCAGAGGAGCAACTCCAATGTAAAACTGGTGCAACAGAAGGAGGAATCGAGACTTAGGCTGGTCTATAGGGAAGGAGTAATTGCATTTCGGTTTCCAGTGGCATGCTGGGTTTTGTGCTCTGGTTGGGGGATGCATGGCGGGTAGGAAGCTTATTCTGTCCATACATTTAAAGTTTTACTGTGGTTTTCATCTTGCCATGTAAAATTTTTTGTGCTATATAAGTGTTTGATCACAAAGCATCTCTGTTAGCATGTGCTTCTTGCTGACAAGGTGCTTCTGAAACACAGAAGGTATGTTGACATACTGGAAAAGTTGTGGTGTCACCCGTCTCTGGCAGTCACTGTGAATGACATGACAATCTGCTGTGTTCTGTGCCTGATGAGAAATGTCATCCAGGTACCCAAGCCTATTCTGTCAGTATCATCTGTCCCCTCCTGAAACATGTTGTTTACAGGGTTATCTGAAACACACTGAGAAATTCTTAATGGGCACTCAAATAATGACAGTGATGAAGCTGCAAAGTTACCTCCTTGCTGGTAGCAGTCTCTGTGAGAAAGTCTTCCTGCCTTTGGGATGAATCTTCCTGACTGCTGAAGGATACTCTGTACCATTGGCAGTAGATTTTTAGAGGAAGTAAGAAGTTAATTTTCCCCAGAGAGCTCATTTTTTTTGGCATTGGATTTCTGATTGTATCTTCTTTACAGCCTCCAGTTAGCTGAGAGGACTCATGTTGCCACTGCTGCTTGTTCCTTGTATGTTGCCCCCTCCTCCTCTTTGGAGTCAGCATATGGCATGCTATAGATGAGATGCTGATCATACGAGTAATCTTAGTGACGGTATAAGTGGAAAGGAAGCAAGAACTTTCATCGTCAGCTTAAGGATGTCTGTGTTTGGGTTATTGTATCACAGATGTGTTCAGGTGTCCTTCTTTGAGTTCATGCGTGGAATTGAGCTAGTGTTAAGTGTTACCACCACCAAGTAAGTTCAGTTAAGTTTATGCAGTCATCAGCCGTAATGCAGTCAATACTTGGAGTATTCCTTTTAAATTTATTTCTTTGGAAATCTGGAGAAAACGCAGCCATAGGGCAAAGAGCTAGTGGACAATTTAAGTGCTGCTGGCTGAGCCACATCATCTGCTTTGTGTATGAAACACGTGAATATGGTGGATGCTTACAGCCTGTGTTGTGTTTACCAAGAACAAAGTTGTTTGGTGCTGGAGTCCTGGGCAAGTTTTAGCATTGCATTATATTTGCTGTATCTTAGTTTTCCCTTTATACTTTCAGCTAGTTCACAGAATATGGGTCAGTGTACATGGTCAAAAGTAATATTATTTTTGTGTTAACTTCCTGAAATAGGAAATATCCGTATACATAACTTGCAGCGAAGCAACGAGTGCATAAATCTTTCCTTTCTATGTTATACTATATTGTGTTTGAATATGTGAAAATTATTTGCATAGGAGGTTAGGAAAATGGGAAAGAGCTATAGTAATCACATTCAGCCTTTTTTGAGTGATTAAAAAATTTAAGTTAAATGAATTGCATTTATTAATTGAGCTTCACACTTTTTTCCTTTTTAAAAGGGACTAACCCTTGAACAAAAGAGAAGCCCTGTTGCTTAAGTAGAAAGCAAAGACAACTGAAGAGAAGTGCTTTCAATATAATGGACAGCTATACAGTTCATTTCTCCTGCAACCACTCCCATTACATGGCCATTAACAGTTAAATTATTAATGAAGTATTGCTGAAGCAAGCCACTCCTGACTGTCGGCTATCCTCTTTTTTTCTGTGCTAGTTGCCAGGGTCACAAGAGTCTTGTTCCACATAAAGTAGCGTGAGATGCAGACAGGCGTTCTTCCAGACTTGCAGTGGAGAACGCGGCTGAGTTGTCAATGTCTTTCACAAAATTCAGTTTTTCAAGTTCTTGAATGCAAGGAATTTACTTTTACGTTGCAATGAATGATGAGCATCCTCTTACATACTGGCAAATGAAGGCCTGTCAGGAGTGAATCGGTCTGGGAGGCACTTGCATGGGTCTCTCTGAAAACAGAACAGCCTGATGTATCGTGTAATATATGAGATCACAGGTTATCCAGTGACATCACCTGTCTCTCACGGTGGTGCTTATCCTCTGTCCTAGACAGTATGGCTTATTGTCTTCTGCTAATGTGTAATGTCTCCTGCTAACAGGACGGTATAGCTGTCCTGTTAAGTTGCTGTGACAGGGTGTCACTAAGCATTAGTGTTCATAAAGAGGAAAGTACCCTTTTTTGGAAGCATCTTGAAGGATAGTGACGTTTTTTGTTCGTATAAAAACAAGATTAAAAAAGGTCCTGAATTCATGGTCTGTATGATCTAAGTGTAAGATTCATCTTCTTGGCCAAATATTTTTGCCTTTGTAAGAGTGATTTTTGTGCTAATGTACTGATCTCCATATGCTTCAGTAACTTGCCAGTATTGGGAAGTGTAAGTGAAGGGAAAATTTAGGGAAGATAATTGTGTTAAATGAAAGCTCCCTCCTCCTTTTGTAGGAGGAAAGTCTTTGCTCTTTTTAAATTTTTTTTTTTTTCCATTTGCTTTGCATCTTGTCTGAAGTATGTGATCTCCTTCTGAAGTGTTTAACTAATTTTCCAAAGTTATAGCAGGGTCTATTATGTCAAAGAGCTTTGTGCCTCACCTGTGAGGCCTGTTTCTCTGATCCTGCTGAAGTGGATTCAGAGAAGAGAGAAAACCTCAGTGCATGGATGACTGCAGTTTACTGGGCTTTCCGACTGGGAAGGTGGGAGCTATGACTCTGCAACTGTTTGACAGAAGATCGGAATAGAATGTGTCAGCTTGTCTTCTAAGAAAAGTAGAAATTATTGCAGTAGCTGGGAATCAAAATTAAAGAAATGAATCTATGAAGAATCTCGGGTGCCTTTTTAAGGATCTGTATTGCTCCCAAGTGCTTTCAATTCAGGTTTCCCCAGGAGAAAAATGAGTTTTGAATGTTCAGCAAGGTTCCCATTCTCTTAAATATGGGCCTGTGTGTTTAAAGTTGAGGGTGTGTGTGGCAGCAGCTCCGGTGCTGAGACTGAAAATCTTAGTAAGTCTGCAGTAAGTCTGCATAGGTACTTTGTTAGAAAATCTAAACCCAAATGAGCAGCAGCCAGTATGGGCTGCAAGTGGGTTGAGACATTGTTCTGTCAAGTAAGAATTAGAGTTATCGTAACAGCAGTGGTGCACAGACACGATGGCTCATGGAAATGCAGAGGCTGGAGACTGCTTTGCTTGGTTGCTGCTGTTGCACACTTGTGTTAAGTGGAGTAGGAGAAACCTTGGCTAGCACCTGTATGTGTTACACTAGTGGTCTATTTTGATGGCAATGGCTGTCAGTCTAGCACTATATATTACCTACCAGAGCATCCTTAAAAATATCTATTATGTACACTTTTCATTGTCTTCTAAACTTCTTGTAGCGTGTGGGAAGGGCAGAAAGGAAGGTACAAATGTGTACGTGAGTGGTAGTGGAGAGCCACAGTTAGAGCTAGCCAGTTGCTGATTTCTTGAACGTGGTTGTTACAGAGAGAATATGTTTAGGTTGTCCTTGTATTCCAAAAATGTCTCTTCCTGCTTGCCTTATCATACCCAGATTTGATAGCTGCTTGGCAGAAGTCTTGGCATTGCTTGGCACTAGCATTCTCTGCTCATCGACCTGAAAGAAATGACTGTTGAAACTCAGAAATGCACAGTTTTGAGCTGTGCTGCTTTTGTCATTATCCAGTCAATACAGTCTATTTTTTCTTAGTTCTTTCTTTCCAGAGATTAGGGGGGAAAAAATAGACAAGCTTTCATAAAGTGTGATGTCTGTCTTTTAATTCTGATTAATCAAATACAGTCTCTACCAGTAAAAAAGCATGATGTGTGAGACCCACTATGCTAAATTTACACCCTGCAATTTTCAGACATTAGTTGCTGCTAAATTGGCAGAGTGACTGGGGCCAAATATACCTGCTTTGCAATTATATCTGCTGGTTGGTATTTATGGGAATGGCCAAATAAGCCAATGAGACTCAAAATTAAAATTAACCCTTAATGGCAACATGCTGAAACTGCTGTTTTATTAGTGTATTCATCAAGGCTCTCGAGAACATCCATTATGGCCAGTCTCAGGTGCTACTGCAAGTGATAATGCTTGCTCTCCTAGAACCTTGAAAAAAAGATTGGCAAATCTATGAACTTAGTGCATCCTAAGTTTCAGTTTGGGTTTTGTGTGAAAACAAATGTATCCTGCCTTGGAACCAAGTAGATACGCACTTTGAAGATAAAAACTTTATTATTGAATATGTAGAAGCCATGTCTTTTGCCTGGGTATCTTGAGTTCTCTGGGTTACTGAGATATTATGGACTTTTGTTTTTGTTGAAAATTTTCACAAAATTACTGAGATATTGTCTGTTCCTTCTGGTCCCCATCTGTGTAACTCTGTAGGTGATTCCCCAGCTCATCGGTTTGCTCCGCAGCCCTCGCAGCATTTGCCAGTTTGGCATGCTCTGTCTGGACATGTCTTTGCCCCAGCTTCTTCAGAAAGTACACTTTGTAGCATACATAAATATGATGGATGCTAGGAGGAAGTGGAGCTTTCAGAGTTTGTTTAATCAGCAAAATGATGCATGGGGTTATAGCAAGGTTTTAGAGATCTCCTGAGTTTTGATTTGGCTCAGTGGAAGAATACCTGATGCAAAAAATGTTGAATGAAGCCTTAAAAGGCAAGAATGGTTTTGTAGTTAACCAGAAACTTATTAATTTTTGTTAACTCAGAGTTTGTCCTGGGATTGACCCATCTGAGTAAAACACATCCAGGTTTGGAAGCTGCAAGTGGCTCAAGTGAGACACCCAAAATATTTGGATTAGGGGCTGAAGTGTATAAATGCTTTTTCTTTCTTAACTAGAGTGTACTGGGGAGCTTCTCTTCGAGACTTTTTGTCTAATGGGCACTTTGAGTAGGGTGGCATAATTTTTTTTTTTTCCCTCTTTCGAGGCCAGGATAGACTTCTAAAAAGCAGGTGCTACTTTTCTTTATTGGAAACTGTTCAGAGAATTTTAGGAAATAAAGGAAACAGAATTGGCAGGAATCACAGCAGCAGCAAAAGATGGGAAAAGGAAGAAAGCTGGTACACCACGTAGACTAAATCCTGGACTGTTTCTCGTGTGGCCCTTTCCAGACACATTGGCCACAGTTGCCTCCACTGTTCCTGGGGAAACGTTCATTTTTCTCATGCATGCATCAAAAGTTTTTCTGCTTTTTGCTAAATCTTCCTCTGTCCATCTTCATTCCAGTATTCTTCACTCTTCACTGTGCTGTTAAACACAGCAACTGTTGAAAGAGCCAAAATCCAAGATTGCCAATATTGCAAACAAACCCCTGATTTTACTGCTAATTCAAAAGCAGTTTGTAATATATGGTGTGCGTGGATGATATCTTGCTGTGGCAGTATTTGCTGGAAAGAATTGGTCACCAATTGCAGAAAGATTGCACAGCCATGCTGTGCACCCTGCATTAACGTCCCGTCTGTGTTGGGGCACTGTATATGTTCCTCTACAATGGAAAAAACATCATCGCTCTCAGCTGGGGCTTCTGGTACAATGAATAGAAATAGAGAAGGTGAAACTAAACTCCTGTGGAAAGAATGAGCCTCTCACTCCAATATAATCCCTGCCATGTATCTTCCTAACAGCATGTTTCCCATTGACAAAATGCAAATGCCATTTATTTTTCTGTAATTGATTTGCTTACAGAAAGCAGCAGAAATCTAATCCATGCATCAAATACTGAGTCACTTTATCTTCTGTATAAATTTTTATTATTACTGTACAAAGCACATCAAAGAGCTCAGTTTGAATGGGAGAAAAATCATGCTTTAGGTAGGTGGTTATAAAAGCTGTTATTTTTCACTTAAGTGATTATTTTCTAGGTCTCTGGTAGTGATTATGGGAAATTCCCAACTTCAAATAAATAACCAGTTGTTGTGTACATGTGTCATTCCTGAGCCYCATCTTCTGCCCCCACTTAACTCACTTTGAGGCTTGCCTAGTGGAGGACATGTGACCAGAGCTATGGGAAAAGGGCAAATGCACACTGTCTTTTATAAAAGAAACCTCTCAAGTCTAAAGTAATGGCAAAATCTCTTCAAATAGACCTAAGGCATGACATTTGAAGAGGCTTGTGTCCTGTGATGTCTCACTGTTGAATTAGCCCAGTATATTAGCAGTGATTTCTAAAATATTGTGAGTGGTGTGAGGTCCGGGACGGTCTAAAGGGTGTCGCTGTGGCTGCGCCATGGTTTGTCATGTTTTCAATATAGGGTGGATGAAACTTGGCTGATTATAACACAACCTGGTGATCCTCTGAAATCAAGGCTCTAGTTTGGCTTGTTATGTTGAAATTGTTTTTTCTGAAGGTGTATATGTCCATTTCTGCATTATCATTGCAGCTGGAGAGGAATGAGTTGCCTTTCCCCTTAAAGATTCAGGGATGTTCTAAGTTCACTTTGCACCATGTTTTGTCACCCAACTCACGTGGTCTTCATGTATGCCCTCATTTCAGTCTAACTCTTATCTCTTTGTTGGATTTGCTATTTGAAGAGGTTATCATCTGTTTCCAGGTAATGCTTCTGTTTAGGAACAGTACCCCGTCTTCACTAGCCGTGTGCTGTCACTAGCACCTAGTATAGTCACTCTCCTCTTCTTAAACCATTGCCTTTCCTTGACTCTGATTGTCTTCTGCTAATTCTTCTCCTAACTTTAACTGTTGCTTCAATGTATTGTTTGGAAAAACATTCTTGTTCCTCTTCCAGATTTTTTAGGAGCCTCAGGAGAGAGGTTTCTGGTCTCCTTGTTTTCTGTTCTTAGGGCAGGACTTCAAAGCAGGAGCTGAGTTCCCTTCCCAGGGTAGGGAAGTCTGCAGATCTGTCTCTCTCTGTCTAGATTAAATTTGTGGCTATCTGTCATCAATCTCCTCACACTTGGAAATTAGCTCAGTGTTGTTGAGTGAGAGGTTATGAGTTTTTTCTTTATTGTTAAGGACATTGTTGATATTTTGTTTTGTTACTCTGGCCTGCATCCTGGCCTTTCTTGGACTTGGCCCCTCTGCGGAGCCTCACATCCCAACTGTGTCTTGCAGGCTCTTTCCGAGGTGTGGCCTTTTCATGTAGTCACACAGCCCGAGTTCTCCCCTTGTTACGAATACCGCAGCTTACTTTCCCCTCCTGATGTGCTGTACCAACATGCAGTCAGACCCAAAATGCATAAATTACTCTCCTGATATCATCAGGAGGATATCATTATCATAACTTCGTCTTGTTTTGCTTTTTCCACCACGCTTATGCAGTGAATTCACTTTGAGCCCTGCACGTTCTGTCTCTAGCACACCTGTCAAATGGTCATTTACCAGCAAGATGTCAGCGTTGGATACCAGCCTTCACCACCTACATGCTTGCTGGGACACAGCCATGGCATGTCTGGTTCAGACATGCAGCTTTCCTTACTGGGGAAGACTTTGATATGCAGCTGCCAAGACAATTACTGCTCTTGAAAACTTTCCTTCGCTGCTTGAAGAAGGAATTGTGGCATAGTTGTTAAGGACAAGCAACTTTATTAGAGTAAGGGATGTCTGTTGGAGTTGAAAATGGCAGGAGTGTTTTGGTTTTAGGTTATCTGGTTTAGCCTGAGAAAAGGCTACAGTCCTCGTCTTGTTCTTAATCTAGGGGTGTGTTTCCACAGCAGCATAAGGTGCTTGAGCTGTCCCTCCTTCCAGGGCATGTGTGTTCCTCTCACTCTCTTCTGTGATGGCAGATGCTCGTGAAACTTGGTGGTGGGTTGATTCAGACAGCGCTGAGAACTAAAGGCTTTTAGGTTAACTTTTTTTAAAGCTTGCTGCCCACCTGTGGTGGAGTTTATGCAACTGGATAGTAAGAGGGAAGACAGGAATTTATGGCTGGGGTTGGAGAAAGATGGGGCTACTAGCTCTGAATTTAGATCAGCTTAAGCTGTTGAGGAGATGTACCTTTAGCTAATCACAGCTATGTACAAAAAGCAGCTATGGTTAGTTTGACATAGTGCTTCTGTGACTGATCAATAATATCATTCTGTACTGTCATCTTATGTATTTGGACTCTAAGGTCTCTGGAGGTGCAGAGGTTGGTTTTTTGGTGTGTGTCTTTTTTTTTTTCTTCTTCTCACTGTGTGAAACATTGAAACATTCTTCTGCCTACCAGTTAACAATTTCTGTTCATAGGTTTTTTTTTCTGTAATGCGTAGCTCTTGCTTAAACTGCATTCATTTGCAGAGGTTGATTCTGTGTGTGATCTGTGTGGTGGGACAGAAGACTGCAGAAATACTAAATATACTTGTAAGTGCTGAGTGACTACTCATTGGAGAAGGTGCAAGATGATACCTCCTTAGCATCCTGCTGAAGGACGAGATTGCCATTCTCCTTCATAGTTACCGCTTTTCCCTTCCTCTCCTCCCCTTCCACATTTTTGTATGACTGCATATTTGGGCATTGTTGTTTTTGTATGCTGGAATGTAGAGAGGGATAGTGTGTCCAGTATCAGCTACCAACTCCAAAGGACTTCAGTGCTTTTTATGCCTGTAAGTTACATCATACTTTAACCACTGCCATAGTGAAATGCTCCTAGAGCAACTGACATTATAGAAATTTTTTTTTTTTGCAAAGAATTAACACTGACATTTACAGCCTCACAGTTAACTGCTGCCGCTCCTTGTGATTACTTCTCATTGGAGCACCCTTTAAGTCATCGTTGAGTGGCACAACAGAACAGCTTGAAGTAGCACTTGCAAGTGGGGAAATAAACTAATAGTGAATTCAGTTGTTTTCTCTAGAAAGAACAACTGTGGAATTTTTCTTACATCAGGTCTAAGACCTAAAAGAATCTGCCCAGCTAGTAAGGCTGAACATCCCAGAGTTTGCACAGCTAACAGTCATCTCTGAAAGCCCCTAATTACAGATAACTTAATACATGTTTTTAAGCAAGAAAATGTGGTTAACAGCAGCCTTTTATGACCTCTTGCATCTGCATAGTGCAAAAAAAGTCCTTGCAGAAACAAGTCTCAAAGAGCAATTAAAAACCTTTGATCTTTGAAAGTAAATGTTCAGATTCTGTGATTGGGAAACTTAAACTTAATTGTGCTAGGTAGGTTTTTATTGACATGGAGTATTGTGTGAGGAAATTTAAACCTAGCCCCTTCCAATTGTTAGAAAAACAAACCAAAAAAACCCCCAAAGTGCTCGTTAAGTGGAATTTCTGTCATCACTTCTGTTATTGTAGGTTATTCCTTTAAATTTGATAAATTTTGGACATTGAATTCACTTTTGTTCTGGATCTGCAGCTTGCTAGGTATTGGTTGGACAAATGTTTCTTTACCAGCTCATCTCAAATGTGTGTACCTGAACCGAACTGACAGGATTTCTAATGGTTCTGCAGCCATGCCGCAAAATCCCAACTATAACTTCAGTTCAAACTTTGTTGTTCTCTATTCCTTTTCTTCCCCTTCCTATCATTTAATTGAATGATACATTCTTCTTTAATCTTGGCATTGACTTTTTACAAGATTTACTGTCCAGTTCTGCCATTTGTCCTTATCGGTTTACACAAGCTTATGATTTATACTGGGTGATGCTGTCAGAAGTGTCCTGTTGCCAAGGAAAATGTTAGACAAAGAGGGCTGTGTTTGCTGAGAGAACAAGTAGCTAAAACCTGGGCATAACAGCAGAAAGTAACTGTATACAGATCTGTATGTAGCAGTTTGGTTTCACCTCGCATGAATATTTAAAGGCCGAATTTATGGGTGACTGATTAGGCCCKCCATTGCGACAGCATTTTAAAATTTCATGTTCTGTTGTGTTTTGCAGGCAGAACGTAATTTTCTCAGCAGCTTGTGAAATAAAGGCAAATTTGTCTTGAATCCCTAGGAAAGATCCTTGAATAAACTAAAACTTATTAGTAGTACTTCTCCCACCTTCAAGGTGTTTATCTGTCGATATGAGACTGTATTTCTTTTCTTTCCTCCCTATCAATAGGCCATTCAAGATTAGTGCTCAGACTTCCTCCTGTTGAAGAAAGAAGATAAGATTCAGCTTGGAAATCTTATCGCTAGGTGGATGTTGGCCATGAGTATGTTTCTCTTACCCTATCTTATCAGCAGAGTAAGCAGTGAGATGAGACTGGTGGAGGAAGAGTTTCAGCATTAAGAGTTGTTGTAGACAGAGGAATGTAAGTATCTCCCTGGCTGTGACTGGTATCATTTAACTTTCCAGTCACCTCACCCTGCCCGCCCTGATAAAAGATGGCTTTGGTTCCTGCGGTGGGTCAGACCAGCAGCCAGAGCTGATATTGCAACCCACAACAGTCCTGTTTCTTTAGAAAGTATTTCAGATATCTCTGTTCTAAGTAAGCTGATGTTTAAAAGTTGTGAAAATCAAGTGTTTTTTATCTTCCAAAATGATGGCGGGTAGTAATTTGAGCATGAGGTGTACGAATCCAAGATTTTCTGCAATCATACATGAGGGGGAGTTTGATATAAGGATTTGATATTGATGGTAGTTTGGGACCTGAGAAACAAGACTGAGATTACTTACTCTCTGTTTACTCTCGTTATGTCCATGCCCTGTTGAGAATAATTTAGGCTGTGTTTTCAGGGTGAGTAATACCAAATGACCAGGTAGTACAGGCTTGATGCAGACAGCATATCTGTTCAGTTTGGTGAGATGCAGCAGTGTTGTCTGTGGGAGGACAGATGATACTCTATTGATCATAAAGTTCACCAAGGCAAAGTTAGGCCTCCTTCCCTCTTTTAAAATCCAAGCTTTTAAGGCATAACTGGCAGACTAATCTGAGGTTCTTCACTGTGTCAGATACTTGTACTTCTATTCATCTGACACCGGTTATGGTATAACTTGATTTACTGTCTCTTCAAAGCATGGTCTGAATCTGTCCAAGAGGAGGATAATATACCTAACTGTATCATAAGGGTGCTGCAGAGAAATCTTTCCTCAAAGGTGGAGAGGCTGAGCAAGACAAGATAAAATATTCTCTTCTGAGATGCTAGAAACAATTATCTTTTCTGTCCTCTGTAGGTGTCTGTAGTTTGTAATGTGATCTGTGAGGTGACTTACTGTTGTCCTTTGTTGTAGGGTAGCCGGTGTATAGTGATGAATGTATTACATACATGGTTCATGAAGAAGTTGGATTCTTYTTTATATACACAGGTTCTGTCTTTTATTAAGAAGTGTGTTGAAAGTTACTGAGTATGGAGGGTATAAAATCAATAGGATTTGCTTTGCTTTTAGCATGTTTGAATATAGAAATTACATCTTTAGTTTTTTGTTCGTTCTTGCTGTTTTTGCTGCTACCCCCATCAAGATGCTCAGTTGCATTTTTTTATGTGTATTTATATTGCTTACCTTTTTGCCACCAGTACTCTTGTGTTCTTCCATCAAATTAAAGCTTGAAGTTCAAAAAGTATGCATTTCTAGCCAGGGAACATCTGGAAAAGGATTATACATCAGACACTAACCTGGTTGCAGTCAAAGCAAAGTTTCATGCAACAGTGTCTCTCTTGGGAAACAGCACTGTGATACTGTGTAAGGGTCTAAGCCAAACTGTTGGTGCTAGTCGGGACAGGAGAGCAGGAGAAGAAACAGGCAGGTCTGTCACACTGCCTGTGAAGATGACCATTGTTTTCTGACACAGAAGCTGAACTTCCAAATAATCTGTCTGAATGYGGGACTGTGCCTTCAGAAGCAGTGCCTTCTACTAAGAAGTGGAAAGGCAAGTGGTCCTGTTAATGTGCTGGTGTTTGGAGTAGAGCTGATGAATTGCTAGGAGTGATTTCAAAGGGAGGAACGCCACTGCCCTGTGACTCAAAGCACTGTGCTAAAGGAGGTATCTTCTGAAGACTGAAAGCCACAAGTCAGTGGTCGTCACTGACTACTGTTTGAAAGCCTTAATGGTCTATAAATAACTGTGCTCGCTGTCATACTGATATCTGAAACATGAGCTTCTCCTGGTGCAGCAGAAACTAAAAGAATCCCCCAAAGTCTGCTGGTCTTACGTTTTCACTTTTCTTTGCTAACAATCCACGTTACTTCAAAAAATTGAAGATCCTGTAGACTTGTCTAGCAACCGTGCAGCAACCCCTTCTGTTTCTCTCCTCATTCTGCTTACCAAGATGTACGAATGTATACCTGGCTTTAAGCTGGACGGAAGTTAAAGTGATTAAGAACCTGACTGTGGAGCTGACATGGAGACAGTAACTGGTCAGCTTTCCTCTGTCAGAGAGTAGGTTCCCTCTGGACTTGGTGTTTCCAGGGGGTCAGTGTGGTGGTGGGCGCTGCCTGCTTTTGTTCAGTTGCACTGCTGTGGAATATTTTTTTTGTGACAGTGTCTTCTGCTCTTTTGGAAGATCAGAAAGATAGTAATAACCTGTGGCTAAGGTGAAATTAGAAGAGAGTCACTGTTCAGTAATCTGAAGATGACAATGGTGGAATATGTTCTTTGTATTTCAGACTTTTATTCTGGACTTGACTTTCTGTTTAAGTGCCCGGAGATAATAGCTAAGCTCTTCTGAGAGTATGAGGAACACATAATTAGGGATAATGTTTCCATTCCAGAGGATGTTAATTATTAGAGGGTTCTGTGTGCATGCTCTAATTCATTGCACAGTAATGGTTTTCATAGTTTGCTTAAAATCACTGGGGGTGAGGAACTGGAGAGGAGTCTGGGATAAACAAAACAATCCTAAGTTTGGAGTATTGATCTTGCTCTAGGGTTTGGGTGGATGAATCAGTCTGAGTTGGTTTTCCGCTATAAATTATCTTTGGGGATTGAGGGCAAGCAGGATGGGGAAACTGTTCAGTAAAGATAACCATTTACTCATGTGGCCATTATAGTCAAAACAAAGAAGTTGGGGGTCATGTACTGACCCCTTTTGCCATGAGTATGCAGGAGTCTAACCAAAATTAGGGAGAAAGGTAGCCATGTGATGACTCCGTTGCCTTGTGAAGGATCATAAACGTTATTCACCAGGGGATAAAGAGGGCTCAACTCCATCACTCCTTTGTTCTTGTCTGGAGTAACATATGCACTTGTTGGAGTTAAATGCTTAAATTCTTAAGTGAATGAATCAGACTCAGTCTTGCTGCTGTCACAGTTCAGGCATGATCTCTGTATTTTCCAGGCAGAATGTCAGCTTAGCCTGGTCGTCAGGAGACCGGAGTAGTGTGATGGGACACATGAGCTTGTTATCTCCTCCTTCACCCCTACYCCCCATTTAATTTCTCTTAGGTACAGCTGTTTGATACAAACACTCCTGTTTGACTCCTGTTGTAATTACAAGTATATTGCTAAAGGGATCATGAAATCTAAATTCTGTCCCAAGATCTGTTGTAGGTMTTCTGCACTATTGTGCGTAAATCCTTTAGTCTTTTTTCTTTTTGTGAAGATAAAAATCATGTTGTCCTCAGGGTGGTTTTATAGCAATACATCCCTCAAAGGTATTAAGAATAAGATATATTTACCTCTGCCGCTTCTGTAAGGAAGTGATCTGGTTGGGTAGCTTTAGTTTGGATAAGAACAGCGTATAATCTTCATTTGACCTTCTTGCTGGGGAATGCTTCTCTTTCGAGGTGCACCCAGTTCAGTAATCTAAATAAGTATTTCTTCCTCCTCTCCTTCTCCTTTTTCTGTTTAAACTTGTACTAGTTTGGAGCTGTGTTCACTCTGTACTGTTCATGGCCCATAGCTTGTTTCTGTTCCACCATGCGAACTGTGCTGAGAGCCCGCGGACCTCGGAGATGTATGTATTTTTGGTGTGTACACAAGCAGCTGCGCTGGAGACAAGCAAATGTGTGAAGACAAGCTCTAGTGAAATGCCCAGTCCCCCAAATATAGAATCGAGCCACGAAGGCTGTAGGATTAAAGTAAGCCTGTTCACCTCGGCTCACTTCCTGCACATGGTGTTGCAAGGAAAAAGCAAATGGTTGTTTATTAGGGAAGGATTTAGAAGATTGTATTTAATTCAGGCGCTTGCATGGCTAAGTGCTGAAATACAGCCACCTACTATAGGGAATGTGTCAATTGCTTAAACTAACACTGTAGGATATTTAGAAAAAGATATTCTGTTCTATGCATATTGTATTATTTATGGTGGAGATCATGATGTGTTAAATGGTCTCCAGTTTTCAATAAAGGCAGCTTTTGCTGTGAGGAATTAATGGGTGAAGGATGGGCATCCAATAGTAGTCTGCGTTCCCTGCCACTGTAGTTTTTCTGTCTAAATTGAAAGAAGTTGTCCTTTAGTGCTCTAAAAAGGGTTTTCCCATTGACTTTGACTTGCCTCAGTAGTATTTAGTGTTTAATTGGAAGTAACCATAGGAGTTTCTGCTCTTTTGACTAGGCCTGATCCATTTTAAATCTTGAAAATGCTAGATATCGAATATATCGCATCTCATGGATCACAGTTGGAAAACTGAAGGAGGGGAAGTCGAAGCTGAACAGCGAGCAGTTCCCTGAATATCACTAATTTACCTGCCACTTCAGTGAAGAAACTTTTTTAAGCACTCATACTGCAGTGCGGCTGTCAATCTGCCTTTACAAATAACCCTTATAACTTCTAATGTTGCATAAGCAATGTAATCATCAGGCAGTTTAAATGAGGATAGGGGAGGATAGGGATTAAAACTGTTCAAGGGGATTTAAGTTGTCAGATAATCACTGGCAGGTGTCCTTTACTTGTGACAGATGGCTTAGGTGTTGTTAGGGGCTTCGCGGCAGAGCAATAGAGAGCTTGTCTTATTCTTTGCTTCCCAAAGCCAGCCTGAATGTGCACTGGAATGCTTTTCTTCTGTTCTGGCAAGGCACCTTTGCAGTAGYGCATAGGAAAGCAAATTAAGCTGAAGACTAGCATTTATGGGGATTTACAAGATATGCTTATGAACATGCAGCTGCAAACAACTTTTTGGGTGATATCAAAGGTCTTTATTTAAGAGATGGAAAGTAAACTTAGTCCTCATTAGTGTACTTTCCTTACCTGTTTGGTGCTGTTAAYGGGCAATCTTTTTAAGCCCTACATACTTGAATTCAGTATGGGACCTTCCTCTTAAAAACTAGTGCCCTGTTTTAATTTTAACAATGGGTAAAGTGTAGTAAAGAGGTTGAGTAAGTTTGTTGCCACAGACTCTTTGGGTGGCTGCAGGAGTCCTGACTGATGTTCTCTCATAAGCACAGACTGGCTCTGCCTTCCGTTTCAGTGCAGTGAGTGTTAAGCCAAGTCTACCTTAAATTCCACTGGTGTTACCTTGCTGACAACATACTTCTGTTGGYGGTGAAGTTTATGCATGCACATGTTAAACTGAAGTTTATAGGCAAAGCATAATGTTTGGAGTTTCTTCATGCTTCAGCTTTTGAATTCCTCTTCTGGGTGCATCACCTGCATTAGTAGATATCTGTAAAGTAGATGTGAGTCAGATGCTTCATGTCAACATAAAGAAGTATGGTAAGATACATCTGTCCTTAGCRGCTAAATTTACAGAAGCAACTGGACCTGAATGTAAGCATTTGTAAATAGTTTTGCAGTCTCTGAGGAGTCAAATCTTGTAATATCCTACCAGGCACTTAGCACCACTTATTTGCTATCTTTTAAGATGACTGAGGAAGATCAAAAAGTGTTCGTTCAAGTCTGCAATTATTGCTCACTTTTCTTTAGTTGTGATGTGTTTTGCTGGTGAACAAATATTGGCAGGTATTGAAGGTATGTCTTTTTGATGCCATCTTGCTGCAAATTCCAGCTACTGACTTGTTCTAGTCTCTCTCCTTTTGTTTTCACAACATGTTGCAGATTTCAGTAGAGTGAGAATAGATTTCTGATGTGCTGAAATCAAACCTGGTGTGGATTTACACCTGGCAAGGGGATAAGCAGAAACAAAGAATGAATTCAATCAAGTATGTAGCATACTGTGTGCATCATGTGATAGGAAAGTATCATGAGTTACCCCTTCGGCCTCACAGCTACATACCAGCCTGGATCAAAGTAATTCTCTTCACATTTGAAAAACTTTAAGCAGCGATCCATTGAAAGTATCCAGTGAAGATCCCAGGATTCCCACGAAAGACATGCCAAAGGTTTGACAGCGAAGAGTTCATGCTTCATCCTTGGCGGTAGATCCTCTTTGCAAAGAGGCTGAAGTTACTGGCATTGTTCATGAGGGTGGTGAACACATAAGTGTCTTGTATTTCTTCCTCAAAACCTCCTTGGCCAGGGTGACTGCCTACTCATACTGATTACAGTTTCTGATACAGATGCAGCAGTATTATCAGTAGTGATCTGTTCTGTAATGTGCACAGTTCTCTGGAGTGCTTTCAGGTAAAGGTTTTTTTCTGAAAGATATCCTTGACTTGCTTTCCTAATACAGTGTGAAGTGCTCAGTATGACTTGTCCTTTTATTTATTTTTCCCTGATTCTTTTTCAGGGAAAAATATTTAGATGCTAACATTTTTGGAAGTGGCTGCTAAAACAGATTGACTTTCCTTGCTCAGTCCCCTTCAAAGTCAAACACAAGTCCCTTTTTTTTATTCAGCCCAGATGGTATGCTTCTTAAAGTGAGCAATGTGTTGCAGTGAAAATGGACTACTTTCTCCTTCTTCCCTTCCTCCTTTACTTAACTGAACGCATCCGTGTAGCTCATATTTGGGTTGAATTCAAAATTAGTCAAAAAGGCTGCAGGGTAAATATGTCAACTATTGGAAAGCCAGCTCTGCCASATTGAAGGAATTTCTGCCCCTGCCAACAGGCGATATAGCAAGTTGGCTGCACAAAACCTGACATCTGTATAGACCTTATTAGAAAAATGGACAAGATGATCTAGTTTAGTCCTTTCCATGTCTGTCTTGTGCGTGTCTGTACTGATCCTCCTCATGTGCATGCACAGAGCCCCCCTGAGTCATGCAGCAGGCTGTGCGCTGAGTGGGCAGGAACATYGCATTCCTGAGGGTTGGGAGGTGATGACCGCACTGAGGATTTCTTTGAGGGTTTTTACATCCAATAGAGGAGACTTGCAAAGTGAAGGAAGCAAAAAGAGCGATACAATTTAAAACAGTTCCACATATGCAATTGTTTTGACAGTTCTTTATCCACCAATGGATTTTTTTAAAGATGGAGTAATGCACCTAACAAGTTTCTAGATGTGTTGACTATGACTCTCAAATTGCTGTCTGTAACCTGCAACTCTCTTCTAGCAGCTGATGAAGGGAAATAGCTGTTGCTTTGAAATTGGATTGAGTCAGAGTTCCATGTTCCCATTCTGCAGCAAAGCTTGCGTAGGGCTGTCGGCAAGTAACTTGATCTGCCAGTATCTTTTGTTTCCTGTTTGGTGAAAAGGTTAGTAATACATCCTTGCTTTAGAAGAACATTGAGGGTAAATTTATTGTATGACAAAGGAAATCCTATAAACAAACAACTTACTGGGTAACAAATAAAATCTGGTATCTGTTCCTGGAATGTTGCTTCAATTTAGTAGGGTAGAAGTATAGCATTCTTTCAAGGTAAAAGTAAAGTTATGTTAAAAGTTATGTTAAAAATAACAGGGACTCGATAGCTTTTTTGGGGGGGGGTTGTTTCTTGGTTTGTGTTTTTTTCCTTTTTGAAACTCTAAAAATTTCTGAAATTATTTCGCTTGGTCTAAATCTTTTCATTAAAGAAGTGTGGAGATCATGGCTAAAGCTTTTCATGCAAGATAACAGCAGTAGATCTGACAGGACCTGAACTTTGGTTATTCTGCACAGGAGGTGTTACAGTGCTTGAAATGCATCCAGTTATGTTTTCTCAGGAACACGGTGATGCTTAGCAGGGAGAAGACAGTTCTGTAGTTAGGGCAGGTAKCTGTGAGACCTGGTGTCTGTTCTTAGCTAGCAACTTGCTGAAGTCTAGAAGAGGTCTCACTTAAGTGTTGACAGCAGGATTTTTCATTTTAAATAGGTGCAGCTTCCATGTGGAAGTGGAGCAGGTTGGATGAAAGATGTAGGTATGAGGTTAGACAAGAAGGTAGCGCGCGCAGAGCAGCAGAGAGAGATGCTGTGAGAATGGCACCTTTTTGATGTTGCTGCCTAAATGTACTGCCTAGGTGCTTAGGTTCTGAGAGAGCAAAAGCCTCAGTAATTCCTAGTTCTCTTGTCAAGCTTGAAATAACTCTGTCTTACATTAGAGATTTATTCTTAGCCAGGACATTTCAGTTTTGTAATATTTGAGAACTTGTAAATTCTCTCTAATAAAAGTTATGACAACTACCAGGAAAGTCTTCCAGTGGTACCATACTGACCTGAAACCTATTTTTTGGGGGGAGTGTGGAGAAAGGAGTTAGGTTCTGCTGTTGAAGCTCTTGGGATGCTTTATAACAAACTTGAGAACATGGCATATTGGCTGTGCCTTTACCCGGGTATCTCACCTCTTTCGTATCCCGATCTGGTGGCGGCATGCCATAGTTTTGTAATACTGCGGTAGGTTTTCTCCAGTTGCAGGCAGAGGTGTTATTAGCACACTGGGAGTTGTTCACTAATACGAGGTTGTGTAATGCTGACAGTTTCACCCTCTGTAGCTGTTTGAGAGTGGCGATTTTAGTTTGGTGATTACTTACCAGGTACAGGTCAATGATACAAAGACTGATCTGAATGCATTCAATCACTGGTTTAAGGAAAAAAAAAAAAAAACAAAAAACAAAACAAAAAACAAAAAACCCCTTGCTGGTTGAACACAGAACTGCAGAACTTAGTTAACAGTGATGCTGCAAGGTTGCACTAGTCCGGGGGTGGTTATTGACAGCACCGTATCTATTCAGTGTTTCATGGCAGCCAAGGACAAACTGTTCCCATTGCTGATTTAGATTTAGGGACTCAGGCATGAAGTAGAGTTGGGTACGGCGTTTCCCCGGGGGCTGCTGGGAGCAGTGAAGGCCCTGCCTGAGTGGTCTGGAGCTGAGCTTCTTCCAATGTGCTCTGGAAGTTGCCTTTTCCCATCGCAGTGTAGAGAGCAAACACGTTCTTTCTTGATCAGAAGAGCAGTGATGCAGGGAATGAAACTGAGGTTTGAATGAAACTGCTRAAAGCAAAAAGACATCAAATTGCCAGCTGCATAGCCTGGGCTTGCTTTTTGCTGGCTGTYGTTTTCTTTCTTTAAGGTGCTACAGCAGGAGAGTTACAGGTGGCTCTGGGTGTGTGGCCAGTGGCTGAGATTGCCCCATCTGCCTCAGAAGACCTTATTTCCACCTTTTTCTGAACTACCTTGTCTTTTACCTTGTCCTCCCATCACTCAGGACAAATTTCCATTAAGGTATCTGCTCTGTGCTGGCAGATTCTTAAAACATCCCCAGGAGTCAGCCATTTGCAAGAAATAACATTTGAGAGGAAATACGTTGTTTGGGGGAGACATAGGCATAAAAAAAAATACCTCCCTGAAGCATTCCTATCATGTGTCTTTTGAAACAGTGATGTAAAACTTGGCAGTTTTGCCTGTGTCAGGGATGGAGCATTTTGCTATGTTGCAGGGGAGGAAGGGAACCTTCTGCATTTGGCTGATTCAGGAGTTTCTGGAAAGCCTCAGGCTGAGAGGCTCGTTTTGGCAGCCGAGTTCTCCGAAGATGCCTGTGTGGAGCAGGTTCCTCCCAGGGACTGCAGGAATGAGCTAGGAAAGGGTCTTCCCTGAAACTGCTAATCCTGGCAGCTGTGATCTGCTTTGTGCCCTGTGCAGCATCGAAGAGTGGAGCACTTGCCATGCTGTGTTTATAGTGCTTCTCCTCGCCCCTGGAACTCAGGCCTTCCCAGGGAGAGGAAGGAGTTGGACTCCAACAGGAGCAGGAAGCAATCTGGTGTCGGGTGGGCAATGGAGGGAACTGACTGCAGCTCTGCCACTCCCCCAGGGTTCCAAAAATAATGCAATTATCCTCAAAATAGGTAAATGATAGGTAAATGATTGAGCTGCGCATCAGCTTAATTTGTTCTTCCTGGTTTTGAACCATGAAGATATGTGGGCAGGCGGGGGGGACATATTTTTGTGACACCTCCACCCTTCTGTGGGAAAGTTTGTGCTTCTGGTTTTTGCCTGGTCAAGTACATGTTGCCTGGGACTACACTGGAACATGACAGAGGAAGACGAAGGGAATGATATTCTTTCTCTTCTCATCCTCTGCCTTGTCTTGCAGCTTCCCCCCAGCTCGACGACATGCCATTTTGGTGCTTATTAAAACCATTGAGTGTCATTACCTTCCTTCGCTGAAGTTTGTGTTTCTGTGATATCTGCATTCCAAAAACAATGCACAAAGTGGGAACCATGGTAGATTAAAATGACTGACTAGAGCTGTGTTTTAACCTTGAAGGCAAATCTCTAGGTTTCCCTCTCGCACTGGTCTGTTGATCTCCAGTATCCTGCTATTTGGCAAGTATCCCTCCACTTAGCAGACTCTTAGCGTGCCAACCGCCTTACTAGCCTGTGGACAGATGTATGACAGGGGACTATATTAACACCAAGAAGCTCAATTCTAACTTTGATTAGCAGCACTATGCTTAAAACTTAACTGAAAACCTAGTATGAATTAGTCAATGTGTTGCATAGTTCCTAGCCCTCGGGTAACAACAACAACAAAAAAATATTCTGCAGGCTAAGTACTGATCTGACAAAAGCATGGGAGTATGGAGCTGAGTTCTTGTAGCCTCGTCTGTTTAACTTGTGTTTAGACCGACCCTGTGAAGGAGAGATTTTTTTTTTTTTTTTAACAAACTTTGCTTTGACCTGAGGATACATAGAAGGCTGCATGTATGGTCCTAGGAAGAAAATAGCAAGAAAGAAATCTGTAAAATGGGGAGTGTGAATGGAGAATAGGTAAAATGATAATTTAGGAAAAAGAAAATGCTACCAAGTACCATACTCAGGATACTGGTAGGATAATGACAAAATAACCAGGGTCAAGATCCATTTGTCTCATCTTCATTCAACCACTGATAAACAGCTTGCTCAGTGACTGCTTTTGCTGCCTTTTTTAAAATCCCCTGTAAACTTTCCTCTTTTTTGTTTGTCGCAGAGAGCCAACTGTTGCCTGGGAATAACTTCACAAATGAATGCAACATTCCTGGAAACTTCATGTGTAGTAACGGGCGCTGTATCCCAGGGGCCTGGCAGTGTGATGGACTGCCAGACTGCTTTGATGACAGTGATGAGAAGGAATGCCGTAAGTGACCTTAACATGCTTAATATCACAAGGCTTGGCTAGGTAGTGTTACCGGTGTGTTCTGTAGTGTATATTAGGTAAGTAACAAAGCTACTGCCAGTTTCTTAATTTAGCTATTGTTAGAAAAAATGTACAGCCTTTCTTACTATTTCAGGTCTTTTAAGGTTTTTCAAATTGTCCAATTTTAATACAGCACTTGGTAGCAGGTACCTAAACCCCTATTCACAGCTGGATAAATTGAGACAGACTTGACTTACGATTCTTCCAGTGGAAGAGTGATGCTCTGTGATTTTTAGGGATCCTGTGTATACTGCTTCAGCACACTGGCCTAGTGCTATAAGTTGACCTCCACTACCATCAAGACTAGTTCCTTTCATTTCAAAATTGTTGACTGTATCCTGTTATTTTTGTTCTCTCCTGTCAAAATGTAATTCTTAACCCTTTGAAACTTAATACTAACTTTCTGGAAAATAGACGAAATGAATTGGCTAATAATGGTTACATGCTTTAATCCTCCCTACAGAACTCCCAGTTCTAGAGAGCTAAAAAAAGTCTGATCTGGTTCTCCTCTGTGATTTCATTTTTTTCTTAGCATTAATTAAGCTTTAGTTAATGTTATTCAACCATTAGTTAGCATGAAACTTTTTAGCCTACAAGTTTTACCCTGACAGCAAGATTATGCTGCAGCATAACACTATGATTTGAAATCCAGTTGGGAGTGAAAAAACCCTCAAATTTCATGTGATTTTAGAGCGACTGAGAAATTTCTGTCAAGTAAGTTACTGCTTTTTGTCTAACAAATGTTGCTCCTTTACATATATACTTCATGGAGGTTTTCATTAAACTTAAACTGACTTATAAGAAGCTTACTTTTCCCAGGACACTTCCAAGACATCATTAGCTTCACTTATTGGAGCAGAAGGAAGAAAGAATAGCTTCTTCCAAATTAACTGACTAGAAATACCATGTTTTATTAAATGCTTTTGCTTTTTTAACTTGATGCCGCCTCTTTAACCCCTGTTATCCATCTCTTTTAAAATAAGGGGGCTTTAGTAACTGTGCTGTGGAAATCTCCATACATAGTTCTGCTTTAAGCCAGTGAGCTTTTCTCCCTTTCTAAGACATTAAAAGTATCTGTATAAAATATCTGATGCTTTGCAGTCTTTATAAAGCATCAGGCTTGTTGCAACATTAAAGACAGGTTAATTTTTTTTTTTTCTTACTTAGATTTTAACATCTTAGGAAAGGATAGACCTGTTGTAAGGGTTGATCATTGTCATGCATGTCTGTTTAAACCCTAGCAGAATTTATATTAGTGGGAGCTTTGGCAAGAATAAAAAATGACCAAAGTTCAACCTGTATCTTTCAGTGAGATGTTCCTGATGACCACAGCTGTGTGACTCTCAGGTTCCTCATTACCTGGCTCCTGAATATGCTGCTAGCGTGACTTTTGGTGTGCTGTTTCTACTTAAAACAAGCTGAATGATGGCACTTCTCTGTATTTATAGGATACAAACCAGGAGGTTTTCTGTCTCTAAGAATGTTGTCATCCTCTGCCTTGCATGAATTTTGTTTCACCTGGTACAATTAGAAAATCTTAATTAAGATTTTCATTAACCTTAATGAAGATTTTCTTAATGAAGGCTGGACTGTGTATTTACCCATGAATCAGTAACAGGAAAATACGGTTTTGTGACTCTCTGTTCAAAAATTTCCTTACCAAAATCAGTTGGATTAGTGAATTGCAGACAGTAATGAACATAGTAACTGACAATAAAATATAAGTAGCTGCAAAATGACAGTTCATAAAAATTGTTCTTGTCAGGACAGACTCAAATAAACCTCACTGATCTAGGCTATGCTGCAACTATGAATTTAAGTTTCTGCAGAATTGCCCTTTGTTGGGTTTTTTATTTAAATACTTCTAGCCCACTTGGTTGGCTAACAGTTTTCTGGATGAGCATCCTTTTGATCCTGCCCAAATTAACAGAGATAATTACACTGTTCTTTCCTCTTCCCGTACATCTATCTGCTATCTGATCACCTCCATAAATGTAAAATTAGCATGGAAAAAAGACAACAGGGAGAGCAAGGGATTCATATCCTGTGCTGGCCTGCTGTTAACAGGTCAGATAAGCCAAAACAGAATGGAGATAGTGCTTATTTGAATCTCCAAACAAAAAATCAATATTCATGCAAACAAGGTTCTGTAATGCATTCAGAGAGCTTCAAGCTGCCTGTTCTGCATCTCCATCCTCTCCATTTTAGTAGGCAGCTTTTAACTCTCTGTGCTGCCATGAGAAGCATGTCTAATGAACCAGCCACTGTGTGTTGGGATGCTGAATATGCCTGTGTAGCTACAGTTTGTGAACCATGGCAGAGGCATGGGGTGTGAGAGGACTCGCTGGGAAAAAGAATTAACAGCATTAGTAAGGAGGCTAGGAAGGTTTTGTGTTGTTAGTTGTTGGCTTATGTCTGAATTGAGGAAGTTGGCTTACTGTCTCAAGGATGGATGATCCTTCTAACCCAGGAAACATCCCCTTTTGAATCCTGCTAAGCACCTAGCCTTGCTAATACCTTCAGAGGGACAATTCAGTCACTTATGTATGTGAGTATATACATACAGTGTGTGTAGCTAAAAATGTTTGGTTTGTTCTTTCGATGAATTTTGAAAACGGTCCCATTCTTACAGTGTACTGTTATAGTGTTACCAACCAGTCTTTTACATCAGAAAGTAATCATAATTTGGATGGGCTTATACAGCCTGAATCTGGTGTTAGAGGAGTTCCTAGCTCAGAGTTAAGGCATTGAAAAGCAGCCCTAGCATCTTGTCTGAGAAGGGCAAAGGAAGAAGAAAAATCACTTGTCTCTTCTTCCCCCTCCAGCTTGTGTCAATCTGTAAAGATAGGCTCCTAGATTACTTTAGGCTGGAAGGGACTCTGGAGGTCATTTGGTCCAGCTGCTGCTCAGAGCAGGACTAACTTGGATCAGGGTTGCTCAGGGCCTTGTCTGGTCAAGTTTTGCACATTTCCAAGGATGGAGAGTCCACAGCCCTACTGGGCATCTGTTCCAGGGTTTGAATGTGTGCACTGGAAAAATTTTTTTTCCTAGTACCTGATCAGTTTCCAGTGATGAGATAGAAACTGAACCAAACAATTTTTAAAGATGTGCAGTGCAATTAACATTCAGATCCTCTGGCCTTAGTGAGTGGGAGAGGGGAATGTAGGAGCCCAGGAATTGTTCTTCTTGACTGCAGAAACAGCAGCTGAAAAGTAAGAACAGTTGACATTCAAAATGTGTGTGTGCATCATGTGTGGTTGTGTCATTGCACCAGTGTGTCTTGTGTTACTTGTGTCAGGCAACTCCAAGGAGGACAGCCATGCTTGAAAGTGTCATGTTAGCATCACAAGGGTTGGAGCATGCGTGTGTATAGATATAGCTATAAAACTTTTTTTTCATTTTAGGCTAGGGTTCTACTTACTAAAACTTACCTTGCAGCAAAATTGGAGTCCTTTGTTTTCTGCTGTGACATTGCTTTGCATTAGCTGAGCTGTTGGTAGTGAAGACAAAGCCGTAAGAGTTGCATTAGCAGCATGAGATGGCTGAGTTCCTAGTGTGTTACTACTCTGAGCCGTGCTTTAAGCTGCGTTTTCTGTGATTCCTCATTGACTAACTAGTTCACACTGAAAGGCTTTAACCTTGCTTTAAAGTGTTTGTGTGTGAATAGGAGTTTGGTTATAGGATTCATTAGATACTGTGGACTGGTATTTCTGTGAAGACAAGTATGCTGTGTTTTGGTGTGCCCACTGAGGAAGTTTCATGCGCGCATGTGTGTGATTATGTGCAAAGTCTTCCTCTCTCTTTTGGGTTGCCTTACGGTTGAACATGGATGTTCAGCAATATTTTATCAATTCTGTTGCTGTAGCATCTCATCCTGTCTGTCCCCCTTCAAACAGGAAAACTTACAACTTACGGTCTGGTTCTCATTTTCTGCAGCCAGTGAGTGAAAAGTGCTGGTCTGGGTGTGAGGAGGAAATAAGATGCAAAGCAGAATTTACCTGCACCTTGTCCATTCAGGTCTTATTTCTTCCCTCTCTTCCTTTTGTCCCTTTCCTTTCTCCTGCTTTGCAGGACCATCTCTGTTAACCATGTCACTTTGCTTGTGGGCTTTTTCTTCATCTCCCACATTGCCAGAACCCGTACCATCTGTCATCTTCCTTGCTTCCTCTGTGCCCTGACCCGTGATCAGTTTAACACTTCCCATGCCAGCTGTCTGTATGCTGTTTAGTGCACAGAACATTTCTTGTACTCTTGCCTTCTGTCATGGCGATGTGATGACAGAAAAAATTTACCCAGTTTTATCTGGGGAGGAGGGTTGAGAAAAGGCATAAGAGGAAGAGGAATAAGCTGAGACAGTGACTTCTCATTGTCGTAAATAAGAACTGCTTCTCCTTGAAGCAGAGTATCTCTTTGGCTTTTCCTCCAAGCCACTAATTGAGCTTGAAAAAGAATTAATTGACCGTAGCAGTGTAAATGTTTTGTGAGTATTTCCAGTTCTCTATAGTGTGATTAATCTGCTATCATCAGTGCATCTCCCAAAATGGAGAACCCTTTTGTAGTTCATTCCCCCTAGCTCTGCTGGTTCTTGTCTGTTGGATTGCTCATCAGCCTGTGTAGGCCAGTATCTGTCATGCAGGTTTCTTTTAAATGTTAGTGGGCTTTTAACTACTACTACTATTACTACTACTGCTTCAGTAGAAGCTGAGGCTTCTCTTGACAAATGCAGAATCTTTACCAGCAGGACTTCCCTGTGGAGCTTGTAGGTGTTGATTGCGTAGCTCCTAAATCCTGCTCTGGTTGCATACCAGGCATATATATACCTGGGGTTAGTGCTTGCACTAGTCAAGGTGGGAGCTGCATGCTGTCAGCCACTCTGTTCTCTGTCTGTTATCAGATGTGGAAGATCCAAAATGGCACAAAATAGACAACCTGAATGGAAAGAGCCTAGAAACGTGTGCTTGCACATTTTGAGGTAAATGGATTATCTTTAGTGCTGACCTTTATACCTGCCTGCTGACATATTCCTTTGGGGCCAAGACCTGCATGCTGCTGTTGGAAGGATTCTCTCCTTGAGATTTAAGAGTACACTAATGCTATTAGTTAAGCTCATAATTTACTCTGTCATCTTTGTTTCCTCTTTCTTTGCTCTTTGTACATCTTTGTGTTAGATTATTACAGAAAGAACAATGTGAACACTGAAAACAGCTTTTGTCAGCTAATGAGCAACAGCTAGTGGAGAGATGGCATGTTGCTGCCTTTGTCAGCTAACGAGCAGCAGATGGTGCAGATTCAGAGCATGGCACATCATCTGTGCTAAGTGCCTGGCATGACAGCAGCCAGAATTACAGACATACCAAATACCCGGAAGTCCAGATTTTCCTTCATCGCTCTTCTGAGAGCCATTTCTTACATGCCAAGTTTGTGTGTTCAGCTATGAGCAAATAGTGGCACACAGTGAATACAGTGACTAGCTGTGTTAATCCAAGGGATAAAGAGTGTAGACTGTGGGCTAGGAAAAATCCCATGCAGGGATAGTCTTGGGGCGGTGTGTTCTTGTGTTAGGAACTTCGGTCTCTCACATCTTTCTGTTTCCAGTTGCCACTGTTGCTCTGAAGAGCAGGTTTTTGAGTCAATGCTAAAGGCTGTGTGACTGGAGTGTATAGATGTCTGAGCAACAGGCATCATCCATGCTTGTAAGAATGTGCTGCCAACACACTTCTGCACTGGCTAGCAAGAGCTGGCCTCTGTAAGAACATCTGGAACTGCGGTAGTAAAAAGCTCATTTCACCACCAGCAATTCATCATCATCAGACCTTGCTCTGATTGTCCTTCAGACAGAGTCTTTATGAGCAAGTCTTCTCCATGGGGGAAAACATCTTTATTAAATGAAGTGCTGCATGAAAATGGTCAATTTTAACTAGCATTTCCCAGGCAGGTATTGAAGCCACCTGCCAAGCAGGCTTCTGCTAAAGGTCAGCTTCGTCTCTTGCCTGAGACACATGTGCTTGCAGGGGACCCCTTGCAGTCAGAATTGAAGGGTTTATAATGTCTGCAGTCCTGGGTTGCACTCAGCATGGTGTGGGGAGCCAAGCTTTTCTGGAGTCCCACACCAGCAGGCTAACTCTCATAGCCCTGAACGCTGTGACTCATATTTGGGCAATCTTGAGAAACCAATTTAATCCAGGTGTCTAGCAGATGTGGTAAGAGCCTTTCTGTTTCTGTATCAGGGATTTTAAGCCCTTGGAACCCATGCTGAAGCCAGGGTCCTGGTGACAAATACCTTAGGAACTCCTAGATCTGGTAGGCTGCATGCTGTAGTGCAGAGATGAAGGCCTGAGAAAACTTAAATTTTCTTTTTATCTTCAATTCCTTAAAAAAAAATGTTTTGGGGGGCTTTTATTAATGTGTGGTGGGAGTGTTTTCTGATCTGTGTTTTTATGGTTGTAACCATGCTTCTATTGCTGTTTTTGCAAGCATTTTTAACTCTTTGGCAGGTTAGTAGAATAATATTTGAGGTAGTGCTGTAATTGTTCATTGCTGATATGTTGGCATATTAATCCTTGATTTCATCTTCTCTTATGTGTCTCTTAACCATGTTCTTGGTTTTACCCTGTAGAGTTTGAACTGTGTGTTTATATATAATAAAAATGCCCTATTTTTTCACATTGCATTCTGTGTCTATCTTTTCTATGTTGGGTATATTTTCAGTTCCATGTAATCTATCTAAATGCACACAGCGTTTTGTATAAATGCTTTATAGTCTCAGAAGACTTTATAAATCTTCTGGTGTCATCAGGAGGTGGAGAGAGGGGGTGGCAGATGTGGCACAACTAAGCTTGCATCATTCAAAGTGTTTTTATCTGCACACTTGCTCTTACTCTTCGTTGACCCTGCACTGGTGGGGAATTAGACTGGATTAGCAATATATTGTAGTTTGAAAATACAGCTCACGATAACCATTTTTAAGTTTCCCCAAGGTTTCCTGTACCTTATTGTTCCATCTCCAATTTAAAAACTACCTACCAGACAAATGTTTACTGCTCCCTCTAGTGTTTGCTTGCAACAGGTTTTACTGCTCAACATGTCCAGGAATGGAGAGTCTGCGGGAGTGTTCGTAACAATTACACACAGTCGTGGATGAGATATAAAGAGTCTTTTCACAAGAATGCTAAATGAAACCCACACTCTACAATTAGTAGCCTAGGTTTCCTAGCCTAGCCTAGGTTCCTTCACATAGCCTAGGTTTATGTGAAGAATCTTTTCCTGTTGGGAAACTGAAACTCACAGAACAAAGGCAGGTTGGTTAGGTTTTCATCTTAAGACTGGTGCTTCAGGTGCATTTTGACTGACTTAATTACATCCAGTTTCTACAAAAGAGGTAGTTTTTGAAGAACTGTATGTGTTAAAAGCTTCACAGCATCAGAGGGGTGGAAATTATTTAAAAAAGAAAAAAGCCCACTGAAACCGAAGTCATGGCTGAGGAAGTTGCTTTCTCATTGGAGAAGCTCGTGAGTGCAAGAACTCCTACACTGCCTGGTGCAGCCTGCAGTAGGAAGGAGGAGGATCAAGTGGGGACTGCACTAGCTTCAAACCCATGTCATATGCCTGGAAGCCTCAGATGAGAACTGTCAGACTGCCTTGTCCTGCCCTCTTTGTGGGGTAGATTTCAGAAGAAGGCCTTTAGATTTGTTGCTGTTCACTGCTTTAAAAGAAGAAAGAAAGAAAACAAAAAANAAAAAACCAAACAAACAAAAGAACCCCAAAACCAAAACAAACAAAAACAACCAAACAAAAAACCTCCAAACAAACAAAACCCAAAAAAACCAAACCAACCAACCAACAAAAAAAAAAACAAACAAAAAAATTCATGGAGTTTGCCCTCAATCAGGAGCGTGCTTTGAGTCTGCTCTACAGGAATATCACAAGCTGGAATTATGTTAAGGCACATTTTGTACCCATGTTTTTCCCTTTGTAAGTCCCAAAATTAAAATGGAGGCACAGACAAAATTTACTAATAAATGGTCATTACTATAAACCCAAATCATTCTGGTGACAGTCTGACTTTAGATGTTTGTCCTCGCCTTTCCTTATGCTTTGCTCTGTGAGCAGTCAGATTCATGACTTCGACACTGCTAAGAATAAGTAACCAGATCTAGTAGCCACTTTAAAAGACAGAGCGAAAAGGTCTCGTAGAGACAATGAGTTCTGCAATCTCTATAAGCTATTTAATGACTGCTTATTATGATAGTACAATTATTACAGCTGAAGATATTTTGCTTGGGTTTAGCCACTCAGCAGAGTCAGTCTAATGAATGGCTTTCATGTACAGGAACAAAGGGCACAAAATAACTCCGGTTGCTATCCTTTTAAATACTAGGCTTTAGGCTCAACAAGCAGAGCTCAGTGCACTGAAGAATGAGATGCAGCATTTTGTTAATAAGAAATGTCTGCCCAATTCAGAAGCAACATCAGTAAGCTCTAGGGATTGTCTAAACCAGCTGAGATCTCCTAGAAGTACAGCAGTGGGCCAAGACCCTGGGTAGGATTAATCCTACCCATCTGTAAAGATTACTGACTTTGAATTGTTTAATATATCAGTGGCCCCAAAAAATGATTCTTAAAGCATCAGTTAAAGCCTGGTGTTAACTAAGGCTAATGCTATAGAGGATGAGGGGCAGGGTGATATTTTCAAGAGACTCATTCAGATTCCTGGGATTAAGATCCAGCATTGCATACCTGCAACAACTTTTTGGACTGCCCATCGTGTGTAAAGGTGAAATCATCTCATCTGCTGCAGTCTGTTGCTGCTAGCTAGGTGCACTTTTAGCTTTGAGAAGTTTCCAGTGCTGGTTTCTGATAAGTTTGGATTCTGTCTTGCTAGCTAACAGCTTATAGAAGTGTGAGCTAAATAGCTGTGAAGTGTGTGTTGTATCAAAGCTCACCACATTTTGGAAAAGATAAATAAGCAAGTAATGAATATTTGCAAGTTAAGTGATTTAGCAACCTGTCACTTAAAAACCCAAAGAAAACAAACAAACAAAAAAAACCCAAACAAAAAAAGGGAACTCTAGCATCAAAATCACTTTGTCACATTTGAGGATTTTATCTTATGATTCTAACACGATTCAAAAGTATTAGAGCTGAGCTTGTACTCTTTAGTTCATCAAATCTGTATCTGCTACTTTGGGAAATGGAGTGGCTGTGACATGGCTCACGGTACTCATGAGAGGCTTAGGTGGCTGTGAACTTTGTTCATTGTCTGTGTGCAGTTTTGGAGATGTTGACAAGCCTCTGCTGCAAATGGATGTGTCCAGAGACAGCTGAATGGTTGATACAAATAACCGAGTTAGCCGTCAAATACTGACTCACTTAATGTGCTCTGTGATCCCCCATGAGCATGAAGGAGGATGATACAAGCACAAGGAACAAGGTAAAGGCATAGAGATAAGTATAGAAGCAGTACATTAAAATAACTAGTATAATTACAGCAACTTGAATACTTTAAAACTCTGCGTTCCTGCTAAAATCTATATGAAATGGTGGAAGTGTGGGGCTTGTGGGTTTTTTTGAGAGTATGTTCTGGGCATTTAACTGTCCCTATAAACAGGACTAACAGTCTACCTTTGTGGTGCCCTACCTTACACTACATCTCCATCTASTGCATTTTAAATGTCTGTGGAGAAAGCACAAGTCTGTAAGGAAACCTATAAGTAGGTACATTTTTTTTTTTTTATTGACTACTTATGGCTGGGGAGGGGGGTTAATATATGGAAGAAGAAAATCTAACAGCAGGGCCAGAACTAAGGAAGAGAGAAGCATTCTACCAGTGCTTGCACCCTGGAAGGATCATGACAATGAAAAGCTGCAGTCAGAGTAGATTTTGTGTATTTATGTTAATGGAGTAAGCATTGTCATGTGCTAGGATTCCAGGCTGCCAGTTGTTGTGCAAACAATAATCTTACAAAACTGTACAATAACAATCTTTAGTGGTTCTGTTCTTATTTATAATCCAGTAATAATTTGTGTAAAAGGCTAATGAAATTAAGACCTCTTTTCTTTTTCTAAATAACTAGAATATATAGCAGAAAGCTAGGAATTCCTCTATAAAAGTAGTTGTATGTATTGTAGTAGTGGTACGTATACCTATGGAAGACCTCTGGACTTCTATTCACAACTTATGATCACTGAGTGCTTTTAAGTCTCCTTCTGTTTTTCTTGCTGCTTCCTGTTATCTCCTGGTTGACGTGGAATATTTGTTGCAGGTAGGTGACAAACATCAGAATTCTTAAGCAAAGCTGAATATTAAACAATGCATGAAATGAGCATCTGCATTAATTGGGAAGATGCTGTAAGCCAGCTGGTGATATTTTTGTCACTTACTCAGATGGCTCTCAAACTTGGAATATCAAACTGGAATTAACTCTTGTTTTCACATGATTAAGCAACGAAATACTTAGTAGTTATAATAAGATTTACAATGAAGTGACCATGGTGAATGTTTCATTTGAAGCTCAATTACAGAAATTTACACGAGTAAGGGCAAGTGTAATAGCTACTTACATTTGATAGCTTTTTATGTAGGGAGATCAAGAGGGTTTGTGGTGCTAATTATTTAATCTTCTTGATGGTCTCCTCCAGATGGGGGTCAGTAAATAGCCCGATTGGAGAGCTTGGAGTCAGACAGGTTTAACAGTTGGATGGAATCAGTGGCACAACTGAAATAAAAAGATCAGGCACCTAGTAGCCCAGGATGGGGTTGAGGGATTGTTGCCCATCAGGCACACTGATGTCCTCTGAGGAGGGTAGCCTGTGCTACTGAAGTCCCTTAAGGGCGGCGTTCTGTCCTGCCTGTATGCATCCTGAGTAACATAACAACTTTGAAGTTGTACTTAATTTGTATGGTGTAACAGCTGATTTAGAATTTGTCTTTTTGTATGATATTATTGTTCAGGTTGTTTAATGAGTAGTAACTTCTAAAATACTTCTTTTAGTGAGAAATCGCTTTACTGAATGTCTGAAAAACAAGCTTTTTGTCTGTGCTCTCTTCTGACATCTCATCTGCTTTGTGATGATATTGAAGGACTGAAACATAGACTTCTAGACCATGAAAGATTACTTTAAGGCCTTACTGTCTGGCAAGAAGTAAAGGCCACTGACCCATAGTAGTTCAACTCTGAAATGCTTTCTCTTTTTCCCTTTTTCAAAGGAAGCAGTTTACTCTTCATGGCAGCAGACTCCATTGGTCTTTTTACTTTTGCGTTGTCCTTTCTCTCTTACTGTAAACTATAGTGTAAATATTGCCCATATAAGTGGGTGATAGTTTACTATGTTGGAGGCAACCTCTGATGTTTCCTGTGGGGCTACTTTCATTACTTTAAAAAGAATATAAATTGCTGCCTTTAAAATAAAGTACTTTTTAGGCTCATATTCTCTGAGTTTACATTAGCAATTTATGACTAGCAACTCTTTCACCTGAGTGGTTAAACAGGGAGCAAAGGTAAGAGTGACCCAAGGGCTTTTTGTAGGTGCAATGAATGCTCTTACATTTGATGGCTGTGTTTTGGATCAAAACTCATTAAATTAAATAGTTGTTGTCTTAAATTGGAGAACTTCTGGCATAGTAGACTGTTGGGTGGATTTTATACTGGGAATAGTACTCAAGTGCTAGATTTTTTTCTAGATACGAAAAAGCAAGCAGAGGAAGTGAAACTTTTCCATGTCATTCTGCAAGACAGCCCTATTGAAGAGCTCTGTGAGCCAACAAATGATGCATTTGCCTTCTGTGCTGAGGCAGCTGAATGACTGCAGGTAGTGGTGGCTTTCCCACTAGGAACTGAACTGAAAATACGGTAGGGTCCAAACAGCAATTAACTAACCCTAAATAACTATTAGTATTAACTGGGTTAGGGTTTATATCCATTCTTGGGGTGAAAGGGATCGTATCCTGGTGCCATCCTGCTTGTGTTACGTAGTGTTGTAAAATCGATCCTTCTCTTCTTTGTAAATTGAAGTTAAAACCTGTTTTTCAAAGAGCAGGGACAAGTTGAAAAGATGGCTACCTTTAACTCCTTCATGTAGAGTCTTTACTGAAATACTGCACCTCGCCTTGCATGCGTCAAGAGAGACTGGATTTACAGTGCTGTCTGATGTGGCTGTGGCATCTCTCAACATAAATTAATAACAGCAGACAAGTTTAGGGTGGTTCATTATCAAAGTCAGGAAAATACCTGTGGCTCTGCAATAATGCAGCATCTGCACACAACAGTTTCTGTCTAGAGAGTTGCTCTTGTCGCATGCAAGTAATCAAGTTTTGATTAGCTGAATAAATCATCATCTGTTGTTGGATTGAGATGTGTGGGTGTGAAGCAGCATAAAGTTATTTTGCCTGATTGCTACCTGGAGGGGTTCTAAGGCAACAATTTGAGTTCAAAGATGCTGATGCTGAAATACTGTGCAATTTACTTCTAGCTGCAGGTTGTCACAAAATGTCTGCTGTTGGATCTGCTACATCCCATTTCCCTCGCTCCAGATCGCAAAATAACTGAGAAATATTTCAAAATAGAAATGTTTGTAGAGTTAAAAGAAGGAAATGTGCTTGTCCTAGTGGCCGCATCATGTGGGGTACTTGTTGTTTGATATCTTTGCATCTGTTGCATGCCTAGTGCAGTGCCTGGTTCTMTGTAACTAGGTGTGAAATGCTGGAGGTGTGGACTAGTTGGCTCAACAGTAACCATTCAGTCAGAAAGTTTCTTCCCTAAAGTTTCCTTAGCAAGACTGTGTCCTGGCTTCTGTAAGAGAAACTCAACCTGTTATAAATGTATAATGTCTTCTCTTTAAGCATTGTGTCATTATAGTGGGGCACAGGTCTAAAATTTTACTGTGATATCTAAACAGTAGATTAGTATCTACTTACAGTTACATGTGACAAATTTTTTTTCCGGGAAGTTGGGCCATGCCATCTTGTCCACAACTGCACTTTACTTGCTGATAATTATAGAAGACATTTGATGTTTTTGCTGCTATGGAAAGAAAAATCACCTGTCCATCTCAGAACATCTGTTGAACCTTCTAGTCAGGTTTTAAGTCCTTGTAGCCAAGTCAAGAGTGTCAGAATTGCTTTTATACAAGGGGGTATCTATATACAGTATAAGGTTTTACACAGTATATGCCAAAWCTGATTTTTCCCCTGCTGTTGCTCATCTCTGCTGAGAAATAATAAAATGGATTACACTTTTTGAAAAATAGTACTGTTTCACAACTTGGTACCCTAAAGATAGCAAAATGTTTTTCTGTTAATGCTGTAGAGCCATGCCTGCAAACTGTCGTATCTTCAGTGGAATGTACAACCGGTCCTGATGAGAAGTTACTATTTTTTTAGAGCCTTAAAAGAAGGGGGTGGGAGGATTGGTTTCTGCATAGTATAAGGAGCAACTTCACACACTCGCACATACAACTGCCAAAATAGTTTTCTTGAACTTAAGCAAACCAGCCTGGGGGGAACATTTGGCAAGCTTATACTGTGGCCAGCAGTTCTCTGCCACCATCTTCACCACTTGCTTCACATTTGAATTTTAAGAGATGAGAAGAATATTTTAGTGAAGAGCAATTTCTTCCCATGGCTAATGGAGTCAGAGGAGGCTCCTCCAGTGCATGGTGGTTCACTGACACCTCTTTCTAAATACCATGGCAATTCCCTTTTGTGTAATGTAAATACAGATTCATGTTAATGTTTCAGTCCTGGATTGTTTCTGCCATGACTAGGTAACAAATAAAGAGTAGGACTGGAGTGAATAGATTCTTTTCTGCCATAGGTTCACAAATTGGTTGAATGTCAGTTTATTTGGGGTGTTTTTTGTACTTGCTATATTTCTGCAATTGGATCCAGACTGGATCTGCTATTTGAGTAGTCTTTCTTTAGACACAGTTTTGTAAGTTGCTGTGTGATTTCTTGCTGTATTTCAAGTGTGTCCATCAGTCCTTACCCCTTCCCCTCCAATGTGTCGTCTCTCTTAGGTTCTGGAACGTGGGCTCAGGAGGACTTGCCAGTTCATTTAAAAACAACCAGCTTCTCCCTTCCCTTTCCTTTAGCTGGTTATAACACCAAGGCTAAATAGGGTCAGATGATCCACGCATGTCTGTGTCCTTTTTCACTTCTCTTTTGTCATTTCCTGATATCCCGGTAATTTTTGATTACCCTGAGCCCATTTCAGCCAAGTGTAACAGAAGGATATAGATTGCAAAGATAATGCTGTCCTTGAAAGCTTCAGACCAAGGCTGAAATCACTGAAAGGGCCAAATAGGTAGCTGCTGTTAAATAAACGTAAAGCTTTTCACATACAGATCTGCCTGAAAACTTGAGACCTGTGCAGTAGAAGACACAATGATGAGCAAAGGAGACGAAAACCTTTTTCGTAACAGTCATGTAATGGGAGTAGGAATTGCAGAGGAGTGCTGCAAATAGTGCAGCACATGACTTGAATCTGCTACAGGCAGTTGTGATCCTGGTATACATATCTGTTACTTGTGAGGGTGCCGAAGACCTGAAGAAAATGGGTAGCCCCTTCATGTTAAGGGTATCTCCAGAGATCATTGCAGAATGGGAAGGTGCGTTTCTGCTCAGGAAGAAATGATTGTGCTTTCCATAGGAACTTTATGAGCAATGACCAAACAACACTTGCTTGAAAACCTTGGGAAAACTGTGTCAGAGGACAAGAAGGATGTGAAACTGAAAATAAAGCAGAAACTCCCCAGTGGAGTTCTCCAGAGTCAGGGGACGTGGCTTGGACTAAGCCATTACTGGTTTCTCGTTTTTCCTGCATTTATGCACAGCATATGAGAAATGCATTTTGTGTCTGGATTTGGAACTTGGAAAACTGAGTTCTGTTTGGGAGTGAGACTTGTGTCTAGTAAACGGCTAGCTGTGTGACTAGTGAATTGCTATGGCATTTGAAATGCTCTTTTATCTTTTGGGGGTGTCTAATGTAAATGTAAGTTTGAATTGGGAATGGTTTGTGTATATATCATGCCTGTTGCAAATACGGAGAATTGCATTAGGGTTTTGTTTGTTGTGTTTTCCTTCCCTTGAGTTTAAAAAAAAAATAAAAATCAGTGGACTATGTAAAAGGGAAACAGAGATAATTTGACGGTGTTTAGTTTCTTGTTTCTTTTTGGTCTGTGGTTACTAGTATGTGCTCTTTCAATAAACAGTTATTCTAAAACAGAATTTTCTTGTTCTCTGGCTGCTGTTTCAAGAGGAGGAGGAGATAGGAAAAGGTCTGGGGAGAAAATGTYGAACTAAACATTATATAGCTATCTAAGTAATGCTTCCATTAAATCATTGTCCTGAATGGTTTCTTCCTCTTTTTGATGGGGTATCAGGATGCTTTGGACAGAAGAAAGAGTGCATTTTCCAGAAGCTCGGCTTTGTTCCTGGTCATTCCAGCACCTTTTTCCTCCAGATGTGGTCAAACATTAAATATTGCTTATGGCTTTACTATGGTAGCTCAAGGTAATGCACCAGATGTGCTTTGGGCCTTCTTGGCTTAGGGGCCAGGACAGCTGAGGTTGCTGTGATGTGTGTCTGTCAGACCTGAAACGGAGCTCCTGCAGCATTTGCCACCACTTGTAGCTCTGGTCAGGAAAGTGTAGGCACATGACTTCTGCTCTTCAGAGGGCCAGAGGCTCAGGTTTTGACAATTCTCAGTCTGAAGTCTATCTGGAGGAGTGAGGCTGTAAAAGTAAGAGATGGTCCATATTAGAAATTTTAGAAGTAAATAATTTTGAAGCCTTAATTTGGCAGGATTTTCAGAGATGGCAAAGGGCATCTCTGAATATGATTTGCCAGAAAGTTGATAGCCTCTGAATTCAGACCCCAAATGACTGAAGTAAACCTCCTTGAAGAAGTGGGATCCAGTAAATGTTAACAGGGGCAAAACCACGGTTGCTTCCCCCTTTTTTTATTTCTTCTCCCTCTCCTCTTCTTGGAACTGTTCTGGCTCAAAATACATCTCTCAAAAAGGAAGCTGTCCAGAGGCAGTCATTTGGTCTGGGGAATGTAAATGCATTTCGAAATACATGGTTTTGAAAAGATGTTAGCTTTTAGAAAAAGGAAGAAAAACAACAAAAACATAACATGTGAAGCATTGGGCACCTCTTCACATATGTGTTATTACCACACGCTCCCAGCAGCAGCTTGGCTGGCTGGTTAGTGTGCTGAATATTCGTCAAATGCTAATACAGACTGCTTGCTTCGGTGACGGTCTGGGAATCTGTTGCTGAGGTGTTTGTTTTGCTGCTTTTGTTTAAAGACTAGGGGTATGGTACTGCCTCAAACCTTGTGGTTACTGAATTATTTAGCTGAGATCAGTCTGCCTCAAAACTCTTAACACAGAAGTTGCTCTTTGAAGTTGTGTGAAGAATTGCAGGGGCTCGGATGTCTTGGCTGAGGGTTTTCCATTGCCAGTGGTGTTAAGCATGGCAGCTACTTCAGGGTAATTTATCACCTGTTTTTCTACCAAGTAATGGTTCACTTTTTTTTACCCAAGTGGACCTTGGATACTCTTCAGAAAAAGTGGTAGTTGAATATGTGAAATTCAGTGATACATCCTATTTTACACTTCATAATTCTAACTGAAAACTACTGGTATAATAAAGAAAAACATGTAAGAGAGGAACTGCAGGAATTTGCTTTTGGAGGACACTAAATCAAGTGAGAGTTACTGTAGCTGTGGTTTAAAACAGTTTATATGCACTCTGCTGAGTAAGGGAAGAAGGCTTTGCTACAGCTGCGCTTAGTTTTTAACCCTGGAAGAGAGGATTCCTTCCAAATTAATGCTGAAGCTGTTTGTCCCTATTGGATATACTTTTTTTTGTCTGTACTCCCGTTGTCCCTGACCTTGTCCTGGCCTTATAAAACTGCGCAGGTTGGCGTATTGATGTGCCATATGGCTATATAAAAAGACTGCCTGTTGCTGTGATCTCCAGATATGTCACATCTCAAAACCTGGGAGTTGTAAACACATCTTGTAGATTTGGTGTAGGAGTAGGAAACATTCACACAAAAGGCCCGCAAGTTATGGAGCTGGCTTCTTTTCTGGTGTTCTCCCATTAACAGTCTGTGCATGGTATTACCGCATGTTTGCATTGCACCGTACACACCTTCCTGCAGTTACCAGCATGCTCTTCCCGCAGTGACTGGCTTTGCTTTAGAGTGGACTTTCTGAAGAGTTCAGCATCCTGTGATGTGGTCCATCGTGTCATGTGCTAATTTGAAAAAGCAAAAGGGAGAAAAAAACCATCTAACCACGTCTCGTTAAATTGTTTTTTACTTTGGGAGTTGCTTTGTTCTAGGCTGGTGATACCACAAGACTTAACTGGTGCTTACCTTGAGTATTGTGGTGGAAGCATCTGCATCACTCTAGCTGAGGGCAGTGTTCTCTTCTTGCCGTGAAGAGTTGCTGTGCAGTGAAGTAAAAAATGTGAAGTACTTGAGATCATAATGAGATTCTGTAATCATTTGTTAAACACATTTTGATGCTATTGTTAGTATTTGATGTTATATGAATAGCTGTACTGGTACTATGAAATAGATGTAGATGCTGTCCTGAAGAACTGTATAATGGATGATGGAGAGAAGTACAGCAAGAGATGCAATTCATGTAACTCATGTTCCTTTTGCACCCAATTTTATATAAATCGTGCTGAATAAAGGCAGTGTTAATCATAGCATTTTCTTTTTTGAGTTTGATTTTTGCAGCCTGAAAAATACTTTAATGAAGGTCTCTTGTGTTTCTTATTCTCAGAAAGAAAGACACTAACTTGCTTGATATCTCTGTATTCCTCCTTTCCTTCTCCGGGTGTTTCCTTACTCTTTGTACACTTGTCTTTGCCCAAGTTTGCCTTCAGATCCAAAATTCTCTGAACTTGCTGCCATGTTCATTATCTCTGTCTTCCGTGGGCTCTTCACTGTTTGGCTTCTCTGAGCAAGCAAAAGAAGCTTGGTGGTGTACAAAATCTAGACTTTTGCTGCTATTTAGTGTTTGTGGACTCAGCATGACATGTAGTCCCCCCGACCTGTAGCTATGACTAGTCCAGCTAGACCTTTGCCTCTGAGGGTTGTCTGCTGCCTGGGGACCTGCTTAGATGTCTGTCTCCTGGACTTATGCCTCGGACAGTGACATTTACAACAGACTTCCATGCAAAGAGGAGATAGTTGCTCTTGTTTGCTGTGAAGTATGATCCTCTATTTTAATATTTTTCCTTCAGTGCTTCTAAGTTGGTCAAATTCATGTGGGTTGTTAAGGGACAGTTAGGAGTACCTGCTTGCCAAATTTACAAACTTGTACTCCAAAGCGTTGAGCATCTTAAATTTGTTTTGAGAGGTCATTTGACTTGTTTTAAGTTTGAATGTTTCAGTCATTCTGGAAATCATACAAATTGGAAAAAATTCAGTCCAAGCAAGTAAAATCTCACAAAAAATTTAAAGCAGTTGAAAGCAAGCCATAGGGAGCTTGGAAGGCACCTAACATCAGTGCCACCAGCGCTGCCTAGAGTACCCTAACCTATACCGCTACAAAAATATCTCTAACCTTTGTTAATTGTTTCCCTCATCTTTGCCCTCTTCTGTCTATATCTTCTCCTAGCAAAAGCCAAATCCAAATGCGGTGCCACGTTCTTCCCCTGCGCTAGCGGGATCCACTGCATCATTGGCCGCTTCCGGTGCAACGGCTTTGAGGACTGTCCCGACGGCAGCGATGAGGAAAACTGCAGTAAGTACRAGCCTACTTGCAAGTGAGGGCACTTCTTTTTCTTTCAACTAATTAATACTACTTAGAAAGGAAGCATTCGTTAGCCTTTAGTTTCAGAGTCAAATATTTTCCCTGTCATTTACAACCCAGATGATCCTTGTGCTTTTCACTTTGTAAATGACAGTCTCTTTTTTTTTTTTTAAGGTCCAGCTCAGTCTTGTTTTGTATATAATGCTTGTATGATACTTCAAGCCCCTTTGTAACTTTGAAATGAGATTTAAGCTGCATGTTTGCTTTGAACAGGTTCTCTGTACTCAAATGTAACTCAAATTGGGCAAATATTAAATATGACTTAAAATTATTTAATTTTTATTTGCCTGTTTCTTGTCACTGAAGAATATGACTTATTTGTCCATCAGCACATTTAGGTTTCTCTGTTTATATGTGTTCTCAAACAACAAAAAAGCGAATAAAGGGTTATTTAGTGAAACAGGTTCTTGGAAGGAGAAGGAGGTTCTCAGTCAGACATGCCTGCCAATGCACTAGCTTGAGCTGCTGTTCAAGCAGCTTGCAGGGAAATCGCAGCAGAGGGATCATCTGAAGTACTACTTGAGTTGGGCTAAACTCCCTGCATGTGGCTGCATAGATCCATTTGTATCTGTAAGTCTAGCAGGGATATATCATAGCAGTAAGGAAAGGTTATGTTCGATCCAGCAGCTCTGTTGCTATTATCAGGAGCTGGTAAAAGCATGGGTCTGTAGGCGGAAGCTTGCAGCAAATACTTGCTCATTCTCTTGTTGGAGCATGCTGAGTTTTTCCTTTTCATGACATTTAAAGGTCAGGAGGAGGACACAGACACCAGCTTTCAAAGATAACAAAAGGGGAGATCTTTACAGTGATCTATCACTGTCTGCTTCTTGGAGGACTTGCCTTTCTTGTTTGTGTGCTTTCCTCCACAGCATGAACATCTCTTAAGGTGCCATCTGTTGTTGGCCTAGAGAGTCTGGTTTGGGCCCTGGGAGGACTGTGGCGGGGAGATAGCACCTCTGCAGAGCAAGTGAAGCTAGAGAAAGAAGATTGAAGGCTAAGGAAATTACTTTGGGTTGTGCTTAAACAAGTGGACTAGAAAGAAGTTTTGACAAAAGTGCTTTGAATATCCTTGAGGTGGTGGACTCACAAGTGGCAAGTCTCAACTGAAAATGCACCAGCTCATGGAGTTGGTTATGAATGATATAATTTCCCGTGAGCTTGTAGTGTGTAGCTCCAACGGGACCTTACAGCTGATGATAACATGTTGCTGATCTCCCCATTTCTCTATGCCATTTAAGCATGCACTTGGTATTTCCTAGCATATTCAAGTGTCTAGTCACTGCTTTGCTTATGTAGAGGAACAACACTGTAGGCCCTAAAGTGACCTGGAAAATCAATGTGCTATGCAAGTGTGCACCAAAGGAGATTTAGGATGTTCATGATAAATGTGCTTCTGGGGAGCTGGAGGAATTGGGAGTGTTTGTTATATATMCTGCGGGTTATATGCACAACAGACTTTAAAGTTTTATGGTTGTTTTTTTTTTAAAGACTCTTTAAAGGCAGCTCTTACTTTAAAGAATAAAAAATAGGAAGCCAGTTAGTATTTGGGAACTGTAATCCCCTTTGTTGTTGTGGCAGAGAAGCACTTTGAAGCAGACAAGGCATCTAAACAGCTTTTTTAAGGTTTTCAATTGGAAAGTTGCATTCCGTTTCAGTCACCTCATTACCAAAAACTGGCGGGAGTTCAGAGGAGAGTGCCAAAAATGATTAAGGGACAGAGAGATTGATTTATGCGGAGATATTAAAAACTGCTAAATTATGCATATCTCAGCTAAGCGATAACTGTATTGGAAGATAAGGCTATATATGCTGTATATGAGGGGTGCAAACACTGTTCAAGGAGGGATTATGTAGTTATGTGTGCTGGGCTATAGCTAAGAGTAGAGGGATGAAATTAGAAAGGAGAAAACTAAGATGAATATCAAGGAAACCTCATTGACAGTGAGATGCATCGAAGCTGTTACGTAATCTACTAGGAGAAGTGAAAACTGCACTGCTTGAAGCTTTAAATGATACCAGACATAGCATCTTACAGCATATTTACTGCTGGGTTTGGTGTGGGTGAGAAGACTGCTCTACCTCAATGAGTCTGCTTAAATACTATTCTGTTTTTGCTCTGTGCGCAACACTAGGCCTTATGTGAAAGGATTTCTGGGTGCTACTGGAATGTGCACATTATCCTTAAAAAGGAGTTGAAATTCAAACACCGAGAAGTTGAGAAATGTCAACATTGCCATTGTATCAATTCAAAATAGTGAGGAGAATGGGGAAGGTGGAAAAAGACAGAAGCAGAGGTAAATAAACCACTGCCTGGCAGTTCTCAGCCAGGGCCGTTGGCTTATAATATGAAACTTGAGCTAAACTGAGTTTGTTGTAATGGGAAGCAACAGGCAGTGTTTATGGTGGGCAGTGCTACCCTCCATATGTCTTCAGTGTGAGCAAATGCTGAGCACTGAACAGTGACTGTAATAGGGGCTCTCATGAAAGTGAACAGAAGGTTTATCACAACTGTGGGTGGACTAAATCTCTGCTAATTGTAATGAATCTTGCATGAATTAGAAATTTCAGTGCTCTGTGTTTAGAGAGACAAGGTTGGTTTGATTGCCAAGTTACTCCCACATATTCAGTGAATTGACCAACTGTTCAGTTGTGACCTGTTGTCGTTGATTGCTTAACAGCTATTTCACTGCCTGGGTAAGAGAACTTCTAATGAAAGGTCTCACTTTCTCTTTTCACAGCAGCAAATCCCTTGCTTTGCTCTACTGCCCGATTCCACTGTAAAAATGGTCTTTGCATTGATAAAAGCTTTGTGTGTGACAGTCAAAATAACTGTCAAGACAACAGTGATGAAGAAAGCTGCGAAAGCCCTCAAGGTAGGCACAGGGTTTTTATTCTATTCTGCAATATTATACCAACTCCAATTAATGCGGAACAGGCTCTGTAGAAAATATGATTCTGTTGGCTTGCTCTGTGTTGGCTAGAGCTGTGGTTTCCTAATTCTGCAAATGAGTGTGAAATGTGTAGAGTGTGTGTGCATGCATACATTTCATTCTCAGTGCTCAGAAGACTGGTGTCTTTTTCAGATTAGTAAAAATGCACTTTCGCAGGAAGTGCTTATAATCTGTGATCCAGTGCTCACTGAAGTTGCTGGGAATTCATTTAGTGACTTCTATGAGAGATGGATTGGACCCAGAGGGATCAATAATAAAACTTCAGTTTGAAGTAGTTCAGCAGTCTATTTACCAGATGAGTAAATCTGTGTAGCCTTAAAGCTTTAGATCCTTATTGCTCAGTTACTTTCTGAAAGGCATGTTTTACTGCAGGACAAGTCTACAGTGAAAGAATTTATTCCTACCCTTCCTTGTTTCTGAATTCAGAGAAAAGGATGAGGACAAGGAAGAAAATTTTTGTTTGAAAATTGTTGTGTATTGAATCTTGTGAGAATCTCAAAACACAATCTCTGACATTTTTTCTTCTTTTTAACTTATGCTATAAGTCTACATCTAGTGCTCCTCAGTTTTGTTTTCTATAACTTAATACCATAGTATTTTATAAAACGTGAAGTATATATGAATGACTTGAGGTTAACAAATGATGTGTATTGGGCATCAGCTGCTAAACATTTTCATGTCTGAGTTACTACTGAGAGATGAGAGTAGGCAAAAAATGGCAGATGGTGGATATTTGCAGGGGAGATGCGGTGTGCTTGGGTCTATAGAAAGCAGGACACATGAAGAGAGATAAAGCAGGGTATGAAGGAAGAAGAAATTAGGGATATTGAAGGAGAATGACTTTAATATCTAGCTGCACTGATGATTTAGTCCTTTGTGGAAGAGAAAATAATTCTGAGCTTAACATGGTGATAAATATTCTTGACAGCTCACAGGGGAAGAGGGAAAACACGCAACAGCAATGCCAGTAAAACAGGGTTTATAGCAATGGTATGTGACAATCTCTTCTGTGCCATTCCTCTGCCTAACCTATGAGCTCTTTCCTTTGGCTCCGTATTTAAGGGCTGAAGGGGTCATCCTCGTAACTCAGCTGCTTGCTGGGCTACATCGCAGCCTGGGAACATAGCTCTGCTCAGATCAGAGCATCGGAGAGGGGGGTCTGGCCTTGCCCCTACACTCTGTCTGGGCAGGGAGGAAAGGGCTGGTGAGGGACTAGTGGGTGTGTATTACTGCTGCAGCAATGCTGCTGCCCCTGTGCCGAGGGCTGAATTGTTTTTCACTAAAGGCCTAAGGCAGCCTAATAAGATTAATGTGGGTGGTAAGGGTAAGGTTTCTTGTTGGGTTTCTTTTTTTTTTTTTGGCTTCTGAAGCTTAAAGCAGCAGTGTTCTTTTCCAAGGTTGGGATGACTGCTTCCTCTGCAGATTAATTGCCTGGATTGCCTCCAGGTTGTTTGTTGTCATGACAATCTGCTTTTGGAAGTGACTGTCAGGCTCAGAAGAAGAAAAGAGCTGTATTTCATGAAGCCGTTAGTTTTGTCTTTATCTTTGGTCCTTCTGGAAAAGTCAGATTAGTAAGAGGGTTAAGCAAAGTAATTCTGTCTGATTCTATGCATGAAAGAGCCCCAAACGAGGAAGAAGAAACTCTCTCTCATTAGGACCAGAGCAGTGATGGTTTGTGGGCTTTTTTATTAAAAAAAAGTGTCCAAGTACGGGGTTGGGAATGAGGAGTTCCCAAAGTGAAATGCTGGTTGTGGGGAGTGTGTGTGATTGCCTTTGCCCTTTGGCAGCTCAGAGCCTCCCTGAATTGCCATTTCGCTGTCTGTAAGTGGACGATGCTCGTGTACCTGTCTTTCAAAGCGAGGATTAAACAGTATAATATGCTCAACTTCCCATCTGAATGTAAATGATTATTCCCTCTGGAGTTTGCAGCTATGGGTATGTCTGTCCTGGCTTCCAAACACACCAACTACTTTGTGTTAATTGAGAATTAGAGGCTACTGTGGACAGTCTTTCATTTTTCACAATTCTTTCTACAGCAGATCTAACTACTGTAATTAAATGAGTTTTGTGTTAACACAGTACCCAAGAATCCTGGTCATTAACTAGAACTCAAGTGCTCTGGGTACTTAGGGATGGAGCAAAGCAAATCTGTAGGGTATTACAAAATCAAGATAGGGGGTTTTCTTCCCACTGGCTATGTTACCATGTTGAATGTGGTTCGGTGTAATTGAGTGTAGCCTGACATACAAGATTGCCCTTGTGTGCTATTCTTCTATCTAAAAATGTGTTGATTTAGAAATCACTAAGCTTCTGAACCACTGTATGATAGTGTCATTATCGCCATTTAACAGATGGGAAAGAGGGGGCATAGACTGTCTAAACGAAATGCTCCCAGAGTGACATCCTGGCTGGTTGGAGTAGAGCTTCATCCGTGCTTGTCTGCTTCAGGGGGATGTTGTGAGACTTAATCAATGTTTGCAAACTGTTTTGAGATACTATGATAACATGTGGAATAGAAGTTTTAATGAATTCAATTTATTTATTGAATTATTAATTGGTACTTTGCTCTCCTCCTGCTCTTGGGTATACTGACAAGCTTTTTAAATTAACACCTCTTCCTACTCCTCCATGAACTTCAAAGGCCTCCTTTATCCTGTTGTCATTACTGGAAAGCTCCAGTTGTATGTCGGTTTGGTTTGTGTCAGATACTCCTCCATGCATAAAGATCCTTTCAATCAAGAAGGGTCACTCTGCAGGCTAGGAAAACAGGAATGTGACCCCCTGCTGAAAAACATACTGACCCGGCTTTGACATGGAACACTTCAAAATGTGCTGTCCTTGATGAATAATAGCTTTGCTAGCATGCTGCAATTTGAGATGATCCTGAAGCCGTGGGTTTATAAAGATTAATTTTAGTCGTAAGTAGGGGCGCATTCATTTGAGGGGAGGGAGACAGAGGCTGCAGGATTTAGTTGTGAAAATGAGGAAGGTCAAATTTTTGAGAACAAGTTCCCACCCTCCTTTCTCCTTACCACTTGTAACTGAGTGTTGCACATTTTACAAAGGTTTGTATGTCGTGGGGAAAGTGTCAGTTTAAAAAACTTAAACCATGATAATTTAGCAGCAGGTCAAATAATTCTGCTCTAATTCCTGACTGTAATTATTTGTAGCTCTTGTAGCTGCCATGGTAAACTTCAGAGCTGTTCCTTTAATCCTACCCCAGCTATACTTTGGTCATCTCTGGTTTCCAGCATTGAAGTAGTACGGCCAGATGGTTCCCTTAATCTGGAATGTGGTGTATTCATCAAAGTACGTGCCTGAGTTTTGGGATTGGATGGAGGAAATAATTGCTTGGATTATCYACATGAGTCGCATATATGAATTGCTCTTTCTAGAGCATTATTCCAGTTTTAACAACACTTGCAGCGATTGGAAATTTCTGTTCCTGTTCTATACTTAATGGATCTTAATCCAGAAAAGTTCCTCTCCCCCATACACTTTTTTTCTCTTACTACTTTAAGATCTCTCCCTATGCCTCGAATTACCYGACAGTGCTAATCATTCCCAGCAGCTACTCCGGGTGTACTCCTTGGGCTTGCCTGTCGCTGGGGGATTTCCTGCTGTGTGACAGGCATCCACTCAATTGGGAGGGAATTCCTCCTTAATATTTTTCAATAACCATGTAAATTCAGCTCTAGGACTGTATTTAATTTATTCTCTTAATTGCTTTTTATCTAAATGTGTCTTCACAGTGCTTCTTCCTTTAGTTTCTCCTTCATTTTGTACTTTTAGTCTAGAAAGCTTTAACACCAACAAAAGCATACTGGATACTTAGAATCATTCATAGAATCATTAAGGTTGGAAAAGACCTCTAAGATCATTTAATTCAAATTCCTTTTCCTTTCATGGCCCTTCTTTTCTTTCCTTCTAAGTTTGCTAAATACCTTTATTAGCTTTAACCCCGTTGCCTAGGAAAGGGGATTTTATTGCAGCAAGTCTATATTCACTCTGATTGGTGCTGTAGAGAGAGGCTCCTGGCTTCAGTAATGTTCCTACAATTCTAGCTCTGTTAGTAAACAGTACCATTGTGGGTCAAGTTATAAACCAAATGTTTTACAAGTGTCCTGAAGTTGATTCCTGCCCTATGTTTCTACAGTGTATTTGGTAATGTCCACTGTTGCACATGTGGATACCTCCTTTTTTGTTTTTGCATATTTTTTCATTGAATTTGCCTTAGGATTTTGATATACCCCAATATTCTAAAACAGATTTAGAAGCATACACAGTTGTCAGAAGTTTCTGTTCTTTCCTYGGTGGCATGTATAAATTGCTTGTATAAAAATTGGCAGCATATTAAAAAATGAAAAATCTGACCCTGTGTCAAACAAGTGGAAAACAGTTCAAAAGGCTGACTTATTAAAATTAATTTTTAAGTGATAATATAAATTCTTTAATGATAATTTCTGTGGATTTAGGTATAGGTGAGACGAAGTTGGAAGGGGATTGGCTGTAATGGTAAACACTACGGCCCATTGCTGGTGTTTGCACGATTGAGTTGCAATGCAAAGTGGGTTTTAGAACTGACAGCCAAGTGGAACAGACATACTCTAAATTTCAATGAAATACCACAAAACCTAATTTATGAAACACAAATAGCTCCCCAAACATCCTGCTCCGTATGGAGCTTCTAACCAGCCCTTTGCATGTGGCAAATTGAAATTCTGAAATTCCCAAAGCCTGTGGTATCACTTAGACATCCCAAAGCTTTGTAGTCTGATCCTGGCTGCATACGTTTCCTTTTATTGAGTCTCTCTTTGACTCATTATTGACTCAGTCTGTATACTGAAGCTCAACTTGCAATTATCGTGCGTCAGCTTAGCCCAGATTCAGCCTACAGCAGGAATTGAATACTCAAAGGCAGACTAAATAGAAGCAGAAACTTAAGGAAGGATACAGATAAAATGTCACCGAATGTTTTATTAAATGAAGGCTTTGCCTGAGCATATTTAGCTCTCTAATATCACTGTTTTATAACACTTGCTAGATGGAAATGTTTTTGTCAGTTGTGAATTCCTTCTTTCCTCTGTTCCTCCATTCCCTAATTAAGTCCAGGCTTCCTCTTCTTTCCCTTTTTCTCTCCTCATAAGATTATTTATTTGAGAGGGTTCTTGTCAAGAAAAAAGTCAATCCATCTGCAGGGAGACTAAAAGGTAAGGTGAGTTACAGCAGGCAAATGTTCATATTAGTTGGTACTGATATTTCAGATGAAATACCAGTATAATAAATTCAGATTTCAAGTTCATCTGTGCACTTACTTCAACAGCATGCRGACTCCACAGTCCCTGCTGCCCCCCAGGCCAGTCTGTCGTTTGTAAAATTGATTATTGATCACTTCATTTGAACAGCAGATAATAACACAGGCGTTATTGTAGATGTTCCCAGACTCATTCAGAAGCGTGGTAACTTCTGAGTGGGACTGAGAGAGGAATTCTTACTTCACTGTGCATGGAAGCTTTGAAACTAAAGTAGTGTAAAGTAGATGTGGGGATCGCAGGGAGATATCCAGGCAGCTGGTACAAGTGAATTTGAGTCACTGTGTCTCACAGCTCCCTCAGCTTGCGAAGATGCCACGTTTTTGTTGCAGAACAGGCATATGTACCTGAGGAAGAGTCGTCTTGTGGATCAGCATGTTGCTCCTGCAGACACTTTGGCCTAGCATTTTGGCAGAATAATAAGACATACTGCCAAAATGTTAGGCTATCACTGTTTGGAGAGCAGCTATTCTATTAAGAGCAACTATAACATGGCAATAGACAAGCAATGACTTCAGGTCTTTAAATGGACAATAAACTTACTTAAAAGGGTGTCTGTAGATCTGGGAGGTGTCCAGCCTCTTCACCTGATCTCCTGTTCAGTCCACCTTTGATGGCTTGAAGCTCACAGCAGTTATCAGCAGATGATGACCTGGCTAGTGTAAAAATCAGTTTTATGACCTAGGTCAAATCTTAGACAAGGTGTTGTATCACTGGGGGCTCACCATTTGTCAACAGCTCTAGCAAGGACAAAAAGGAAGAAAAAGAGGATCTGGCAACAATCACCTTGCCCTGAAAGCAATTCCTTGAAGATAGTAAGGACGGGGAACTGAATTTGTGTCTCCAGCTCGTATTATGCCTATCGTGTATACAGACGTACTTCAGGATGCTGATGGTAGCCTTCCCTCAAGGCACAGCTTACTACCATGATGGCAGTGCCTTTCTTATGGGAGTGCCTTATTGGACTCTTGCTGTAATCCCATGTTTTTTGGTTTTTTTTTTTTTGGTTGCTGGGGCTGCAATTGCGGTTCTCAAGCTAGTTACAAAAACAGTATGTGGAGGTAGTAACCATGTATCAGCTACTTTCCTTTCAGCCAGTGGCTGATGAGGGGAGCTGGGAATTGAGACTGTAAACGGCTTGGTTTTTTTCTCACCTGTGCCGAAATGAAATATGAGCTCTTAACTATTGTGTCCAGATATTTCTACCTTCACTTTGTGGCATTTATGCCTAATTAACAGTTCCAGGAAAAGGTGATGACATGAATATCCAGTTTCTTTGCCTGTGCTTCAAAACTTCAAAAATGGGTGATAAAATGTCACGCTAGAGGAAGACAAGTTTAAAATAAAGGACATTCTTTTTCCCCATTGTTCTTGAGGCTAATTAAATTCTCTCTTGAGCTCTCATTAATAAAAATCAATTCCTTTCAAATACATGTTCCACAAGTTTTTAACAGCATGTAGGTGTTTGAAATATACCATATGTATTGGTATATCATGCCATGTCCTGGCTGCTGAATTGCATTAACTTTTCATAGATGTCAGTGTCATTTAATTCTGCAGAAGGCTCCTGTTGCTAGACTGTAGGTGCCAGCCCCCAGTCTTTTTGCTGTCAGTGGAGGGAATCCAAATAAAAGGCACAGATGTTAATCTTTGACTTGCTGTAAAACAAAATCAATTCCAGGTAAGGTGACCAAGTGCTTTTCCTATAGTTGTTGTAGAAAAGGATTATAGCGTTTGTATTTAAAATGAAACTTTAATCTTTGTTAGTACAATTTCAGTACTGGGACAACCTATTTTTTGTTGGAAAATGGTAGTTGTCATAGCAAACGCGTGTCAGGGAGGAGCCACAGCAAAGGTTTCCTGGGTTAAGTACTGAAGAGAAGCTCTCGCTAGCAGAGCGGGAGTCCTCCGTTTCTAGTCCTAACCCTCATTCATCAGACCAGCCTGCCCCAACCTGTAATTCTACTTCCAAGCCCAGCTGGGAGCTGGTCTGCATGGCTCTCCTGCCAGGTCTGGCCCATCAGCCCTGCAGTTTCAGTCAAATGGCAAACCTTGTTCTTTAGCCTGATTATTAACATTAATCTTAGCTAAGTGATAATGCTTCAGCCTAAATCTTGCTTTGAGACCTGCCTGCATTAACCAGGGCAGCAAAAAGTCTGAGGTTAATTTATGCTTCAGTGCCTTTGCAAATCTTGGTCTGGCATTGTTGTATCTGTAACCACTAGTTAGAAATGATTTCCCAAGGTGAACTATTGAGGAAGCTCGCTACATTCAGCAGTTTGCACAGGGACTTGGGCAGAGAGCACACGAGTTTTCCTTTCTTGCTCTTTAGGAGTTGGGCTGTTCTTTTTGTGCAGCAGTGGAATTGAATAGAAGACCAGTTTTGGTGCTCAGACCTGTGTGAGCAGGAGAAACAGATCCCAGCATCCTGTGTGTCAGACTTTGGGGTAGGTTTTTTATTTTGTTTTGTTTTTTCCCCCTGCAGCTGCCAGCAGTAAAGTTGGAAGATGTGGCTCCTAAAATATCAGGCTGCAACTATGTCCCCAGCTGAAACTAGTTTTGCACATGGTTAAAATCTGTATTTTTTCACAACTTCAGTTATATCTGGGAATAATTTGTGATGTGTGAGCTTTGTCAAAGCTCGTATGTGTGTTCTTACTCAAATGTAAAGCCACAAGCAAAGCCAACATGACCAGGTGTAAAAGTGTCTCTATTCAGATGTTGTAGTGGTTTAATACATAATCAATTATGTAATTGACCTCAAGCAGCATGTTTTCAGTGTAGACAGTCCCCTGGAGCAGGGTTACCAAGGTCTGTTGAAAAGTTTTACTGACATCTGCTCAACAAGAATAAATGCAGCGACTCCAGGTCAGCCAGATGTTTCTGTAGCTAGAAACTGTGCTGGTGCAATGCACTTGACTCATAGGAAGGAGAGCAGCTAGAAATGCGGAATTGTAGGCAACCCCATGTGTGCGGGACCTCGATAGGTCTGGGCAGTTTGTGTCACTTATTTTGAGAAACCCTTGCTTAGAGTAATTCTGTTTTTTCTCTRGGTGGTTTCACTGTGCTGGCAGAGCTACAATTTTACTCTGCCTTACAGAAAACACGATTTTATATCATCTTTTTGGAGAAACAAGGGTATGGAAAACTGAAGTTGGGGGGGATACCTCACAACTGAGGTGGTATTAACATCAAAGTGTGTCTACCAGACCTCACTATGTCTTCATGCCCACCCTTTCCAAATGCTGGTCCCAGCCAGGTCAGTGGGAGTGTTAACTTTCTTCAGGTGAAGCAAATGGCATTTGTTTCTTTTTTGCAGGTCACACTTAAGKTGCTATACCAGTGTGCTGTATTCACTGTGGAACATAAATTGCTTCAGGGTGATTTTTAAAATGCGAGCAAGTTGCCAGGGTTCCAGAGAAAGGTATTTCATACTGCCTGATCTAAAACTAGCAAATGAAACTTGATAAGCAAGTGGATTACCACAAAAAAGAAAGTTTCTTGCCAGGCTTTAGATTAAGCTGAGATTCATCCTCTGTCAAGCATTTCAGTACCTGTAAATCTGTGAAGGATGAGGCTGTTGAATTCTAGCTTTCCCTTCTTTGCTGCTCTTGCATTAAAACTTGTGTCCCAGAGTCTGATCAAGCTTCCTTGGAAAGCTGGGCACCGCAGTGGATTTTCTTCTGCTTGCTGAAAATTATGAAGTGGTGAGAGACATCATGCCAGTCTTTAGTCTGTGTGCTGTTCCCTGAGCTTGCCAAACTAACTCATGCTCCCATCTCACATTACCAGATATTCTGTGCTAATTTGCTATAAAGGATTGTGTTAAAAATCCATATTTATGAGGGATGTTAAAAACATAAAGCAATTATATGGTTTTCAATTACATAAACATCAACATGCAATGGGAATTAGAAGCTGAATAATTAATTTTCTGTTTATTTGTAATACAGAGTCTATGCAAACAGTAAAACCTGGTGAACAAGCAGGGAGAGGAGTGCGGAAGGTACAGCACCATAAAGTGCTTTTAGCATCTCTATTCAAATTCAGTTCAGATGTCAAAGTAGGTATTGGCTGTTAAGGGAGGTAGCAACCTGGTGAGTGGGAAGCATTGTGTGCAGAAGTCCTGTTCGTACCTATGCCCTGTTAGTTCAGTACTGTTTCCACTAACATGGCTGAAGGTTGGGACAATGCGGGTGCCTGTTCACGTGTCCTGAGCACAGAGGTGGCAGCAGATAAGCCGTCTGATGCTTCCTGCTGTTAGCATGGTAAATGACCTTGGGCATTTTGGGTTAACGTCTGTCATATGCCTGATCTCTATTTTACAGATGAAGAATACCAAACTTCTAACTTTTGAAAGCTTTATGAAAGATTATAAAGTCATTTGAAGAAAATAAATATCACGAATAATTTCTGAATATTGTCTGTCACCTGAAGTGCACCAACCAGTCACTGTGGGGTCTAGACATCAGTTGAATTAATCCTCYGAGGCTTCAAAGCAGAAGCTTTCAAGGCTTTGTTTATTCTAATAGCATTATTGCACCACAGTAAATGCACAGATTATCAACTAGTTCTTAAGTGGAAGTAATTTTGAGGCTCTGATGTTTTTGTTAAGAGGTTAGGAAATGTGTCACACTGCACTAAAACCTGTGGGAACTAAAAACTAGCTTGTTCCATTTGTTCAACTGTTTATTCTTAGATTGTCATTTCCCTTTGCCTCCTATATGCTGAATAGGTAGCAAACACCAACCTCGTTTTAGTGATGGCTGTCCAGGAAAATGCTTTTAGACTTTTTGAGACAGGTTTTTCCACGGCAAAYGGTGCTTATGATTTCCCCTCTACAGGAGAAGACTTAGGACTGTCCTTCCACAGAACAAGTTCTAGAGCTGAGATTTTTCTTCAAGAAAGGTTTTCTGAACTAAAACGGGAACTATTGTGTCAGTTAATTTTGAAGTCCACGGTGTCTGGAGTCTTGCTGACTGGTTTGCAAGGAGGTGGTTTGGACTTGGCTTGAGGGAAAGGGATCATTATGTACAATTAAATGGAAGCTCTGCAAGGTATTACGGATGCTTGTAAGAACCCATAGCTGTAGGAATATTGTATGGGAAAGAGAGTGTCCTTACAGCAACTGACAAACTTGCTGTCAAATTTAATTTTCTTTTTTCATACTCTAGAAGCAGAAAACAATAAGCATGTGACTTCAGGAAAGCAATGCTGTGGGGGAAGTTATATCCTTGTTTAATAACTGGATGACTGTGATCAACCAGGAAAAGGTAGATGAGAAGACCATATGTTCTGTTCAAAAGCTAACAAATTCCAGGCTGATTTTTTTCTGTTGTTTTTGCTTGCTATTAAAGCTAAATTTGTCTGACCAGATTGGAACAGATATGTTGGTGATCAGTTAGACAGAGAGGTTCTTCAGAGATGGGCTCAGACAGCAGGGTGGCTACAGCAGGTATGAGAGGACTGAAGCAGCTGTTGCGATAAAAATGAGACCTGGTGGCAGTGAGCAGAGCCTGGCTTGCAAACAGGCGTTCGAGATCATAGGCAGGGGCTTAAGCCACTCCTACTTAATTTTTTTAATTTTTTTTTTAAATTTTGTTTTACGAAAGGATCACTTGGCCGTAGTCTTGTCATTTGCTATTGTGTGGGAGCCAGCTCATACAATTAAGACTGAGACGGTGGTGACCTTCTGCTCTTATGCACACACGATCAGTTTTGTGATGAGTCAGCTGCCAAGGTTTACATTTCTGAGTCCAAATTCTTGCTCTTTCCATTGAGCTCACAGCACAAGTGTGATTGAATCACTGAATGTTTGCAGAAGCCACTGCTGGTGTCTCCCTTGTTTTCCAGGCTGCCTTTTCAACCACCTCTTGATATTTAAATCCCAGAGAGTTGATGATTAGTTAGCAGCCATATGAGATCAGATTCTAGTCATGACTGATAATTGCAAGAAAATATCCAGAGAGTACCTTCCTGGCCAAGCTGGATGTAATTCAAGACTCCGTATGTGAAGGAGTGCTGGATGGAGGTGCCTGAGGAAATGTGCAGAAGTGGTATCGTGAGCTTGCACATTGGAGAGAGATCGCAGCACGATGCCTCTGCAAGCTATATGGCCCATCTGAGGTGGAAGCTGAGCAACATGGAAGAACACTGTGAAATGAGTTAACCTTCGAATAATGAATTTCCCAGGAAGGTACAGGAAAGCTTTTGGTCTGTGCTTTTCTTATCTGTACATCAGTAATATGGTCAGTCTTTCCAGAAAGCCTAGTGTAAATACGGCGTAGAGAAAACATACTGAACCTGTTCCTGTGCTCTTTCATTCATCGTTTCACCCTCACCGTGTTCTCTACTTTCCAAGAGTTGGAAAAACTCTTCAAGAAGTTTATTAAGTTTTTGATTGTAAAGAAATTAAGTCAAAATTGTGCTTCTCCCTGTTTTGG